>JAJJHY010010898.1:2361452-2745625 GCA_021224005.1 Drosophila setifemur
GTGACACCGAAAATAAATTAACTTCATCTGCGTCAGAATTCCTCTAGCTCTTACAGTTACTGAGATCCGTATGTTCATCCGGATGGACAGATGGACATGGCTATATCGACCCAGCCTTTGCTGATAAAGAATATATATTCTTTGCTCAAATTCAATATACCCTTTACCCTTGGGTACAGGGTCTAAAAACAACAGCAATATATGTCAACAAAGATAGAAAGCACAAATCCGAAACCGAAAACAAAACAAGGAAAAGTTTATAAACTTTGTAAATAAGACTTTCAACAATTTCCAAAACACACAAACATTTAATAAAAAACAAACACTGTTAACATTGTTTGAGTTTCAACATAAAAAATATTATTATTACCTTCTTGAGACGTTTAATATATTGATGATCTAAAGAGCTTACATTCAAATGTGATGACGAGTTTGTATACCCTATCAATGGATATTCAACCGTAAACAGCCAATTTTAAAATCACATTGATAAATTACTCACCAAGAAAAGCAACAACTGCATAAAGCATTAGCAATTTGAGAGGCTCGTTGGGCATATACATATTGTTTGCCATACTTCCGCTCAGCTTATTTTCTGAAGTTGGCAATGGAGTGTTGGTGTCGTCTATCTATTTACCGCGAGAATACACGGAAACACACCCTTATCGTCGATCAACTAAAAAATAGACAACAATATATTTTTTATTATGAATTTCATATATTTAGTCACTATTTATAGGGATAGGTCATGTGTGAATATACACGTATATACTTTATGGTCAAAATTATAATACCCCCTGCAAGGATTTAACAATTATATTAATGTAAGTGGGCAAATTATGAAAAAAAAATGAATTATAAATTTTTTCATTTTGCATTTTCATGTCTAACAATCAAACAAAAATTTAAAATGTGTATAAATACGGTCACCTGTATTTATTTTGATCAATTAGATTAGGTTATCATCTACTTAAATTGGCATTTAAAAGTCACTGAGTAAACAATTTAATACGTAAACATTTGTATTGATAATACAATTTCTTAGGTTGGATAATTTTTATATTTTAATTTAAAATTTGCAAAATAAACTCTTAAAAAATAAATTAAAGTTAGTTGCATAAAAGAGAAAAGTAATGGGCATCCAATGCTCGGTACATTCTATATGTATGTATTCTCATATGTACATACATATATAAAGAGGAGTTTATTCAGGTCTCAGTTGGACGTCAATGTTGAAATAGTAAATAATCTTTACCGATCTCTTTGAAGATTTTACTCTGCACATTTTGGCATTTTAATTTAAATATTTAACTCGCAGTCAGTTGTATTAGCATTTAAAACCGATTACACACGGATGTATCCACCTGCTGCTAAAGCACAATGTTAATGTAGTATGGCAGCTATAGGATATAGTGATCCGATTTTTAATTTTCTAAAACGGCTTTAATGTCTATGAAAACTGTATTTTTCAAGAATGAAATAATTGTCTTGAAAAACACCAGAGTTATGCTCAATGACCCATTTTCTCCCATCGTTCCTATGGCAGCTATAGGATATAGTGGTCCGATAGGGATGAAACTTTCAGGATATGTTAAAATTGCTATTAAATAGAGTTCATCAAGAAATAAATAAAATATCTTTAAAAATGGCGAAATTTTGTCATTTTTTCCCAATCGTTCCTATGGCAGCTATGTGATGTAGTGTTCCGATTCCGGCCGTTCCGAGTTATATACTACCTGCAACAGATTGAAGGGTTGGTGCAAAGTTTCAGCCCGATAGCTTTAAAACTGAGGGACTAGTTCAAATAGCAACCGACAGACAGACGGACAGACGGACATGGCTAGATCGACTAGGCTGGTGATGCTGATCAAGAATATGTATACTTTATAGGGTCGGAAATGTCTCCTTCACTGCGTTACAAACTTCTGGTCAAAATTATAATACCCTCTGCAAGGGTATAAAAATGGCGAATTTATGGCGCTATTTCCCAATCGTTCCTATGGCAGCTATGTGATGTAGTGTTGCGATTCCGGCCGTTTCGACTTATATACACCTGCAACAGATTTAAGGGTCGGTGCAAAGTTTCAGCCCGATAGCTTTAAAACTGAGAGACTAGTTTACATAGCAACCGCCAGACGAAAAAACGGACATGTCTATATCGACTCGGCTGGTGATGCTGATCAAGAATATATATTCTTTATAGGGTTGGAAATGTCTCCTTCACTGCGTTACAAACTTCTGGTCAATATTATAATACTCTCTGCAAGGGTATAAAAATGTAGATATCATCTGGTAACCAGTCATCGGTTTCATATGCGGATACTTATATATGTTAAATATATGTACATATATATCCCTTTCCGTTCCTCGAATGGTAAAATTAACGAATCAGAATTATTTGATATACTCATTCTTGAATTTTAATATTTTTTGTAGGTCTGTCTGGATTTATGGGTGACGAGCCAATAAATTTAGCAATGTAGTTTGAGGGGCAAGTCGGGACGGAGTGCAGTGGCTCTGTGCGGGGACGATTCCGGAGGTGCAGAGTAGGACCATTGTCCAACTGGCAACCCGCCGTTGTGACCCACTGCGCTTCTAATTCATATTTAAGTGTACTCGGCGTAAAAGGTAGTATTTATTATGTCTTTCTTTCCTTGTCAGCCTTTGTTCACTGTAACCTTTCGACTAAGTGCACAAGTGTAAGCCAATATTTGTCATCAAAACAGAACAGATCAGTGAGCGACGGGAATTATTTCTTATACTCGTATTGTTAATTTATATTTCCCAATAACAAATTAATTGTATTAAAAAACACCATGATTATGCTCAATGACCCATTTTCTCTCATCGTTCCTAAGACAGCCATAGGACATAGTATACTGATTTTGATGGGACTTTTACCTGCAACAGAAAAAAGGCTTTTGGTAAGGTTTCAGCCCGATAGCTTCTAAACTAAGAGTCTAGTTTGCCTAGATACAGACAGACGGAAAGACGGACCAAACTATGTTTTATTTAATCTTTTATCTATTGCTGATGTTTATCAAATTAAGATCAGAAACTATTTCACGAAAACCACTAGTGAGTCATAAAAAAAATTCGGAACGGCAAAAAAAAGAGAAAAATCAACGCCTGACAACAGGATGATGAGCCGACAGAAAACCAGATGAAGAAGACGGTGCAAAAAATCTAGGAGAAAGGGAGTGCAACACTTGCAAAATGAAATAAAAGAAACTTTAGTAGCATCAGAGGCAGAGGACGAAGGCAGCTGCATGGGTTTTTAGGGATTTCAGAATGGTATATTTTCTGGCAGGGGTTGAACCACACACACACGTCCATGTGAATGTTCTTATACAAAGGAGCGGAGCGTATGTATGCCACACGGAAACGATGAGCGATTTTAAAAGATGCTCTTAGTAGGGAAAACTACCTGACGGGGACAAAGGACCAAAGAACGGGACGTATGAAGAATGAGGCACAGGTTACCAGCACAGATACACATACGCGTGCAAGCGAATAAAACAATAATCGCAGAGTTGCTTTTAGGAAGGGCAAAGAGCGCATGCGCCGAAAAAAAATTCGCTGAAAAATTCACGGATTAAAATTAATTTCCCTAGAAGCAACTATATAAATAAAATGTCTAGAGAATCGCCCTATATGGCCGATTATATAAAACCAGGATAGCGAAATTAGCTATTGTACAAAGCTAAAGTCCGTTTTTCCTCCCCAATTGCTGTACAATTTCACACCCTTTTTCATGAGTATGTGCGCGGAGCTGTGCAGAAAGTAACCATTTTTGCATTCCTGTTATAGGAAAAACATGGCTTTTGCAAAAAATCAATAAGAAGCTACGATAAAAACTACAGGAGACAAAAATAACAGTTTACAAACAATAGTATATTTGGAAACTGGAATTTATTTGCAAACAATTGCTACTCGGTGGGCGTCGGCAGGACTCACACATACTCGTAAATATAGTCGCATGCTACACACATGCCAGTCACAAAGAAATTTGCCAGACAACGGCGAAAATCGTTGAAGGAATTGAATGTTTTCTTACCGATTGCGCTTGTCTTACTTGCCAAATTATCTGGATTTCGTTAATAATTGTTAATTCACACAAACACGCACACAGTGGGAGTGGTGGGCAAATTGTAGCAGGGTGCCACTAATCCACTGGGGTGGCGACTCTGCACAAAAGCTACCGCACTCACAAACAAAGGCTCGCACAAATACTCTGCTCTATCTTTTATATATTTGATCGCATTTACTGCCGTTGCCTACTTTAATTTACTTTTTCATATAGCACTAAAGCACTCCGAACGCGCGCCGCGATCACAAACCACCACTGGAACCGGTTGGCAAGGGTGTGGGTGGTATACCGTACCGCTGCCGAATCCGTGTCCGTGTCCCAAAACAACGCTCACACGCACACTCTCGCACGCTCAACAAATAGCCGACAAAAGTTGACTCCCTGGTTCTCGATTGCTCGACGGTCCAACACTGACTGAACTCTACTAGCTCTCGGAACATCACGCACATGTTCACAGCCGGCCATTTTGTGGCTGCTGTTCGTTCTTTCGCCGCTCTTTCGCCGCTCTTTCGAAACCTCTGAGCGAGGAGGGGCTATTGTTTGGGAAATTTTATGGGACTTTTTGCAACTGTTGCGGTCAGTCGTATCTGTTTGTGTGTTTGCTTTAATTTCCATATATGTACAACCAGAGTTTTTAAAGAGTTTTGTATCACCTACAGAGTTTAAAAGCTCTTCCGTCCACAAAGTTTTGTTGTATCGAAGGTTACTGATGACAGATTTTTCCCTTGATAGGTTTAGATGTGATCTCCTGCGTTGACGACTCTTTGATTCCTGCGACTAGATGTTCACCGCCTTCGCATTTTGCCTGTATATTCCTAACAAGTTTTTACTGACGTCCTTGCAGTGAATTACAATGTGGCCTGTTCTGAAATAAATACCGCTGAACTTTATGGGTTTCTTCAATTCCGTGGCTTCGATTCCGGCAACTGCGGCCCACTTGGAGCTACCTGTTTTATCATTTGACCCTACAACCGAAGAGAGTCCTCCGGCTTAGGTCACGTAGCCCAGTATCCACTCTTGGCGACAGATACCACGCCGGTTGCTATTGCAGGCCTGTAATGAATGAGGTATCGGTTTTTTAAAACTCCTACTGTTTTGATCTTAGCTGGCGCTTATTTATTACCACTTACCAGAGATCTGCATTTCAGCCAATTCTATTTGGTGACCCAGGCGTTTACCCAGGCTTCTTATTTTTAGTTTATGATATATAGGAGAAAGTAAAAGTTATAATAAAAAAAACATTGTTTAAGGGTTATTTACGTTTATATATTTATTTCCTTATCTAACAATACCCACACAAAAGCAATCCCGAGGGGTTTTTTTTAGCAAAATCTGCTCGAAACAATGGCCTTTTTTAAGCAGATTCTCTACAAGTTTTTTAAGTACATTAATATCCAATTTTTAATGTAAAAGTGTATTACTCAATATATTTTACGATTCATTTGTTTCAAACAAAACTGAAAGTTAACACAACCATAAAGCTTGAGGTGTCTTACCAACTTAATTAAAAAATGAGTATTACGTCATAGTACGATTATTATTTATTTTTAAGTTAAGTTTATGGTAAATGCATTGGGTGGATTTTAAAATGTTGACACGAGGAAACGAGTACGAGTATTTCGAGTTGTAGCAAAAGTCAAGTCAAGTTTGAGGGAATACCCAAAAGATTTTGAAATTAACCTAAGCTTAAAATACTTAAGTAAATTATAATTATAGGTGTAATCTAACACTTTATTTACATTTAAAACATTTAAATTATTTAAATTTAATTCTTAGTCAAAAGTTTGATCAATTTGTTTGTAAGTTTGCACTTGCGGCTCTAAATAGTTTATCTTGTGAGTATTTTAAGTAGCAAATTAAGTCTTTACGGGTAGACCTCGGAAGAATCATAAGTTCAATATGCTATGTGTGCAAGGGTACATAATAAATTGACTCCCGCTAAAGAGTCCACATGAGAACCATTAGAGAACCATTATTTGTGTCATGACTGTGGCGAAACTTTTTCATTGATTGGATTAGGATATTCTTGCTATCAGGATGTTTTACTTTTTCATTGATTGGATTAGGATATTCTTGCTATCAGGATGTTTTAGCGTACATTCGCTCTAAGCCACAAAATAAACGAGAGCAACATAGGAATACGTCTGTAGAGCCGTTTTAAAACTTAACCAAGTTGATCTCGAATGTATACCAAAGCATCACGAACTCAAAAAAAACATTACCGTTATGATAAAAAATATAGCAATAAGCTAGAATTTGAATGCATAAAATCACCTTTCTGAGCCGGATATATATATATGGCCACTGCGCTTAATCTCAAATAAACAAAGTAAATTCGTGTTCAATTACGCCGGTTGGCGTCCTGTATAATAATCTTGTTCTTCTGACGCGTAACTTTCGTGGCTAACGGTGGCGACAATAGCCTCTTAAGCTGCTCAGGCTTAAAACTGACTAGGGCCCTGTCCTTTACCTTTCCTATTGCTCCCGTCGTGGTCGTAGTTGTTGTAGTGGTGGTTGCTGTGGCCGTGGTTCCTGACTCAATTAGAGCCGTCGACTCGTCTGCCGTGGAACCGGAGGAACCGGCTGCCGCAGCCGCAGCATACCTGGTAAGGACCTGGAACTTAGCGAAAATGTTTCGCCCGCTACGCTGTTCTTTATCCTTGTACTTATCAAGAGCTGAACCCGTGGGTAGAGGCTTAGGACCCTTGACCAGCGTTTTGTTGTGGCTTCCTCCGGTCGCCTTGTATAAGTCCAGCTCGTAGTCGAAGTCGCTAGTACTTGCCGCTGCGGGCGCGGATGTGGTGGCGGAGGCCAGCGCCCGGTCGCCATAGCTAGCTGAGCTACCAGACGTCTCCTCGGCCATGTGACGCAGCATCAGGGTAAGCTTCATCTCATGCTGGCGCTGCAGCAACACGGCATTTCGCTCACCTTCGAGGCGTGCTTGGCGCACGGCATTAGACAGAACGCGCTCCTTCCATTCCCAGGCATCGCGCTCCCGCTCCAACTGCACCAGCTGCAATTCCAGTTTACGGGAGGAGTCGCGGAGGTCAATCACTTTGGTGAAGTACTTATATAGTAAAGTTCGCATCTCTTCGTGCGAGAGGCGATTCAGACGCGCCATGAGCATCTGCTCTCCCTTCTCGCGCTGCAGCCTCTCACTGGTGTCAATTGATCGGTGACCGCAGATGAGCTCGTTTTTGAATTCGATGGCCGCGTCAATGGCCTCGATGGCCTCGTCGCACTCCAGCAGCTTTCGCTCTTCCTTCTGGGTAAGCACCTTGTCGCGCTTTAACTTGCGGTCAAGGTGACAGCGCTCCTCTAATAGCAGGTCGCGAGTTCCGCGTAAGTTGCGAATCTCGTGGCGCAGGCTTTCCTGCTGCACCGAAACCGGTTGCTCTTCCAAATTGTCTGACTTTTCACGCAAAATGTGATTTAGATGCGTTATCCTCGCCTGCACCGCCTTAAGCTGTTTTCCCTGCTGTTCTGGATTATCAGACGTTGTCTTTACTAGCTCCTTGGTAAGCTCCTTACCCGTATCGTGCGATTCTCGCAGCATCGCCAGCTCTGCCTCCAGTTGGTCGCGCAACTTGCCCTCTTTGCGCAGCTTTTTCTCCAAATCCCCGGCCTGCTTACGAGACTCGGTTACCGACTGTTGCAGTTTCTTTACCTTTTGGCCACTTTCTCCGGCGATGTGCTTCATGGAACTGATGTCTTCTAGTCGCCGTTTCAGATGCGCGATCATCGAGGTCCAGCGCTCGATCTCCGATTGATCTCGACCCTGTACCAATGCTTTGCCCAACTGCTTCTTAGCCTTATCGCACTCGGCTTCCAGCTTGGCTCTCTTTTTGTGAAAACGCTGCTTTGCATGGCTACGCGTGTCTCTGTTTTTTAACAGATCTCCAATGATGTTCTGCTTCACCTGCATCGTCTGCTGGATCTCGTGTAGCTGCCGCTGCCTCCCCTCGATCTCGGTTCTAAGCTTGCGCAGTTTCTTTTGCAGCTGTTCGATGGGTTCGTTGGCTGTGGTGGCGGCGGCGATGGTAAGTCGCAATCCTTCGCCCAAAGAACTTTCCAGGGGATCGACTAATGCCTCGGGAGCGCTGGTCGGGAGCGGTTGTTGCGAAGCAACGCGGTTAAGCATGGCCAACTCAGTAGTGCTTAGGCTGACGCCTGGCTGAATGCTCCTCCTCCGACCTATTGAAATAAATTCAGGGTTATCAGGTACTTAGAAGTAATTGTCTTCGCCAATGACTTACCACCGACGCTGTTTTTTCGGTCTGGGGATTGTTCCTCATTTTGTTTCGGGTCGTTCGCGCGCTCCTGGCTCTGCATAACAGCCTGGGGATGCTTCGACAGGTATTCGGCATACTTGGCGAGAATCAAAGCGTCCGTTTTGACGCGAAATTCCTCCATGAGGCCTTCTAGTTTATCGGCCAAGTCGGGCCGCTGCGACTCATTATCAGTGTCGTTTTCGTTGTCTGAGTTGGCTGGTTCCGAATCCGCCGGGTCCGAAATGGCCGGCTCCGAGCTTAGTTGTTCCGGGTTGGGCGTCTCCTCGGGCTCCTCAGCCTCCTCGATGGGAACTAGCGGTTTGTGTTGGCGCATGGCCTCAGTTGAGCTAAGACACTCCTCGCACTCCTGTTTAAGAAACAGCCACTCCTCTATCTGCTCCCTTTCCAGCTCACTAATCAGCTTAGAACCCATCAATCTAAAAGGTAATTCAAGGCTTAAAGAGTTACATATTAAGCTTAAATACTACGCTTACTTCGCAAACAATCCCTCTGCATTAGACACTAGCTTACACCACTGACTTGCTGCAAACTGGAGCCCGAAGTGGTCTCCTGACCCTGCTTGCTGCAGCTGTGCTGCTGACGAATTGGTGACGGTCTGCGCCTCGGGCGGCCGGACGATCATCGTGTTATCATCAGAAAAGGTGTTCATGATCACGTAGTTACGAACGCACTGCACCTTGAAGGCAAATTGCAGGTTGCCCATTGTCTCGGCTAGGTGCTTCTCCAGCGGCGACACGCACATAATCAGCAGCGTCTGGGCTCGACCACCGAACGAGTCCTTCAGTAAGGTGGTGAGAGTGGTCTGACCGTAGGGAATGTTCCCATTGACCCCGTACATAAGGCCGGGATCAGTAAGAGTGTTCACTACCTGCTCTAGCATGTGCAGACCACCATCATTGGGACGGCCGGTCGGTGGCTCTCCACAGCGTTCTGTGCCGTAAAGGTCCGAGAAGCTAGCCGTTGATAGACGATGTTGCAGTAGCCCCTCCTTGGACACCCACTGCTGCTCCAGTGTAAGCGTGAAGAGAGTGTGCGCAGGCGTAGAGTGGCGCGTGGAGAAGCCCACCTGCAGCCACCGGAAAACCGACTCCACGTTGGTGCAGTGCACATTGCCCATGCCCAGCAGATCGCAAACTTCCCCAGCGCAGATCTCCACAAAACCGACGTTAACGGCATAGGTGCGTTCTAAATAATGAGGATTGAGTCATTTATGGATGGTGGTGCCTAAAGGACTTACCTGGATGCGCTGAGATGTGGGTAAAGATATCCCGCACACATAGCTGTACGACACCCTCGACGTGCTCCTTCTGCCCACCTTCCTGGGCAGTCCCATACAAGGTGTAACTCTTGCCCTGACCTCGCTGACCGTATGTGACTACCGAGGCATCGAATCCCTCCAGGTAAAGGCTGATTAGTGGAAGCACTGTCTGGCGGTACACCTGTTGTTGGGTGCTGCTTCTATCGAGAGCATGGGTGACGGGTACCGAGTGCGGACCCACTTGGATAAGGCCTGCTGCGATGTTATCCATGGGATCGCCGCCGGGCAGGGCACTGGGCAACCCCAAAGCAGAGGCGCTGATGGGAATGGCCTGGACGCAGTCTGAGACCTCTTCGGTCCCAAGAGGTGCACTTGTCCGTTTATCGCTGCATTTGGGATCCGACTTCGGATGATGCGGTGGTAAATCATCTTCCCTGGCATTTCCGTTCTCATCTGGCAGCTCTAGATGCTCCTCTTTTATGGACACGTCTGGTTCCTCGCCATTCCCATTGGGATCTTCCCCATCTATAACATCGTCCTGCACATCGCCGACTACATCAGCTCTCTCCTTGAGCTCGTCCAGCTCCTTGTGCGGATAAATGCGCACCGCCACCTGTATGGGTAACTCCATGGTATTCGCTTTATTCCTGGCTTGGAAAATGTTCTTTCATTTAGCTTGCTGCTTGTTTTTGCGCATTTTTGTGTTTTCTTTCAGTGTTTTGCAAAAATCCTAGGGAATCGATACAGGCTCTAGTGTGACCGCAGGTAAAGCGCAGTAACATTCATAATATATACTACATTAGGTATTATGAGTATTTTGTGTAATAAATCATTATTTAAACCTTTAAATGGCTAAAAAAATACCGATGCTTTTTCATT
Organism: Drosophila setifemur; assembly: GCA_021224005.1. NCBI lineage: Eukaryota > Metazoa > Arthropoda > Insecta > Diptera > Drosophilidae > Drosophila > Drosophila setifemur. The sequence goes on from JAJJHY010010898.1 coordinate 2,371,972, forward strand.
CCTGTTTCATAAAAATAATCAAAACCAACTAAAAAAATACTGCTTAAACTGGAGCCCATGGTAGCTATGCGATATTAAGAAAAATCTCAAGCGATAGATGCGAAAAGCCGGACGCGTGCTACCTAAGTTCACCTCTAATCATTTTCACGTTGCTTTTTCAGCGCGTGTTTTCTTTGTGCGAAAATTATTAATTTCGGGACTTAAGAGTGTTCAGAGTCGAAAAGCATGTCCAAGCGCCGCATCGAAGTGGGGGAGACCTACGGCAGCAAGGCCAAGAAGTAAGTACGCTGTTCATAACCACCCGGCGAACCTTAACTGAACCTTTCGCCTGCCACCCAACAGAGAGTCTGAAGCGTCGTCTTCCGCAATGGCAACTGCAGCGGCCAGCGGCACAGTGGCACAAATTCTGGGCGGATTCGTGCCCAATAATCAGCCCCCAACTATGAACTCGCTGACTGGCAAACAGTACTCGGTGCGGTACCAAAACCTGTACAAAAAGCGCATCACCCTACCGGTGTTCGAATACCAGGCGGACTTCATGCGCCTTCTCAGCCAGCACCAGTGCATAGTGCTTGTTGGCGAGACGGGCTCGGGCAAAACTACGCAGATCCCACAGTGGTGTGTAGACTTTGCCGTGAGCAAAGGCCGAAAGGGAGTCTCCTGTACGCAACCGCGTAGGGTGGCTGCCATGTCGGTGGCACAGCGTGTTTCCGAGGAAATGGACGTTAACCTGGGCGAGGAGGTTGGCTACTCCATTCGATTTGAGGACTGCTCCTCGCCCAAAACGCTGCTGAAGTACATGACCGACGGTATGCTGTTGCGAGAAGCCATGTCTGACCCCATGCTGGAGCAGTATCAGGTTATCTTGCTCGACGAAGCCCACGAACGTACCTTGGCCACCGACATCCTTATGGGCGTGCTCAAAGAGGTCATTCGGCAGCGAAACGACCTAAAGCTAGTGGTCATGTCGGCCACCCTCGACGCGGGCAAGTTCCAACAGTACTTTGATAACGCTCCGCTCATGAACGTGCCAGGGCGCACGCACCCTGTGGAGATCTTCTACACGCCGGAACCGGAGCGAGACTACCTAGAAGCGGCCATCCGCACAGTGATCCAGATACATATGTGCGAGGAGATTGAGGGTGAGTGTAGATCGTAGCACACACGTTAAAGCAACAGTGTACAAATTTTAAAATATCGTCTCCAGGTGATATCCTCATGTTTCTCACGGGCCAGGAGGAGATTGAGGAGGCCTGCAAGCGCATAAAGCGCGAAATCGACAATCTAGGCTCGGAGATTGGCGAGCTTAAGTGCATTCCGCTCTACTCGACGCTGCCGCCCAATCTACAACAGCGCATTTTTGAGGCAGCTCCGCCGCCCAATGCCAATGGTGCCATTGGGCGCAAGGTGGTGGTTTCCACCAACATTGCAGAGACCTCACTAACTATCGACGGAGTAGTGTTCGTGATTGACCCTGGTTTCGCCAAGCAGAAGGTCTATAATCCTCGCATACGTGTTGAGAGTCTGCTTGTGTCGCCCATCTCCAAGGCCTCTGCCCAGCAGCGGGCGGGTCGCGCCGGTAGAACGCGTCCTGGCAAGTGCTTTCGCCTTTACACGGAAAAGGCCTTCAAGAACGAGATGCAGGACAACACCTATCCCGAAATTTTACGCTCCAACTTGGGTAATGTTTCATTCACTGAGTTTCCTTGTGACTCCTAAATATAAACTTACTTCTTGTTATTAGGTACTGTGGTTCTTCAGCTGAAAAAACTTGGCATAGACGACCTTGTTCACTTCGACTTTATGGACCCCCCAGCCCCAGAAACCCTGATGCGCGCTTTAGAGCTGCTTAACTATCTGGCCGCCCTGGACGATGACGGCAACCTTACGGATCTGGGCGCAGTGATGTCTGAGTTTCCCTTGGATCCACAGCTGGCCAAGATGTTGATTGCCAGCTGCCAGCACAACTGCTCAAACGAAATACTTTCCATTACGGCTATGCTGTCGGGTGAGATACATCAAACATTAAATGAATTAAGTCGAGGGCTAAGAATAGGTTCGGAGAAAAGCAATGGTACTACATTATGTTACGTGTCTAAATAGCTTCACTCTGAAAAGTAGGATTGCATCTATGCGCCAATTGTTTTTTTCTTTATTTGTCGGATTTTTAGAACCCCTATAATAAAAAGATAACAGTTAAAAAAATGTTTCTAAAATATTACATTTTAATTAAACTTTCTGGAAATTTATGAGTGTAGGCAAACATATTTACGTGTCCATATGTGACATATTTTGTAAGTTTTTGCATGCCTTCAAGTAGTCCACATAAATTGAAAACCTCATTTAGGATCCATTGGTTAGTTTCCAACCCAGATTAAACTTGGACGGATTTAGCTCATTTATTAAGTAACAGTGCAAAGAAAAAAGTTTGTTCAATTTATTTGTTCTTTGCATCCAACTCGAAAAGAAAAGTTGCACATGCGTTAAAATGCCTTAGCCTTTCAGACATCATTCGAATGGAATGATCGGCGGCAATGTTCATTGTGTTGAGCTACCTCTTGATAGAGTCTTATAAAACGCACTTGCAACTCACGAATGCAACCAATCTTTGAATCAAGCCTCTAGATTGCCTAGCTGACGCAAAGTAAGCACAATCTATTTGTTTATGTAAACCAAAATATGAAAAATTGTTTTCAACTTGCGCTTAATCAAAAACAAACCAATTCAAACGTGCCAAAACCAACCAACCAAAGTGCCGCAATGCTTCGTCCGTCCCAATGAGGCCAAGAAGGCAGCCGACGAGGCCAAGATGCGGTTCGCCCACATCGACGGGGATCACCTGACCTTGCTGAACGTATATCACGCTTTTAAGCAGAGTGAGTAAATTAAAATTCGCACTTGCCAAAGTAGTCATAATAACTGTTTACGATATAAGGTAGCGAGGATCCCAACTGGTGCTACGAGAACTTTATAAACTTCCGTTCGCTGAAGAGTGCGGACAATGTGCGTCAACAGCTGGCCAGGATCATGGAGCGCTTCAATCTGCGGCGCACGAGCACCGAGTTCACCTCAAAGGACTACTATGTGAACATTCGCAAGGCTCTAGTCCAAGGATTTTTCATGCAGGTGGCCCACCTTGAGCGCACTGGTCATTATCTGACCATCAAGGACAACCAGAACGTGCAGTTGCATCCGTCGACGTGTTTGGACCACAAGCCAGACTGGGTCATTTACAACGAGTTCGTTCTAACCACCAAGAACTACATTCGCACGGTGACCGACGTAAAACGTGAGTTCCCTACCTTAGATAACAATCAACCTTCTCTTTAACTATTTTTGTTTTGACAGCTGAATGGCTGCTTAGCCTAGCCCCGCAATACTACGATCTAAACAACTTCCCACAATGCGAGGCGAAACGGCAGTTGGAGCTGCTGCAGCAGCGGATGGAGACCAAACAGTACCAGAAGGGATTCTAACTCTACGGACTAAATATATATATGTGCGAGAGGGAGTCGTGTATACAAATGTGCGCTTTTGATAGTGCATAATTACTGGTTCGGCCACTTCTGAGGATAAAATAAACAGTTTATCTTTTTATTGTTTGCTAAATTTAAATATAGACAGATACATTTACTGATCTTAAATATCCACAAACTTCTTTTAGTAATTAGTCGTAATAAAAGCAGCCACTTTTTATATAACCCAACGCAGTTCTCTTTGCACTTATCAACCGTTGGTTCTTTGAAACTGAATGAGAATGACCAAGTAGGTGGCTATGGCCGAAGCGAACTGAAACAAATGGCATTGCGTGGTAAAGCTTAAAAATTCCCATTTAAAGTTTATTGTTGTTACCGATGTCAGGATCGTCCGGTTGACGCGGCACAGACCGCAAGCTGAGAAATCGGCGTCTACCACCAGCAACTGCTGCCAGAATTTTTTCACCGCCTCAGCTAAGATGGGCTCATGCACTTTCCGCTCGATCTCGCACACAATCTGGATGGTCTTTCGGGACTCGCGAGCGGCCAGGTGACACGGCTCGACCACCATTAACAACCGCAGGAAGTGAAAACATATCCACAGAATTTGCGCCCACAGATAGCCGTTGTCCCGCTTGCTGAGAAGCTCCAAAAAGAGAAAATAAGCGGTGGCCACCAAATGCAGCAGGCAGGACACCAGGACAAAGAGCACGGCAATTCCAAAGGAGCTGCGAAAACATGAGAACGTGAGAGGCAAGCAAAGAAAAGGTAACTGACCTTACTTTGAGAGCAGCTGCACGCACTTCCCTAGCGACTCGTGACTGTCAGCCATAGCCTTGAGAAGCAGCCCCTTGTTTTTGGCTGGAAAAGGGACCAGTTTGAGTAATTCCACGTTGAGTATTAGACTGCGGGAAGCTGTCTTGTCACCTGCAGATTCGCTGGGCGGGGCGTCGTAATTTAGCTTGGTCAGACTCGCGTGCATCGCGCCGGGCACTGCAAGGGGATTCATGCTAATGCTCTTGACCGTGCTAACCTTGGGCGCTTTGCTCGTAGTGGAATCCTTACCTCCCAAAAAGCTACTTATAAGCATCAGATTGAGGCGTCCAAAACGCCTTCCCAGGCCGTAAGCGGTGTTCGCAAAATTAACTTGTAGACCCGTGAGGATAAAGTAAAGGCTATAGAAGGGTATGTACCAATGCACGTTGAGCTCTGTTTGTGGGAGACAAAACTTACCAAGTTATTTTTAGCAAAAAAAAAGTTTTTAAACGGTCTTTAAGTAATTAGCATGCAAATACCCTTTAAAACAGGAATATAGAAATTGGATTGGGCTCGGCAGATCCCTATAAACCGTCTAACACTATCATATTCATATTTTTGTACAAATTATCTTCCAGAACATTCCAACCTACCCGTATCTGACTGAGCTATGTTCATCTCCTGGGCGATGCGCATCCAGGTTCCAACATCTAGTCCCACCAGCAGGGATATAGCAACCAGGGAGACAGAAACCATTCCCAAGGCGCGCCATCGATCCCTCCTGAGATTGTTGTACGCATTCAAGGTGCTGTCAATCTGAAATGTTTGATCAACATCTTAAGATGTGACAAATTGTAAGGCAGATGTCTGACATCTTACCCTGCTAAGACGAGCATTCAGCTCCAGAGTATCGTTAAAACTAAACAGGCCACAGTAGACGCCCGATACAATGGCCATGACCACCACAGACACATCTAGGGCTGTCACCACCTTTGACGTTGCCGATTTCATTCTAAAAGATGCACTTTTGATTTGTTGGTTGGATTTGTTGCAGTTGTTCAGATCAATTAATTGGTCAAGATCAAATGTGAACGGAAAGGAGCAAAGGTGATGATTAGATAGAGGAATTTAAAAAAAGGCAAATATACAGCGTATACTCAACTGATTAATAGCATTACGCATTTAAGATAGGTGCGACCTTTAAATTCATGTATGTACATATATAATACAGATCTACAATTAACCTAAAACTTTTCTTACATATCAAACTTTTTTGTGATTTTATTTAGTAAATACATTTTTAATGAATATATATATATGTATAACATACTTAATACTTTATAAAATATTAAATTTAAATGACGGAATTAACCCATCCCAAAATATTAGGGTGAATTCTAACATAAATTTCGAAGTCAAAAACTGATTCGTAATGAAATCTTTCAATTACCAGCTCTTTCAAGCTCGATGCTATTGTATCTGATCACGTTATAAAGTGGCTAAACAAATACACTTAAAATATTTAATAGAAAATTACGGGTAAAAAGGACGATAGACTTTATAAATATTTTGCTGTGTTTTTTGCCACAAGTAGTACTTACCGCACGGGTATTTCTGAATTGGCATCAAATAGCAGCCCTCGATAGGTGAGGCAAACTGGGGATGGTCGGACGGTTATCATTTTGTGGGAAAACCCATTCAGCCCACACTTACCCATGATCACTGTTAAAGTGGCCGAGTAAAGAGTAAATACCCAGCTACGACGAATCTCCAATTGGCCTTTTGAGTTTCTGCGCGTGAAGTAGGGAGCGAGGGCCAACAGCTTGCTGATGTAGAAGATGCTGATGCTGGGCTCCGATATTTCCATCTTGATTTTAAGCTAGGTTCACTCTGACGGGACGACCGCCGGGGAATAACTGTTCTCGATGGGCCAAATACACGAACATAAATTGTAAAACGCCATATTCGACACCAAACAAATAATGCGCTCCCATATTTGATTATTATTAGTGGCCAGCCACTCCACACGATGCCCCACCCAAACTGCTCCATATTTACGGGCACTGGCAAACCGTCTGGGCAAACACCCCAAACACAACGCGCGAGTGGGTAACACATTTGCTTATCAAAAAGCTCGGCTGTACGCGATGTAAATAATAATTAGCGTGTGAAAATGCCATGCCGGTAAGGACACAGGAGCCAATTATTTCGGACCAAACTTGACTGCTCTGACAGCAACAACGGCTGCGACAGGAGTCTACTGTGTAGGCCCGGTTTGTCCGGGGTCCACAAGAAAATTATTAAACTTTCGATCATTTATTTTAAGGACATTGGCGAATACACATTTAATAAAAAGAAACCTGTTGTGAATTCAAATCTCATTTCGATTTAGACGGAGTGGGCGTTGAAGATCTCAATCCAGTAGCCGTCGGGATCCTTGATGAAAGCCAATCCCTTCATACGGCCCTCTTCCGGCTTTTTTATGAACTCGACGCCCTGATCTTGGAATCTTTGGGAATGTAATAGATGAAACCGATGGCAAACCAAGGTACCTGACCACAACTCACCGTTGGCATGCGCCATTGACATCAGGAACCATCAGCCCAATGTGTCCAAACCCGCGGGGATCGCTGTTGCCGGTGTGATAGCTTTGATCCGGATCGCTCTCTGTGCCCCAGTTGCTAAGCAAATTATGAAAAAGTTATACGAGACCCAAAGCTCACAATTCAACGCAACCACTTACTGGGTCAGCTCAATGGTGGCCTTGCGACTCATTGCCCAGCTGCGGCGCTCCTTGGGATCCTTCGGCACATCTGCAGCGTTCTCGTAGCTGTGGGAGATTCAAATAGCATTTGTCTTCACTTTACCGGCGGTTTATAGCCGTCGTTAGCAGATCGCCGCACGTAACTAGATAAGCACTGGGCAAAACCTCTTAACCTTACCCCAAGAAGTATAGCGAGAACTTGGCCTCCGGGAAGTCTAGTTTCACCAGCAGTGTCATGCCAAGGACGCCAGTGTAGAAAGGAAGCGACCGGCGCGGGTCCTTGATGCGATACATGGTTTGCTGGAACAAGAAATCCTGCACCGTGTGCCGTAATGGCAGTGTTAATTCATTCACTTATCACCTTCGTTTCCACAATTCTCGGTTTACCTTGGTGGACGCGTCCGGTTTTTTGCACAGCTCGTCGGCTTCGGCATTACTAAGTCCCGTAACATCGCCCATTTCAAGGATTTTAACTAATTAGCCAACACCTGTTGCAATTGGAATCAACTCGGGGAAATAGTTATGTCAAAAATAAATGAACCCCTTACCGATACTTGTAATGCTATCGCTGATGTATGTATTCGATCTCTTTCAGCCCTCGTAAAATACCAATAAATTATAAATATACAAAAACTATTTTCCTTGTTTATAGTAACTTACCGGGTTAGACATTAGGAAAAATTTAATACAAAATAGTTAACCAAACCTAACCAAACTGCATACAAATTTATTTGATAATATATTTTATTAATCAAATTCTAAATTTATTGGGGGAAAAAATACTGTTTATTTCAACGTCACAGGTAATATCACGCACATCCAAAAATATATCATTATGAAAAATAATGTATATTTGTTTTTTATTCTTGTTTTTATTTTATTTTTTAATATATTTGAAGCGCTCAAATTCCCCCAAAATTATTGTTTCTTTGCAGGGGTATTTTTCCCCTTTCCTATTTGACCAGAAGTTTGCAACGCAGTGAAGGACATATCTCCGACCACGTTAAGTATATACATTCTTGATCAGCATCACCAGCCGAGACTATCTACCCATGTCTGTCTGTCTGTCCGTCTGTCGGTTGCTATGTAAACTGGTGTCTCTCAGTTTTAGAGCTATCAGGCTGAAACTTTGCACCAATCCTTCTATCTGTTGCAGGTAGTATATAAGTCATTTTTTAAGATAATTGATTGATTCTTTATAAATCACTTTTTATAAATTACTAGTATGTTAGCCTACCCTGAAAGTCCTATCAAAATTGATTATAGATGTTAAATGGGACATTGACCACAACTCTCGTTTTTATAAATATAATTATTTAATTTTTGGAAAATATTCTTTTCATAGAAATTAAAGCCAATTAAGAAAATTAAAAACCGGACCATTATATCCGATAGCTGTCATTCAAATATCGAACGGTTTGAAGGCAACTGGTCTGCAAGTGGGTGTACCCTTGCAGAAGATTGTTTAATTTTGTCCAGAAGTTTACAACGCAGTGGAGGAGACATCTACGACCTCATAAAGTATATATATTGATCAGCATTACCAGCCATGTCGATCTGGCCTTATCCGTCTGTCTCTCCGTCTGTCTGTTTCTAGGCAAACTTGTATCTCAGTTTTAAAGCTATCGGAATAAACCTTTGCACCAACTCTTCTATTTGTTGCAGGTAGCATATAAGTCGGATTGGGGAAAAAGGACGTAAATTTGAAATTTTTTTTAAGTAAAATGAAAAACCAAAAATCGAAACACTATATTCAATAGCTACCATACAAACTATAGAATGGTTTTAATTTAACTAGACTGCAATGGTATTCTAAGCTTCGCGCCCCATTGCTAGTCTTTCTTTCTTGTTTGTTTGAAATTTTTGTAATTGCTTCAGTGTCGAAGTTCAAAATTCAACTCATTCCCAAACCCGCAATTTGCAAGTGTGCAACGCAGTGAAAGAACATCTCCGACCCTATAAAGTATATACAAGGTGCGTTCAAAAGTAAACAGGACTTTGTGAATCTAGTGCCCTCTAGTGGCGCCATCTATATGTCAACTGGTGCGTTAGAATCTGCTATCCTCTATCGACTTCCAGTAATAATTTCATGACATTTCATCTATTGGAAGTGAGGTTATTGCGTTTTAAGTGTTAGTATGTTTTTGTCATCGGTGCGAAAATGAGCTTCGAACAAAGAACCAACATTAAATTTTGTTTTAAAATTGGTAAAACTTTTACCGAAACGTTTCAATTGATGAAACAAGTTTATGGCGATGGTTGCCTATCCCGTAGCAGAGTGCAGGAGTGGTTTCAACGTTTTCAAAGTGGTCGTGAGGACATAAATGACGATGAACATGTGGGCCAACCAAAATCCGTGATCACCGAAAATTCCATCGAAACTGTGCGTGAATTCATAAAAAATCAGCCGAAATCATCATTGAAATTCATGGAAATAGAATTGAACATCTCCAAAACATCGATTTATCGCCTTTTGACCAAACATTTGGGCTTACAAAAGGTGTGTGCACGGTTGGTTACGGTTTGTTTGGAAGTTGGCGTTTGTTGCACGATCTCATCGATCGACGCTTGTGACGTCGGTCAAAAATCACATGACCAAAAATCACATTTTAACCATCAACCACTCCCCGTATTCACCTGATATGGCACCGTGCGACTTCTACCTTTTCGGAAAAATGCATTTGCCGATGAGAGGAAAGCGTTATGCAGACGTCGAGGCCATTCAAAAGGCTTGCACCGGCATACTGGCGGCCATACCGGGCAACGAGCTAAAACACTCGTTCGACATGCTTTTGGACCGTGCAAAAAGCTTCATTAAAGCAGAAGGAGAATAAAATAAATTGATTTTGCCGAAAAAACTATTTTTTCTGTCTTTTTGTTAAAAGTCCTGTTTACTTTGAAACACACCTTGTATTATTGATCAGCATCACAAGCCGAGTCGATCTAGCCATGTCCGTATTTATGTTTCTTTGCAAACTGGTCTCTCAGTTTTAAAGCTATACGGATGAAATTTTACCCAAAACCTTATTTTTGTTGAAAGTAGTATTTAATTTGAAACCGAACACTACAATACATAGGAACGATGGGAAAAAATGGGTCAATGAGCATAATTTTGGTGTTCTTTAAGGCAATTTATTCATTCATTAGACCCTGTTCCCAAAGCGTAAAGGGTATATTAAGTTTGTGCAAATGTATGTAACAGGCAGAAGGAGGCGTGGCAGACCCCATAAAGTATATATATTCTTGATCAGCATGACGAGCTGAGTTGATATAGCCATGTCCGTCTGTGCGTCCGTCCGTCTGGGTAAACGAACTGATCTCAGAAACTGTAAGAGCTAGAAGAACCTTATTAACAGTGCAGATTCTCGTAATTATTACACAGATGAAGTTTTTTTTTTCAGGTGCCACACCCACCGCCCCCGCAATTTGTATTTTTATTTTTGCACTGCACAATTTTCAAGCTAAAAGTTTTTTAAAAATACACATGCAATTGGAGCATAGATTTCTACCGATCCTAATTAGAAAGCGCACAATAAATACCTAAAGTTTACAGGCGCTAAACACAAGTAATCTGTTTATTTGCACAAGCAAACGGTAAATCGCTTGCGTTCGGCGGTTGATTTTTCTCGGAAGTGTCGCTGCAGCTGCAGCGGCCACTACCTTCATATACATATGTATGAATGTGCGCCTTCAATATATTTATACTGTATTTGTTTGGGTTTGTCGAATGGTTACGACGTTCGACTTAAAACGCGAAGATATTGGGTTCGAATCCCAGACCGGACTCGGTGTGAATATATGTATATTTTTTTTTGGTTTTGATTTATTTTGCCTATAACCAAATTTGTACAGGGTCTGTAACAGTCGGGAAACTTGACTGTTTTTATTATGCTATAATTTTTTTTTTATACTATTTTTATATTATTTGTTAAGAATCATTGCAAAATTGAGTTGTTTAAGTCGACTTTTCTAGAGAGTGCTGCTGAGAACGCTATTTGCTCCAACATTTATTTGGTAGTGCAATAGTTAGGATGAGGGGCTCATAACAAGGAGGTCCCTGGTTTGTTACACTGACTTGGTAGTTATTTAATTTTTTTTTTTTCGATCTTAGTTAATTTTGCTTATAACAAAATTTGTACAGAGTATTTATAGTCGGGAAACTCGACTGTTATGTTCTTACATGCTTAATATGGAACTATTGTTGATTGTTACATTTTGTGTGATTAGTTTTGTTAGTTAGACGTTTAGTCACTTTGATGTAGTGATTAATTCCGTTTTGTCGGGAGTGGTTTTGTTGTTAGGGTTGGTTATTGATAAAGTGGCAGTATTGGTTGATCTTTGGGTAACATTGCTGCGGTCATTGTCAATTTGATCAATTTGTTATTTTTTAAGTTCCCCTAGTAAGTTGGCGTCTGGTTTTGATGTATACCTCGCTAACCGCCTTGAAATATGCTGTACACAAGTAGACTTTTTGCTTTTGTGTTCAACCTCCATAAATTTTTGTTTTTAAGAATTTTCTCCCAGATACTATAAGTATATTTTCTTTGATCCTTTATCTACCGCTTTCTTTATTAGAAGAATAAATAAACTACAACCGTTGCTCGTCTTGCCGTCCTTTCTTTATGTCAGTGGGTCTAGGCTCGCCTTAGCCTGATTTTTCGGTGCGCTTACGGACACAATGCCTTGTGGGCTATTCTTGTCCATCTATCAATTCTGTTGATTAGAGAGACTTTATATAGCCGGTATACGTTCGTTGTGTTGCTGGTGAGCTTCCTCGTCATTTTGACCACAATGACGTCATTTTAACTCATGGTCACTTATATTTTAGATGTAGAGCAATTTCCAGTCTACCATATTATGAGCTAAGTTAACTGATACCAATTTGAAATCCGGAAAAGTACCTTCGCACCCTGCTAAACATGTACCCAACGGGTAAAGGGTTTATTAAGTTTGTACAAATATGTGGCTGTTACATACAGGCAGAAGGAGACATGGCAAACCGCACAAAGAATAAGTATTATTGATCAGACTGACAAACTGAGTATAGTATGATATAGCCAAATTACCAGTGCAGGTTTTAATATTTTAATGATTATTTTTAGGCTAATACATAACGATATTAAGTAACAAAGTCACTGACCGGTTTGTCAATACCAATTATCATCAAATCACCATCAACAAGAAAGTAAGGCTTGCTTCGGTACCCGAAGCTTAGAATACCCTTGCAGACCAGTTTCCTTAAAACTGTTGATCGTTTGTATGGCAGCTATAGGCTATAGTGATCCGATTTTTGGTTTTTAGTTTTCTAAAACGGCGCTAATATCTATGAAAAATATGAAATAATTGTCTTAAAAAACCCCAGAGTTATGCTCAATGACCCATTTTCTCCCATCGTTCCTATGGCAGCTACAGGATATAGTGGTCCGATTTTGATGAAACTTTCAGGATATGTTAAAATGGTCATTAGTAAGAGTTTCTTAAGAAATAAATAACATATCTTTAAAAATGGCGAATTTATGGAACATGGCAGCTATGTGATGTAGTATTCCGATTCTGGCCGTTCCGACTTATATACTACCTGCAACAGGTTGAAGGGTTAGTGCAAAGTTTCAGCCCGATAGCCTTAAAATGGAGGGACAACATTACATAGCAACCAACAGACGGACAGACAGATGAAGATCGAATCGGCTGGTGATGCTGATCAAGAATATATATGCTTTATAGGGTCGGAGACGTCTCCTTCACTGTGCGTTACAAACTTCTGGTCAAGGGTATAATAATAATGTCCAACCATTGAAACCCCGTTACTCCTTTGCTAATTCAAGGCTAAATTGAAGCTTGCATAATCTGTGGAAATAATTTAGAACCCAGGGAACCCTCTGGCAGCTATGTAATGTAGTGTTCCGATTCCGGTCGTTCCGGCTACCTGCAACCGATTGAAGGGTCGGTGCATTTTTTGCCGTTTTGAAGGAGTTTAGTAACTAACACCGTGACATGAAAATTTTATATATTAGAGATATGGTCGTATATGTCTCCTTCACTGCGTTGCAAACTGTTGGTCAAAATTATAATACGCACAAGGGCATACAAATTAATGTATGTCTGTGTCCTTTATAGGTATAGATAAAAAAACGGAATAATTTAAAAATCAAAAAATTGTATGTCTAAATTACAATCAATGATGAAAGATGATGCAAGCCAGATTAATATATGTAGAATGCAGAGAGTTCGTATACACCAAACAAAACAAGATAATGATCATGAGGGGATGCGTGGAGCTCATGCTGCCGTACGTTTTGAAGGAGCAGCATTCCGATACGCTCCGGAAATTAATTTCAGTGTAGATAAATTTGTTAAAATTAGAGGCATGTCGTTTATTTGTACTGTAAGGCAATTAAATAAAGTCACACCACCGGATCCATTAAAAACATTGGTCCCTTTAACGGACAATCAATTTGTTGACAAATATTTAAAAATACAATAGTGGTTTTCTCGAGATAAAACATCTCGCACGCGCAATAATTTTACTGTCTGCCGATTTCCCCCAAACACGGCCAGAAATTTCAAGATCATTCTTGAACATCAATACAAACTACCAAAATAATGAATGGTTAAGTGAGCGAGTAATTTTGTCGGCTAAGAATCAAGATGACGATGACTTAAACTGTATAATTCAGAATTAGATCATTCTATTCTATGGACTGTGTAACAATTGATGATAGAGCCACCAACTATCCTATAAAATTTTTAAACTGCTTAGATGCAGTTGGCTTACCAACGCACAACAAATAAATGCTTGCTCTTTGCTTAAACATTTTTTTTTTTGAGCGTTACAAACAGTTGACCTAAAAATTATTCAAATATATGTTTTATTCGATTGTTTTAAATTTATTTATTTCGTTGCTTTTAAATATTGAAAGCAGATAACAAAATCATATTGATAAAAACTATAAATAAATTCAAATAAAACGTGAGCTAAATATTTATGTCTTCTTACCGCATAACTTGTTAACTAATAAGTTTAATATGAAGGGGTTAGATGCATTCGTGATATACAAATATAGCTAAAAAATAAATCGAACATTTTAATTCTTCCGTAACAATATCAAAGAAATTAAAAATAACAAAATAAAAATACAGCAAATGAAATAAAAAATGTACACTTAACTTGATTGAATTTTATTACTGTATCTGAATAATCAAAATAATTTAAGACTTAGAGTAAAGCGCGTAAATAATGGCAAAAATCCGCAGTGATTTTGTGTAAACTTAACGTTTAAGTATTAGATTTTCAGCATTCGTAATAAAAACTAAATAATTTCTGCATTTGCATCTAGGACTTTCACAAGATTCACATAACCTTTGATTTCAATTTAAAAATGTATAAACATGGTACAAGTATTGACATACAAATATTTAGGTTGGGGTTGTCTAAGGTTTGTTTTGTTTGATTTGTATTTTTAGAGTAATGTTTATAATTAATTAATATATACTCGGGTATATCTTTGTGTATAACTAAGAATTAATTTATAAAAATTTTACTAGCAAGTAAATTCCTCAATAATTACACCAAAATTACACGCATATACACAGAATATCAATAATTGCTGTTGCTATTGTTGTTGTCGTTGGTTTTGTCAAATAAAGGCAAATTAGATCGAAACTAAAATGGTTAATCGTCATCGTCTGACGAATTTGAAGATAATTGTAGATCGTTCTGAAGCAAATCGTTTGGGAAGCCCCCGTTGGACGCATAAATGCCAGACTGCTGATTTTGCTGGTGTTGTTGCTGATGATGACGCGACGGTTGCTGTTGATTATGATTGGTCTCATAGGAAGGTGACGTGGACCCCAAGCCCAAGTTGGGTAGCTGATTCAAGTATTGTTGCTGCTGTTGCATTTGCGTTATCTGCTGCTGTTCTTGTTGCATGGAACGATCATCCTCAGTGCTGTCATCGGAGTCACTACCTGAATCACTGTCGCTGGAATCCGTCTCCGAGCTAGAGCTCGAGGCACTCAGTGCGCCACCAATTTGCTACAAATATCCAAATACCGAATTATCCCAATCTTCGAAATATTACCCAATAATATTAAAAACTTACCTGTTCCAGAACTGCAGCAGCATGCGCAACGGACTGCGAGTTTAATTCATGCTCCCTCGATGAGTCCACTGGCATGAGTCCATATGGCGAAGTACGTTGCTGTTCGATCATCTGCTGGTGAGGGTAGTTATTTCCGCCTCGGCCATAACTAGGTTGCTGTGGGGGACTGAACCGCTGCTGGCGCTTGGCATGGCCGTGCTGTTGCGCCTGCCTCTGCTTGCCCATTTGCGAGTCGGACTGTCCCGCCGCCGAGCCAGTTGAGGAGCCTGAGGTATTAGCTTGTGTGCCATTATGCAGAGCCGCCATCAACCCAAAGTCGTCGTCATCCGTGATCATGGGAATGCTGGGCAACGTCTGCTGAGCGTTGTTTGCATCCCAACTGAAAGGTACAGGGTAGTTATTATTTCGGAAGTGAGCCAGCTTTAAGTTTCTGAAATCTTACGCTGGCGCGGATTGGGGGCTGCGATGGACGACCGATGGAAGTGATGGTGAGCTCTGCTGCATAGGCGAATTACGGGGTTTGAAGTCTACTGCAAAGCCCAACAAAAAACAGTTTTTCAACGTTAATATCTAGAATCCCATTTAAAATCTTTACTCACTGATATTATTACGGCGACTGCCCGTTGAAACCTTAGTCTTTGAAGTAACCCGCATGGTGCTGTTCTCCAACGTAGGTGCCTGACCGGTCCCGAATCCAGAAGGTAAAATCGGAACTGGCCCAGCGCCATTGCTGACCTGACTCTGCGCTTGACCCATATTCACAGCCACATTCTGAGCTGGCAGCTGGACTGATTTGCTTGAAATTTCGCTCCTTAAGATATAAAAAGCTGCTTACTACGTTTTATTTCTGACCGCAGCACTTACCGGGTCTTTTTTACTTGAATATTGTGGTTCAACTTCTCTATTGTAATAGCACCGGTCTCTTTGTCATATATCATCAAGCATTCCTTTGCGTATTCTCTCTGATTACCCTTATAAACAGTATGAGGCACACCAGAACTTTCTGTAAGAGATACTCCGTTTATTCAATTAACCATAAAAATTATTTTATCGAGAAAATTTAATTTACCAGCAATAACAAGCTACATTTGTGGCGAATTCAAGTCACAATGAATTTAAACAAGAAAGCTTCGGGGCCCGAAGCTTAGAATACCCTTCAAGACCAGTTGCCTTCAAACCTTTCGATAGTTGGTATGGCAGCTATAGGATATAGTGATCATATTTTTATGCACTTGCAGAGGGTATTATAATTTTGACCGCAACGGAGTGAAGGTAATACTACGACCCCATAAAGTAAATGTATTATTGATCAGCATTACCTGCCGAGTCGATGTAGCCATGCCCGTCAGTCTGTCTGTCCGTCTTTTTATACCCTTGCAGAGGGTATTATAATTTTGACCAGAAGTTTGTAACGCAGTGAAGGAGACATTTCCGACCCTATAAAGTATATATATTCTTGATCAGCATCACCAGCCGAGTCTAGCCATGCCCGTCTGTCGGTTGCTATGTAATCTAGTCTCTCAGTTCTAAAACTATCGGGCTGAAACTTTGCACCGACCCTTCAATCTGTTGCAGGTAGTATATAAGTCGGAACGTCCGGAATCGAAACACTACATCACATAGCTGCCATAGGAACGATTGGGAAAAAGTGCCATAAATTCGTAATTTTTCATGATAAATAATTTATTTTTCTTAGAATTCTCTATTTAATAAATATTTTAACATATCCTGAAAGTTTCATCAAAATCGGACCACTATATCCTATAGCTGCCATAGGAACGATGGAGGAAAAAATGGGTCATTGAGCATAACTCTGGTGTTTTTCAAGACAATTAATTAATTCTTGAGAAACACTGTTTTCATAGACATTACATAGACATTAGAAAATAAAAACAAAAAATTGGATTACTATATCTTATAGCTGCCATACAAAAAGATCGAACGGCTTAAAGGCAACTGGTCTGCAAGGGCATTCTAAGCTTCGAGTACCGAAGCTAGCCTTCCTTTCTTGTTGTCTCTCCATCTGTCTGTTTCTATGCAAACTAGCCTTTCAGTTTTAAAGTTTTCGGGCTGAAACCGAATCGGAACAATACATCACATAGCTTCTATAGGAATAATTGGGAAAAATATCATAAATTCGATATTTTTTAAGATAATTGCTGATTTCTTATATATCACTATCTAATAACTATTTTAAACTATCCTGAAAGTCTCATTAAAATCGGGCCACTATATACTAAGCTGTCTTAGGAACGATGGGAGAAAATGGATCATTGACCATAACTTTGGTGTTTATACATATAATTAAATCATCCTTGGACAACATATTTTGCATAGACATTTAAGCCGATTAAGAAAATTGGATCTCTGGAGGCATAAGGGATAAAACACTAGGACATGTAATTTATTTGCGATTATTCAAGAGCGATTTTGATCACCAAGCTGCTGAAGATATTACACTAGAACATCAGCTTCTAAGGTCGTAACAACCCCATGGCCAAATAACCAGTTGAAGGAACATTAAGGTTCTCCCAAAACGAGTCAACCCAAAAACCTATTTAAAATGTCCCCAGTACGCCCAGGATGAAGATTTGAGGCCAAAATAGATCTAACGTAAAACCTCGCTGCATTATGAACGACAATTCAATTAAATCTGGGATTGAATGCAACAGTCAATAATTGTTCGAATTTACGGACAAAACTTTAACAAGCACTAACCTTGACATCGGCGAGAGACATTATTATGGGGCTTTTATAAATAATCCATCACCAAGAGCTTTAGTCATAACTTGAGTGAAGGGAATCATGTCTTCTTTGAATTTTGAAAATAAAACCTATCTATCCAACTACTTGTTCAAAAAAATTGCAGTGACCATGGAAGTTTATGCGGAGCCTTTTTTAAGAAATTGTTTTACAAGGCTTACAACCAAACACTTGGTCAAGCGCATCCCGGAGGCAATGGCGGAGATGATGGCCATTTCCGTACCAATGTACCCATTGGACCATGGGGCGATGGCGGCCCGGGCGGCGACGACAGTAGTTTGGGTGGAACAGTGCTGGTGCGTCCATCTTGTATACCTAATCGAAGAGATCCGTATACAAGTTCAGAGAATATGTTCGTAATCTGCAACGGGGTCTGCTATTCGGTTGATGAGAAAAAAAATTGTATTCAACTTTGAATAAAGCTAATTTTTGACTCCATTCTGGGTTGGTATGTTAATAATCAAAATAATAATAAATAATCAAAATTATAAAACATTGCAAGGTATGCATAATAAGTAAGAACATTTCATTCGAGTTTCCCAACTGTAAAATTAAATTAAATTGAGCAAATAAACAGATAGGTTGTTTTTAGCGGCTTTTATATTTAGAATCCGTAAAAATGTATGCTCCGATTGCGTGTAAAAGAGCAGAAGACTCATAGTTGCTAAGATCCGTTCATTCATCCGGACAGACGGACATGGCTAAATCGACTCAGCTCGTCACGGTGATCAAGAACATATATATTTCGTGGGGTCTGCAACATCTTCTTCTGTTTCCCCTTTAAACTTTGCGTACATACTCTAAAAATATATTACTCTCTGGAAAATTATGTAATATATCGAAATTTACATTTTTTTTATCGAATCCCGTTGCACGTGATGCAACCCACCTCCCGCCCAAACGACCGAGGGGCGCAGCCGCATAACGTACGTTTCGATCACGAAGATAGGACCGAGCATGCAGGGAAAATAGTAGAAAGATTCGAGGAAAACTACATAGAATTGTGGTGAGTAAGGTAGGTAAGAATTAGGGACTTAATATGGGTAAGGTCGGTAATAGAAGAAAAATTGGACGTTAATTGGTGCACTACGTTGTAGTGACACAAACTGCAGCAACCATCCAATTCTAGAAAGAAAAATCGATACTTACATAACCTTCTCTTCCCACACTTGACCAAATACCGCTATTACTTTTGTCGCCACCGCTAAACAATTTAGCTACTCGTTTCATAAGCCAAGACGCAATCAAGTCCAACAACATCAACACACAAGCGATGTCTGGCCACAAAGAGCATACCGAAATAATACGAGTATAAAAAAGAAGAGGAGAACAAAAGTGAACGCTTGGCTGCATTTGTCTGATGTAATTTTGATTTTTCTTCTCCAAAATAGACACACTCAACCCAAAATTAAGAGTTAGGTATTTATTTTTGCCAAAAGGAGTCCCTCCAACTAATATATAAAGCAGTTAAATTTTCTTATCAAGCGACCACATCAACTTCAGAATTAGTTTTACACATTTGTTCGCACACCTTATAAGACTTGAATAAGAAGAAGTAACTTCCGATTAGTAAAACGAGCTGCAACTGTTCTTACAAACTTTCAATGGAAGAGGATGCAAATCGCAAGCATTATCGAAAATTGGTTCCCCTTTTTTAAATTGACGAACTCTAGGCATAAGGGTTTGTACAACTGCACAGTTGGGAAATAAACATCACCCATGAGATTATGCACCACTTGTATTTTGTCAACATGGAAGACAAGTAAGACGAATACTTATATTTAGTTTAATCGACTACACTCACCTGAATTTGGCACGATGACAGTAACTTGATTGTTGGAGCCAACGTCTACCGTTGCCATGCGGCTGGTATCTACACTTGCTGGCTTAAAGTCATCTGCAAAAGAAACACATTTGAATGCCGATCGATCGGGATACGGAATGCTTCTGCAGCCCTTACATTTAATTGTGTGAAATGAGGTCGACGAGTTCTTCGGGTTGAAGGTTGAACCAAGCTTCAGCTCCCGCACCTCATCTCCAATGTTTAGGCGCTCAGCCAGTGAATTTTTCTGCTTGGTCATCTTCATCGTATTGTTGTTCTGCGACAAAGGCAGGTGAGGCTGATAAGGCAAGTTGGTGGTGCTTTGTGGGTGGTTATAGATGTTGTTGCAATTGGCACTGGTGTAATTTGACTTCTGATAATTGTTGTTGTTGCTGTATTGATATGACTTCTCGCCCGTGTCTGTGGCTGCGGTCGCCGCCAGCGCCGACGTCGCAGCAAAGTTATGCTCCTCGGCAGCGCCACCGCGTTGATGATTGTAGCAGCCTGGGTTTCCGAAATTCGGGTCGCCGCCTCCGGTGCTGCTGCCGATTTTGCTGCTGCTGGTGGTCGAGACGTTGTTGCCAGATTTGCGGTAACTGCTGCCGTAGTGTTGACTCGCAGCCGCCTTGGCCTTGAGACGTTGAAGCTTGGTACCCACGGATTTTGGAATTTTAACGGCTGTGCTGCTCGAAGTGCCCTTTTATGACGATGCAAGACTTTTCCACGGACGCGAAAGAAGAATTGCACGCAAAAAAAGAACACGCTCTCGAAAGGAGGTAACAAAAAAAATAAAGGAGTAGCGAAAAAGGGAACGCGTGTATTCTTAACCTTTGAAGAAGTTTTTCTTCCTCAGGGCGGCTTGTGCGTTTCTGATGCTACATTTGACATTTGACGATCTCGTGACTGCAATCTAATTATTTTTTAGTTACGGTTATACGTGGCTCTTTCCTGTGCACAGTTGGGCAGTCACATTTCTAGGGGAAACAAAACAAAGCATTAATTTACGCCCATACCATATAAACATACGTATGCGACACACACACACACACACACATTTTGTATACAAACAAACATACACACATTCGGGATTGTACTTTCTAACATTACGCTGGCACCTGTTCTTCCTATGGCCCTCGTCGATCCAGACGCATCTAGCTATTATTCACCAATCCGTGGATATTATTTTTAGCAAGTAGGGGTCATTTCACACATTTCAACACGCACACAGACACATGTGCCGTGCATAAGACAAGAGGCAAGGCGACAAGAAATCGGAAGTTTCTTTGCGGAAATTACAGCCTCTAAATAAAGATAGAGATGCGTGAAATTGTGTCAGGTTCTGCAATCACATTCCGTTTGAGATACTTCAATTTATCACAAATTTTCACAAAACACTGCCACACGTAATACGTAAGCAAATTGAATAGTGAGCGTATTCGAAAAGGCGAGTAAAGGGATGGCTGGACAGGGGGACGGGCGGACACACTTAAAACAAGTTTGAAATAGCCAAAAAGTAGCAATGCGAAGGTGAAATTTCCGACAAATCGAATTGAAACGTAGACGAAAAATATCTGCCTATGTGTGTAAGCATGTGTGCGGCTGCACAGGTGTGCGTTAGCTGCGTTTTCCTATGTCGCAAACATGAAAGTCTCAAACACTTTTCCGTCGCAACCACGTATTTGAAACCGAGAACCTTTCGTTTTTTGGGTTGCAGTCAGCTGTTGGCTGCTCCTACAATATTGTCTTACATTATTTACCACCACGACGTTTTGCTGTTGATGCATCCAATATATTCGATGTTTGTCCATGCATCGCTGATTTCATTCGATGTATCGGATAGTGCGTTTAAGCTAAAGTTTAAGATTAGCATTTGTGTA
This sequence comes from Drosophila setifemur, assembly GCA_021224005.1. Classification (NCBI taxonomy): domain Eukaryota; kingdom Metazoa; phylum Arthropoda; class Insecta; order Diptera; family Drosophilidae; genus Drosophila; species Drosophila setifemur. The sequence continues at coordinate 2,393,532 of JAJJHY010010898.1, forward strand.
ATCGAATCTTTTTTTTAATTGTTCGTACTCTATCAATAGATCAATATCATTCTAACTAACATTGACGTTTGTTTTGCCAATCGCAGAACGTGCTGGCAAGTCTTACGAAAAAACAGACTATCGATATTTTTCTCATCCGCAAAGAAATATATACCAAAACGCAGTATTCTGTGTTGACGGATTTTACAATTTTCAATAGATTTTGATCGTGAGAGTGGTACAAATTCACACTATTTCTATTTACCAACATTTAAAATTGACATTTGTGGAAATATTAAGCTCTTATTAACTGCCGTTGTGTCACATTAATAATGGCACTAATAGAAGGTTCTGTTAATCAGTCACAGATGGCGCCATATATAAATGTAAAATTGTGTTGTCAACAATATAACAGATTGATAATTTAACAATACAGATCGTAATAGTCAGGTAAGCGCTATAAGATACTTATTAGTTATACGATTCACAATGTGGCTTGTAGCAACCGTTTTTATACCCTTGCAGAGGGTATTATAATTTTGACCAGAAGTTTGCAACGCAATGAAGGAGACATTTCCGACCCTATAAAGTATATATATTCTTGATCAGTATCACCAGCCGAGTCGATCTAGCCATGTCCGTCTGTCTGTCTGTCCGTCTGTCTGTCCGTCTGTCTGTTGCTATGTAAACTAGTCTCTCAGTTTTTGAGCTATCGGGCTGAAACTTTGCATTGACCCTTCAATCTGTTGCAGGTAGTATATAAGTCGGAACGGCCGGAATCGGAACACTACATCACATAGCTGCCATAGGAACGATTGGGAAAAGGGGTAATAAATTCGCCATTTTTAAATATAATTTATTTATATCTTGGAAAACTCTATTTAATAGCAATTTTAACATATCCTGTAGGTTTCATCCAAATCGGACTACTATATCCTATAGCTGCCATAGGAACGATGGGAGAAAATGGGTCATTGAACATAACTCTGGAGTTTTTCAAGACAATTAATTCATTCTTGAGAAATACAGTTTCCATAGACATTAAAGCCGTTTAAGAAAATTAAAAGCTCAAAAATCGGATTACTATATCCTACAGCTGCCATTCAAGAGATCGAACGGTTTGAAAGCAACTGGTCTGCAAGGGTATTCTAAGCTTCGGGTACCGAAGCTAGCCTTCATTTCTTGTTAATTGTTATTATTGTTATTTAATGTCTTTTGAAAGTGTAGATTAATAATTTAGATGTTATTGTATTGTGTAGTTCGTTTTTATACCATTGCAGAAGGTATTATAATTTTGATCAAATGTTTGTACCGCAGTGAAGGAGACATCTCCGACCCTATAAAGTAAATACATTCTTGATCAGTATCACCAACCAATCAATCTAAATAAACATAAAACATTTTCAATGAATTTTTGATTTTTTCCAAAGTTATTCAATATTTTCATACCGAAGCTCGAGATGGCGCACCCTGTAGTTTTCATAGACATTGAAGCCGTTTTAAAATTAAAACCAAAAGTCGGATGACTAAATCCTATAGCTGCCATACAAACGATCAAACGGTTTTAAGGCAACTGGTCTGCAAGGGTATTTTAAGATTCGGCTAGCCTTCCTTTCGTGTTTTAAGGTGGTTTGAAAAATAAGGCTGGTCCGCCCTAATTAAAATCACATTGACGATAATAAAAGTAAAACAAAAGCAGCCGGTCTCAATGTTTGTTTATTTTTTTGCATTAAGAGCGATCAACAGTAGCATACTCCCACACACACACAAATAGAAAGCAGGGGATTACACTTGAAGATCAGATCATCATTAACATTTGCCCAAATCCTAAAGGCGCCGTCCGCAAGCTACTGTTTCGACCTGAGATTCAGGCTGAGATCGAACCTGAAGAAGGATGCGGATGCAGCTCCTTTATCGGGGGGTTAATTACTCGAAGGTTGTAAATGGCCTTTGGTCTGTAGATTTGCGCTTCAAGATTTCGTCGACAGCCGAAAGAATGCGCCTCGATGCATTTCCATTTTCATCTCCATATTCATTCCCAGTCGCATTTTCATGTTTCCTTTGATTATTCTTCTAATCTGTGCCACTGCGATGGTAGGTATTTGATAAGCTGAAATTGATATTTCGGCTCTCTTTTCTGTGGAGTGCGATTTCCGTTGAGCCTTCTCTCCCAGGCATGTCTATGTAAGGGAGTTAGGGAGCGGTGGACGGTGATGTAGGTGGGTGGTCGCCAGGATGGGTATGAATGCGATTGCAACTACAGGAGCTTTCTAACGGTGACTTGGCGTGTCGAAGGTAATTTCAATCCGACTGTTGCCGCTTAGTTGGTTTCTTTCTGTCCCGTTTCCACGTGCTTTCTGTGCCTTTTTTCTGTTTTCCTTTTCTAATCAAACATTAAGGTTGTTTGTTGCTCACTTTACAGTTTCGAACTTCGCATTCCCATTTGGCGGCTAATTTAAAAACTTTTCTTATCAGTTGATGAAATCTAAAATTGCATTTTTATGGCACTTCCTCCGCTTGTTCTGCCGATTCTCTTCTTTTCGTTCATCCTCTGCTCTTTTGTGCATGTTTTTTGCCTATCGACACTTTCATTTAAAAAAGTTGCTTATTTATTGGCATGGGCAATTGCAAATATCAAAAAAAGTTATTTCTTCTTTCATAACATGAAACATGTTATTGAATCTCAATATTGGGTCCAGCGGCTTTGAACTTCTTGCAATTAGGATACGTAGAGTGAAAACCCTGAGGCTACAATATCAGACTGATTGAATTACGAATATCCCAAGCAATTAAAAGTCACAGGAGATCGCTGACAAATGCGTGGATTTCTTGAGATCGTACAATAATTACAATCGCATTGTTTGCAGGAATAACGAACCACTGACCTCTTGACCCTTTGGCCTTGTTAGGGTTTGTCTGAAATTGGGCCAAGTTGCCTGCCTCTTTCCCTAGCAGTTCTTTAACTTCTGTGACGAGGGTTCAGACCTCAAATCGTTGGCTACCTGATAGAAAAACAGCGAAATAAACAACAAGCGGCAGCTGTCTCCTGTGGCCACGCCCACCTCCAAATGAGTGCGCCCACTTATGCAAATTTAATGTCTGAAATTGTCTGTAATTATAGTGAAAACGCTTGGCACACAGCACTCCCCCATTGAAATTGATTTAAAATACTTTGGCCAACATCGTGCTCAGGCCACATGCTGAACACCCAGTACGAAGCAAAGTGCCCGTGTCCACGTTGTGTGGCCATAATTCAAAATTTATGTTTTTCGAAATTATTGTAGTGTCTATAATGGAACTACCCCTTTTAGCAGCTTATACCTAGTCTCCGCATAGAGCGAGATCCAGAGTCCTACGAACGACTAATGAGTATGTTAATTTCGTTAAAGGTGTAAAACGAGTAGGAGGAGGTCCTCTAATTTTGTTTCAGCTTATCGCGCTCAGCTATCTAGCTTCTGTTGGCTCCTTCAGAGTTCCACCCACAGGAAGAGGCGATTTGCTTATATTTTTCAAAATCCGAGACCAGCGTTAAATATATATATCATATGCAATTTAAAAAAATGTTTAAAAAAATAACCGATCTGCGTTATAAGGCGATAGTTAAGATTAAACAAAAATAGATAGCCACCTACATTTTTATACCCTTGCAGAGGGTATTATAATATTGACCAGAAGTTTGTAAAGCAGTGAGAGACATTTCCGACCCTATAAAGTATATATATTCTTGATCAGCATCACCAGCCGAGGCGATCTAGCCATGTCCGTATGTCTGTCTGTCCGTCTGTCTGTCCGTCTGTCGGTTGTTATGTACACTAGTCTCTCAGTTTTAAAGCTATCAGGCTGAAACTTTGCACCGACCCTTCAATCTGTTGCAGGTAGTATATAAGTCGGAACGGCCGGAATCAGAACTCTACATCACATAGCTGCAATAGGAATGATTGGGAAAATGTGCCATAAATTTGCCATTTTTTAAGATATTCTATTTATTTCTTAGAAAACTCTTATTAATAACTATTTTAATATATCCTGAAAGTTTCATCCAAATCGGAAAACTATCCTATAGCTGCCATAGGAACGATGGGAGAAAATGGGTCATTACTCTGGTGTTTTTCAAGACAATTAATTCATTCTTGAGAAAAACAGTTTTCATAGACATTAAAGCCTTTTTGTAAAATTTAAAAACCAAAGATCGGATCACTATATCCTATAGCTGCCATACAATCAATCGAACAGTTTAAAGGCAACTGGTCTGCAAGGGTATTCTAAGCTTCGGGTACCGAAGCTAGCCTTCCTTTCTTGTTTTTTTATAATTTATGAATTATTTCAAGGGTATTGCAGACCAGTTGCCTTTAAGCCGTTCGATCGTTTGTATTTTTTAATGTCTATGAAAACTGTATTTCTCATTAATAAATTAATTGTCTTGAAAAACACCAGAGTTATGTTCAATGACCCATTTTCTCCCATAGTTCATATGGCAGCTATAGGATATAGTGGTTTGATTTATAAAGTCGGAGACGTCTCCTTCACTGCGTTACAAACTTCTGGTCAAAATTATAATACCCTCTGCAAGGGTATAAAAATACAATTTTCGTAATAGGACCCATGGTAGCTATGTAATTTAGTGTTCCAATTCTTTCCGATATATTGACTTCCTGCAACAATAAGAAGGGCTAAGCTTTAAAAATTAAAGTTTAGTTTGCGTATCAACCGATTGTCGGACAGACGGACATGGCAAAATCGACTGGTCACGCAGATCAATAAAAATTTTCTTTGTAGGGTCTGAGATATCTCTGCAAGGATATACACATTTAAATATTTTTAAGGAGCGTAAGAATGCAAATTTTATTTAATTTTTTAACCCTCGCAGAGAGTATTTTATTTTGACCAGAACAACTCCGGCCCTTTGTCGGTTGCCACCTAAATTATTTTTTCAGTATTGAAGCTATCGGGCTGTAACTTTCCATTTACCGGTTGTTTGTGGCCGGAACACAGCATTCCATACATAGCTGCCTTAGGACCGAAATGACTACCTTGACCGATTCTCACTGCGGTACAAACATCTGCGCAAAACTATACTATATTCTGCAAGGGTAAATGTTCATCCATACGAGTATTGAAAACTCAACTCGGATATTGATGCTGATTCAAATCTTTATACTTTATATGTCGGAACGTTTCCTTCCCCTTTTTAAAAAATTTTAAATTGAAGTTTGCTTATTTTTTGGGATATTTTAAAGCGATCTCTATTTAAATAATTCGCATCTTATCATCATTTCTATGTTCTATATCTATTTGCAAGATATGGTAGTAAAGATTACAATTATTACTATTTCATGACAACTGAGGCTGTATCTTCCGAATCATCATTTTTGTCTTACAAAAAGTTGTAGCAACAGGTCTTGGTAGTTTCTGCAACCATCAAAGTGACATTATTTTTATCATTGATGCAAGCAAAACTACATAGATTACAAGATCCAATGCTGAGCAACAACGGAGATGAGTCACGGACTGTTACTGATTGTGACGGGTTGATAAGGGTGTGGTCCCGGCCCAGAGGGTTATATTTCCCATCTGAAGGGATTAGGATTCTCTACCGATCCCATTCTCGCAGTGGCTGACCCTCCTCCGAGGTCAGCAATACAAACAAACTTTATTCCTTACAACCATCTTCTCTTACCACCTGCGCTGCTTAATATATAAAATTGGCAGCCACCTGGTCCAGACACCAACTAGTCTTTTTCTTCGCAGGCTTCGGACTCTAAATGATACGAAAACAAATTGAAATTGGCAACTTGCTTGTTGAGCACCAATTTATTAGCCAGCCGACTGGTGGGGCCTAAAATTTTAATTGAATATTCACACCTTTGCCAGACCTCTTGAATGTTTTGGTGTCCACGGTGGAAAGAGAAGGCCCGTGGTCAAGTGCCGCAAGCCATGCGCACAATTCAATTTTTGTGTGTTTTATGGCATTGATTTATGCATAAATTGAAGTTTTATCGTAAACTTGTGCATAGTCCGCACGATCCAGACATGAATTCTGGTAGCGAAAGGAAATTGGTTATTTATAAGTGTCAGCTATTTATATCCATGCAGGATTGACTAATTTGAATTATTCTAAGTCAAGACAACAAACCAATTCGACATAGCAAGGACGAATTAAATACAATAATAATGAATAAATATAGAAATTCGATATATTTTGTTTGTACGAAATTAAATTTTCGGATGCTTTACTTCAAGTGTGTTGAAAATTTATGTTTATTTATTTTCGTTAAAATTCGATTCTTTAACTTGCGTAACATAACACTTTAATTAAGATAATTTATCAGTTTTCTCGCAGTGCGGTTTAAGCAAGTTTTTAGCCTAAATAGAAAAAATTTTAGTTTTTTTAAGTTCAACCTAACTTAGCAATTTGCTGTTTTAGGGATGACCTTATTATTCTAATAATATAATATATACTTGTCTTTTACCCGTGAAGCAAATGCCATCGCTTTATATTGAGTTTAATTGAATTAATAAAGTAAAAAATTTAAATTGAGAAAACATGTCAACATGTCATGCTCAAATATATTTTAGTTTGATTTGATTTCAGACTTTTTTGGAGTGAAGGATATTTCTCCTAATTTGGTTCTTATGGATGTGGCAACACTCTATCACAGTGAATCTCCCCCAACCCTTAATCTCGACTTTCATGGTATTTAACCTTATATCTGTAAACTGGGAATCCTCCTGACTTCGTCGCGTGTTGCTCGCGTATTTAATTTAATTTAATCACAATCTCGGCGCAGAGATCAGAATGAGATCAGTGAATTCCGCACCATCTGTAAACTTGGGGAGGCTGGGCGCTATTATTTATTGACATTTGAAACCAGAGAGAAAATGAGCTTCTACACCCAAGGAGGAGGATGTGCCAGGATTGCGGGACAAGGCGTCTCCGACTATGACAGCAGATGGTCTTGGCATTCCAGGCACCTCTTTCATTTTTTTCTCGGCACGCGAATCGCGTTCCCCCCGGAATGAGAAATGGAAAAGGGGAACCCAGACCGCCTGCATGGCTCCTCGACACTCTACTCGACTATTTGATTTATGCGCGCGTAATTGTTGGTTTAAACGTTTTTGCACAGTTTCTTGCTTGGTGACGAGGAGCACACATCGAGCTGTGGTGCTACGTTTTAACACCCAAGCGAAATGTGAAGCATTTCCAGGGTTGTCGAGATTACACATATATTTTGTATTTATCTTCATACAAAAGCCTAAATTAAATTGGACTACAGTATTCCAAATGTTGTCGCTGGGCACCTTTCTTGGATAATCAACGACATGTCCACGCAGAGTTACTTTTAGACAACTTTTAAAAATATTGTGTAAAAATATTTGTAATATTTAATAAATTCTCAGATCAATATGTTTTTTGCAGATACTATACGGTTAAAATTTAGGAACGGACAATTTAGATGACTGCAGCATTTTACATATGTATGAATATATAACGTTAATGTAAACCCATTAGTTTTCTTGACCAGTCTTTTGACCGTTTACCTATGTGCCTGTGAAAACAGTGATGTTATCATTTAATTTGTCACGATAGCGATAGATTTAAGTAAATTATTGGAAATATATACATGAAATTTTAAATATTTAATATATATTTATACCCTTAAGCTTTTCAATGATATGCTCTTTATGTTTAAATATTAACATAGTTTAAATATTATGCTCAAATATTACTTAATTCAACTAACCTATAATAATATACCTATATTATATACCTATACCTATATACGAGTACCAAACCCTTCTATATATATATAATATAAATTATATAATTATAAATTAATTATTGAAAATGAAATGTAAATGGCATAAAATTAAATGATTTTTTATTTATTTAAGGTATTTAAGGCATGGTAATTTTATCCCGAATTATGCACCACTTGACAACTCTAATCAGTGTATTTCAAACATGTATATTCAATGTTCTGGCTTTAAATTTCAGCTCGAGTTAAGGCTTTTTTACGTCACACCCCCGGGACCACCTTGCAGCTGCAGCGTTCGCCTCTTTTCGTTCGTTTGTCATCATTTTTTCAATAAATTTCAATTTCCAGGTTGCAGACCCCAGCAGAGAACCTCTCTGAAGAGTGGAAAGCGAAGCTCGCATCGCATCCTTCGGCCACTGGTACCTCCTGTGAGATCCGAAGTGTAAAATTGATTTAAATGGCTCGTGAGTGAAGGAGATAATTTTCAGATGTCAGATGCTTGTAATATTTATGTGGCAGCGATTATTATCCCCTTCCCTTACCCTCTTTAGTTCCCACCGTGCATACGTTGCCCGTTCCCATGATCGTTTAATGTTACCTACGCGTGAAAATTACTTACTTGTCGGCCGCTGCTCCTTCTACCAAGTACCCAAGGCAAAACTTAACTCATTTTTAATATGAATAATTGTGGCAAATTACAAGGCAATTGCACATTGCACCGATGCCTTACCCGCCCACCAGCATCGGCAAAGTTATTGGCGACAGCGAGCGGTGAATGGGGTCCTTAATGGAATTGGTGGCCAATTATTGAAAGGTGATTGTGCTGGGCTCGCCACGGATGTCGGAGAACGCGCGTGAGGGCACTTGTAAATTTCCGGTGGTTAAGTTATGTGTCAGAAAAGCTTTTTCCATGGCACTTTTAGGAAAAATTAATTTTATAGGAATGAACTAAATACAGACAAACGTAGACAGTATTTAAAAAATTTTGGCTTTTGACGTACTTCAAAACCAAGGACAGACAAAAGGACTTTTGATAACAAAATATATTACATATTTGTATTTGTGTGGTACGAACGCAGATCCAGTTGGTTTCAAGTTTTTGAGAAGCCTTTTTATGATAGAGTCAAAGTCTTAATGCATACATACATTCAATGCTACTGATTTAATTTAATTTAAGGTCCTAAGTATAGCGATGAGTAGATTAAGATGTTTAAAGTTTGTCTCGTAAGAAGTCGAAGTATATTAGCACTTGCGAGCACAATTGCTGAGTCCATTAACAATTCTAATTTTAATTAAGTTTGTTTTCTTAGGAGACAAATTTGAAAAAAACCTTAATCTTTACCTAAATCGCTATTTGGATACATTTTAAGAGACTTGTATAATTTTTTGACTACTTCATATTACTATAATATAATACGAGGTGTGTTCAAAAAGTATCGCGAATTTTGAATTTTCGCGGGTTACGTATATTCGAATTTCGATTTTTTTTGTGGTGTTATGTTGGTACACATGTCTCTCACTTATGCCGACAAGCTCGACCATTTTGAATGTTCACTTAATTGTTAACAGCTGCTTTGCTTGCACGTGTTTTGTATCGTCTTCGATTTTTACCTATTCAAAAAAAATGGATCAAAGAACCTGTATCAATTTTTGTGTGAAAAACGAAATTAAGTGCGCGGATGCATTCCGAATGTTGACTGTGGCATACGGAGAAGCTACCTTGGGCCGAAGCAACGGTTATCGGTGGTACAAAATGTTCTCAGAAGGCCGAGAAGATGTGAACGACAAAGAGCGTGCCGGACGCCCGAGCACCTCAACAACAGACGAAAAAATTAATGAAGTGGAGAAAATGGTATTGGCTAATCGTCGAATCACCGTTAGATAAGTTGCTGAGGACCTAAACATATCGATTGGTTCGTGCCATTCGATTTTGATCAATGATTTGGGCATGAAACGGGTCGCCGCGAAATTCGTACCAAAATTGCTCAATTGCGACCAAAAACAGCATCGCATGAACATTGCTAATGAGATGTTAAACTCTGTCCGCGACGACCCAAACTTGCTCCAGAGGGTCATAACTGGTGACGAATCGTGGGTTTACGGTTATGACGTGGAAACCAAAGTTCAATCATCTCAACGGAAGCTGCCGCACGAACCAAGACCGAAAAAAGCGCGCCAAGTTCGGTCGAATGTGAAAGTTTTGCTGACAGTTTTCTTCGATTGCAGGGGCGTGGTGCATCATGAGTTCTTGCCACAGGGAAGAACGGTCAATAAGGAATATTACCTGCAAGTTATGCGCAATTTGCGCGAAGCAATCCGCCAGAAACGCCCGGATTTGTGGAAGAACAAAAATTGGCTTTTGCACCACGATAACGCACCTGCTCACACATCGTTGCTTGTGCGCGACTTTTTGGCCAAAAACAACACACTAATGATACCGCAGCCACCGTATTCCCCAGATCTGGCCCCCTGTGACTTTTTTTGTTCCCTAAACTGAAGAGGCCCATGAAAGGACGACGTTACGCTACGCTTGACGAGATAAAGACGTCATCGAAGGAGGAGCTGAACAAGATTAAAAAAAATGATTTTTTGAAATGCTTCGAAGATTGGAAAACCGTTGGCACAAGTGTATAATATCTAATGGGGATTATTTTGAAGGGGACAAAATAGATATTCATGAATAAATAAATAATTTTTGAAAACACACAAAATTCGCGATACTTTTTGAACAGACCTCGTATAACAATATCTTTATTCAAACAAACAGAACCGAGTGCTTAAAAAAAAATTACCAAGTAAAAACATTACAGTCGATTTTCCAGACTGTTAAAAACCCCGTACAAATTTTGTTATAAGTATATAATAAATTAAAAACAAAAACCATAAATGTCATCGAGTCTGGGGCTCAAACCCAACCCGAAACCTAATTAATCAAACTGGATGCAATTTTCAGGATCGGTTGACATTTATGATCCAATTGCGTTTTTAAAAAAAGAAGACTTTTGCTTGAAAATTACGCAATCTAGTGCAGTGCAAGCATTAAAATATAAAGTGCGGGGGCGGTGGGCGTGGCACCGAAAAAAAATAAGTTTCAGCTGCGTCAGTATTAGGAGAATCTACACTGGTAATATGGTTACTCTAGCTCTTACAGTTGCTGAGATCCGTTCGTTCATCGGGACGGACGGACGGACGGACAGACGGACATGGCTATATTGACTCAGCTCATCATGCCGATCAAGAATATAAATACTTTGTGGGGTCTACCACGCCTCTTTCTGCCTGTTACATACATTTGCACAAACTTAATATAATAGACGGACATGGATTTATCATCTCAGCTTGTCATGCTGATCAAGAACATATATAATTTTTGGGGTCTGCCAAATGTACCCTTTAGGCACAGGGCCTCTGCAAGGGTATAAAACAGTTCATCAAAGCCATTTAGGCGATCGCGCGAAAATAGAATAATTTGAAATTAAGGATATTAAAAGCATCAGTACCCGAGCCTGATATCCTTTATCGTTTTTAATAAATAAATACTTTTGTAAAGGATTATAGTATTTTGTATAAGTAAATGTAAAACTGTGAATTATTGTGAGGCTAGGCTGCATTTTGATTTTTCTACGAACTTACTGTATGTAATAGGATATTTTATTATCTAATTATGATTGACGAAACAAATGAACGCTTAATCCAAAAAAAAAGTCAAAGCTAATTACCCACACGTTTCACAGAAAGGTTCGATTCAAGCACCGTCAAGATTTATGGCGCAAAATTAATAATCGTTTCAACTGAATTAATAATGGTCAATGAAGCTTGTTATATGGCCAGTTACAGATGATTAACAATGTGCGCACGTTTTGAAATCGAGGACCATAAAATTCAACACTATTCGCCTGTTTGTTTACTATTTCTAATAAGCTGAAGCAATGCCTCATAATGCGTCTCCACAGGCGTCTGGCTTGGATACAGCTAAATAGACGGAGAGGAGGGCCCTGAGGCCAATCATGGGCCTCGCAGCAGGTGTCCGGCGGAGAGTTTTGAGACGCGTGTGCCAGCCTCGTTATTGTCTTCATTCTTAACACCGAAGGCAAGAGAAAGGCTGGGGGAACGGGTACCCTGGGCCCCCCATTAAACAGATGACGATATTGGGACTTTCTCCCTTCCGCTCTACCCCTCACTATCTCTTTTCTTTGGATGGGTCATCTTGATTTCATGGCTGTGACCGTTGCCTCGTTTTTCTCATTCATGTTCGACAAGATGTTTATCACACTTTTTCATTAACATTTTGTGGGATCTCGTATTTGTGTCCGCTGTTCGCTGCCCCCGCTCCAACTTTGTTTTATGATCGTCTTTATGTGTTTTCTGGTTCCTTTGACTTTCCAACTGTTGTCGTTGCCATCTGTTTTTCTAACTCCACTGAAATATGATCTGTTATTATGTAAATTTTACGATATCCTAATTTTTTAACACTTATATTGGTTATTTGGTGGCTTGGCGCCGAAAATGCATCAATTTTATCGATGTACTGATGAAATCAATCTGTGTGGGCAGTTCCTGATTATTATAAGGTGGATACGCCTGGGGCCTCCTTTCCGTAAATTTGCATCGAATATCTTCTTTATATAAACATACATAAATCTATTCGTTCCGATCAAACCAACGCTAGCAATACTTTAACTTCCTAAATTTCCATCTTTTAATCATTTTCCAATGGAACAGCGGAAAATAAGTCTTAGGGTTTTACTTCTTAGACAGCTGAGAATTATCTAGGTTACGTAAGTTTCCATGCAGACCCTCCTTGCAGACCACTTGCCCTCAAGCCCTACTATTTTTTGTATGGCAGCTATTGGATATAGTGGTCCGATTTTTATACCCTTGCAGAGGGTATTCTAATATTTACCAAAAGTTTGTAACGCAGTGAAGACCCTATAAAGTATATATATTCTTGATCAGCATCACCAGCCGAGTCGATCTAGCCATGTCCGTCTGTCTGTCCGTCGGTCCGTCTGTATGTTCGTCTGTCGGTTGCTATGTAAACTAGTCTCTCAGTTTTAAGGCTATCGGGCTGAAACTTTGCACCGACCCTTCAATCTGTTGCAGGTAGTATATAATACGGAATCGGAATACTGCATGACATAGCTGTCATAGGAACGATTGGGAAAAAGTGTCATAAATTCGCCATCTTTAAATATATTTTATTTATTTCTTACACAGAGGGACATTGCTAGATGGACTCGGCTGGTGATGCTGATCAAGAAAATATATACTTTATGAGGTCGGACATGACTCCACTGACACTACGTTGCAAACATCTGGTCAAAATTATAATACTCTCTGCAAGGGTATAATATTAAAAGATTTAAAAATATTCCACCTAATGATCAATATACTTATGAATCCAAAAGTCTCATAGCTTTGCCCAGTCCGATAGAAATGTTGGATGTGAGTGGAGTCCCACGCGAACACAACTTTTTTACCATGGGGTGATCATACAAAATCTTATTGATGATTGTTGTACTGATTCTCAACAAAAAGCAACAGATTTTTTACGACTTTTATGTGATTCTTTCTATATAAGGGGACTACCAAAACTAAAATCTTTGTAACAGTACTATATAGCCATGGGTTTAAACATGCCTGCGTATTTGTCTTCGAGTTGTGTGCTATTGCAGAGAACAAGATTAATTTATTTCATAAATATTTTCAATATATTTATTTAGTTTAAACTATTTGATTCCAGTCATACTTGTGTAAAAATATTTTCGAGCTATTTCAAACACTTTCTAAAAAAAATGTTTTGTTTAGCCGACAAAAATTACATCTATTATATTAACCGATATAAAAATCAAATTTTAAATTTCTTTGATTTGGTAATAGCTTACTATGGCAAGTACAATGTTACAGAAATTGCCACAAAATATATGTAAATCCATTATTTCATAAAGATATGAATTCGCATTAACAAACTTTCAGAAAAGAAAAAATCAGTTCTGACGAAATCGAGGATGCACTAGTAACGCAAGTCCCCATAATTTTGGTAAGTAAGCGCAGTAATTGCAATTATACAGAAGATACAAGATACAAACGCGGTAGATAATTAAAATAAGAAGGAAGGACTCGCTTGTACTGGTTACAATACAGTACGCATCCCTATAACCAAATACAGGTGAGTTAGTTGGTGTGGTTAATTAACGATGCAATTGCAGTAACCTCCGGTGCCGTGTTTCAATATGGCGCCCACTGCGCATGCCGATTCACTAGCAAACGATTGCCAGCGGACCAATCAGAAGTTTGCAGTGGTTCTGAGCAGCTGTGTGCGTGAGTATCTGAATGTGAGATTGTGCTTGTATATGGAACAGGTATCTTGGAGGGGGCGTTTTCATAGACAACCTTTTTACCCACTCTCGAACTCTTTGGTACACTTTCAGATATGCTATGGCTGCCAAACTGTTAGGCAGCGATCGCAGCCACATACGTGGAAACACATTTACAGCTCAGAAATAACTGGAAATGAGTATTTTGTGTAGAAAACAGTGTAGAAAACAGTGGTGGCCCCCTTTATGAGATGTATATGTATGGGAGACAATGGGTGATTGACCATAACTCTGGTGTTTATCAATGTAATTAATTCATTCTTGAACCATGCTTTCCTTAGATAAATGTAAATGACAATTTAAAAAATTAAAAACCAAAAATCGTACCACTATATCCTATAGTTGCCATACAAACTATAGAACGGTATAAAGGCAACTGGACTGCAAAAGGGTTTTCTAAGTTACCCCGAAGCTAGACTACGTTTTTTTATTTTTATTTCGTTCGATTTAGTTTCTCGATGGTTTAGGAAATAAAAAATGTTTAAAAAAATCGAATAATTAAAAATACGAGAAATAAAACAAAATACAAGTTTTAAAAATCGAGCAATCCGATTGTAATTTTTTTTTTTCTTTAAAGAGTTAAGTTGTTTATTACGGCATTACTTTAACATGCCGACGAAAACTCGAGCTGATTTTGTTTGCCGAAGCCGTTTAAATGTTCGACGGGCGACCTCATTTGATCATTTTACTCATGACCAGCGAGCAATAGATAACGCTAATAACCGTGTTAATAAGTCTGAATTAAAATCATTGATGAATGATGATGCAAGACAGATTACTAGATTTAGAATGCAGCGAGTTCGTACATGCCACACAGAAAAACCGCAGTTGTTGAAGTAAACGCGTATTTGCAATCATCCAATTTGTGGTGATAGGTAAATACATTTATATTGATGGCTAATATGCGTGTACTCCTTAAACGAGATCAAAGTGCAGGTGTGCTTGCAAAACAATTTTTAGAGATTGGTGATGGGAAAGTTTCAGCTGACTGTTTACTGGATCTATTACATTCCCTAACGAATTTGGCAAGCTAACAGAATCGAGGAAGGAGCTTATTTAACGTGTTTTTCCTAATGCAGAGCAGCATTTCAAAAATCATATGGTTGAGCCAAAATCAAAGACGTTTATGACCCTAACACAACGATTCAAAATGTTATTCCAGGAAAGTTGTTTTATTTAAGTATGTCGATACTGTTATTAATCAAGATGACGTGGTTAATTATCCTACAGAATTTCTCAATTCACTGGAACCTGGATTGACCCCCATTGAAAATTGGAACAGTTATCATCATGCTGCGTAATATTAATCGACCTCGATTATGCAATGGAACGAGATTGACTGTAAAAATACTCATGACTAATGCCATTGAAGCAAAAATTATTAATGGAAAGTACAATGCAATGACTATTAACAAATCTCAGGGTCAATTAGTAGGAGTTTACGGAATTCATTTTTGAATTTTCATGTTTTTCGCATGGACAGTTATATGTAGCACGCTACTCTGAAATAAAAGAATTAAAGATGCATTTTTGCTCAGATTAGCCCATATTACAAGTAACTTTTTTTTAAGTGGTCCGATTTGTATACCTTTTGAGAGAGTATTACAGTTTTGACCAGAAGTTTGTATCGCAGTGATATATATTCTTGATCAGCATCACCATTCGAGTCGATCTAGCCATGTCCGTCTGTCGGTCGGATGTAAACTAGTCTCTCAGTTTTTAAGCTATCGGGCTAGCTTAAAAACTGAGAGACTAGTTTACATCTAGTCTCTAGTTTTTAAGCTAGCCCGATAGCTTAAAAACTGAGAGACTAGTTTACATCCGAGCTAGCCCGATAGCTTAAAAACTGAGAGACTAGTTTACATCCGACACTCTTGTGTTTTTGAAGACAATTAATTCATTCTTGGAAATATAGTTTTACAGACATTAAGACTATTTTATAAAATAACAAGAAAGGAAGGCTAGCTTCGGTACCCGAAGCTTAGAATACCCTTGCAGACCAGTTGCCTTTAACCCGTTCGATCGTTTGTATGGCATCTATAGGATATACTAATCCGATTTTTGGGTTTTTTAATTTCCAAAAAGGCATTAATGCCTATGAAAAATGTATTTCTCAAGAACGAATTAATTGTCTTGAAAAACACCAGAGTTATGCTCAATGACCCATTTTCTCACATCGTTCCTATGGCGGCTAAAAGATATAGTTTTCCGATTTTGATTAAACTTTCAGGATATATTAAAGTAGTCATTAAAAATAGTTTCCAAAAAAATAAATAAATTATCTTGAAAAATAGCGAATTTATGGCACTTTTTCCCAATAGTTCTTATGGCAGCTATGTGATGTAGTATTTCGATTCAGGCCGTTCCGACTTATATACTACCTGCAACAGATTGCAGGGTCGATGCAAAGTTTCAGCCCGATAGCTTTAAAACTGAGAGACTATTTTACATAGCAACAGACGAACAGACAGACAGACGGACAGACAGACAGACGGACATGGCTAGATCGACTCGGCTGGTGATGCTGATCAAAAATATATATACTTTATAGGGTTAGAGACGTCTCCTTCACTGCGTTACAAGCTTCTGGTCAAAATTATAATACCCTGTGCAAGTGTATAAAAACCAAAAATCGTGAAACTATATCCTGGTATATATTATACTGTTTATATCATAAGTATATTTACAGTTTTTTATTTATACTTTTTAACTACTCCAGTTATCGATGCACATAAGAAAATTAATCGATTGTTTGTGATTAAGTTTTTGACAGAATATTTATACTTTTTAACTATTCCAGTTTTTGACAGAATAAATATGCTAAGGGTATGTAAATATGCTTAGCATTCTGTCAAAAACTTAATCAAAAACAATCGTTTAATTCTCACATATTGACTGTCCTTAACAATATAATTAATAATATATACCAGGGCAGTATCGGGTAGGTACAAAAATTTAGAATGGCCCCTTACTCTTGTAGGCTTTTTCACCGTCCTAGTTTCAAAACTTGTGTATCAGGCTTATGCACAATCTTTTATGCTTTCCCAAAATTACTGGCCATAAAATTCGCAAAGCTGTATATAAAATTTTACGCATGCAACTTTACGTATTCTTTCCTCCGAATATAACATTTGAATTTGAATCATTAACATTATCGGTCTTATTAAAAACATGAAAGGAGGGCTAGCTTCGGTACCCGAAGCTTAGAATACCCTTTCAGACCAGTTGCCTTTAAGCCATTCGATCGTTTTTTGCATGGCAGCTATAGGATATAGTAATCCGAATTTTGGTTTTGAATTTTCTAAAATGTCTATGAAAACAGTGTTTCTCAAGAATGAATTAATTGTCTTGAAAAACATCAGATTTATGCTCAATGACCCATTTTCTCCCATCGTTCCTATGGCAGCTTTAGGTGGTCCGATTTTGATGAATCTTTTTAGAATATGTAAAAATAGTCATTAAAAAAAATAAAGTATTTAAAAAAATGGCAAACTTATAACACTTTTTCCCAATCATTTCTATGACAGCTATGTGATTTAGTGTTCCAATTCCGACCGTTCCGACTAATATACTACCTGAAACAGATTGAAGGGTCGGTGCAAAGTTTCAGTCCGATAGCTTTAAAACTGAGAGACTAGTTAACATAGCAACCGACAGACGGACAGGCAGACGTACAGACAGACGGACAGACAGACGGACATGGCTAGATCGACTCGGCTGGTGATGCTGACCAAGAATATATATACTTTATAGGGGCGGAAATGTCTCCTTCATTGCGTTACAAACTTCTGGTCAAAATTATAATACAAGGGTATAAAAATGGTGAATTTACATGAAATTTTTTTCTAATCGTTTCTACGGCAGATAAATGATATAAAATTCCAATGGTTAGTGGATAGTAAACTTTTCGGGATTACTGAGTACAATTCTATTTTCTTCGCTTAGTTTGATGTCGGCTTAATTTGTATATAATTGGAGGTGTCAAAATTTCACCCGCCACTGTGGACTGCTCTCAGAGCAAAGAGTAAATACTATATACATTTGTTCAAAGAGTGCCTTTTTATTGAGCGATTCTGTCTCTGGCAGTTTGAGGGTAACTGGGAACGCTCATTCCCTTGGGCCCCTACCTCTCACTCACACAAAAAACCACAGCCACTAAGGCCATCTCGCTCTGGCCTACTCACACTAGCGGCAACCAACCATTTTGCGTTTCGGTTTGGGAGTGTGCGTGCTCTGGTTCGAGTCAACCCAGAGAGAGAACCGGAGAGTTCCCATTTGTTTTTGAGATACAGTTCTCATTTGTTTTTGAGATACCGTCGCGTGCGGTTCGCTGTCCGATCTCCAACGCCGCTATCTCATTTCCTATCCGGCGGCCTTACGCCGTCTCGCGCACAAAATTTAAATTTAATTCACGATAAATAAAATCAAATGCAATTAAGTAATAACGCACACGTAAAATAAATAGGGAATAATACGATATGAGATTCAACGACCATTTCTTTTTGGCACTGTTTCAGTTTTGTTAAAGTTTTGTCCGGTCCTTGAAACTACAATTGTGTGTGTCAATTGATTAGAGTCGTGCAGAAAAAGCAAAAAATTTCCTCGAAATATAATTGGCAACACGTGTAACAATAGTGCTTATAAAAATGTGTGCCCAACATAATTTTGAGTGAGTGTGATGGGAAATCAAGACGTCCACGGGTTCGTTTAAAAAAAATTCTTTAAAATACGAATCTGAAAAACATACGTACAAAGTTTTGCAACTTAAACCAACTGTGAATATATCGAAATCGCAACAATTGCACAAACCGGACAAAAATAACAAACAAAGGCAGAAGACAAACACGGATACGTATCAAAAATAAATAATCAAAATAAAGGTGAGCCTTAGATTGGGTTTCGTCGGGCTTTACACGTTGCCGACGGGAAAGTTAACACTTATCTGATCATTAACAGATGTGGTGGGGACATAAACATGGACCTAAGAATTGTATACTCATTTTATAACATAGCATAACATTTATAACATATAACATATGCTATTGTCCGAAAATCTTTGTAAACCCTGTTTGGATAAATGGGATTATTAAAAAAACATTTACATATTATAATTTTCCTTTCGATCCAATCGCACACCATACCAACTGAAATTCTATAAGATTACAATTCACCTCTGTTTGATAATAATTATTTTACTATATAAACATATATTCTTGATCAGCATCAGCAGCGGAGTCGATATAAAAATGCCCGTCTGTCCGTCCTACAAAAACCAATGTCTCGAAGAGCATATTATATTAAATTTTAATGAATCTGTTGAATCGGATCATTTAAAAAGGAACAAATGTTGAAAAACAGGATATATATGTGGCTGTTTAGTTGCTAAATGAGCCCCTTAACGAATGCAAAATTAGCTTCCTCAATGTGTTTCGACCCTACTGTATCTCGGAAAGTAAAATAGCTGGAGCCACCATATACAAATTTGCTATCGATTCGGTAATACATACAAATATATGTACTGCCCCTGTAGGCCGTTTTTTCTGGGGATTGGGCTTTGATTTTTTTAAAACTCGATTCGTTTCTTGTCTACACATACAAGAAGCAAATAGGTCAGTAATTTATCAATTATCTCTTTGTTAGGTATAACAGGTACAGTTGATTTTTCCGACTCTTAAATACCCTTTACCAACTTTGGTTTAAGCGCCGCTCGATATATATTAAAAACAAGAAAGGAAGGCTAGCTTCGGTACCCGAAGCTTAGAATACCCTTGCAGGCTAGTTGCTTTCAAACCGTTCAATCGTTTGTATGGCAGCTATATGATATAGTTATCCGATTTTTGGGTTTTTAAATTTCTAAAAAGGCTTTACTGTCTATAAAAACTGTTTTTCTCAAGAATGAATTAATTTTGTTGAAAAACACCAGAGTTATGCTCAATGACCCATTTTCTCCCATCGTTCCTATGGCAGCTATAGGATATAGTAGTCCAATTTTGATGAAACTTTCAGGATATGTTAAAATTGCTATTAAATAGAGTTTTCCAAGAAATAAATAAATTATCTTAAAAAATGGCGAAATTCTGGAACTTTTTCTCAATCGTTCCTATGGCAGCTATGTGATGTAGTGTTCCGATTCCGGCCGTTCCGACTTATATACTACCTGCAACAGATTGAAGGGTCGGTGCAAAGTTTCAGTCCGATAGCTTTAAAACTGAGGGACTAGTTTACATAGCAACCGACAGACGGACAGACAGACAGACAGACGGACAGACGGACAGACGGACTTGGCTAGATCGACTCGGCTGGTGATGCTGATCAAGAATATATATACTTTATAGGGTCGGAAATGTCTCCTTCACTGCGTTACAAACTTCTGGTCAAAATTATAATACCCTCTGCAAGGGTATAATAACAAATAAGAAGCCAAGTACCGGGTCTGGTCTGGTTGTTCATTCGGATGGACGGATGGTCAGACGGACATGGGTCAGTTTATCATGCTGATCAAGAATGTATAATATTTTAGGGGTCTGCCACTCCTCCTTCTGGCTGTTACATACATTTGCACAAACTTAATATACCCTTTACCCCAAGGGTACAGGTTATAAAAGGATGGGTAGGCTAGCTTCGGTATCCTAAGTTTGAAATACCCTTGCAGACCAATTGCTCACAAACCGCTTCGTTTGGCAGCTAAATGACATAAGTGTCCGATTTTTTAATCATTCCAAATCGGTTCTAATTCTTATCAAAAATCTATTTCCCAAAAATGAATAAATTATGTATGTAACTGAGCAATGTTTAATGACCCGTTTAAGATAAAGTGGTCCAATTCGATGTGACTTTGAGGATCAGTCAAGGCTGACATAAAAATCGCATCGTTTATCTTTTTAAAATAAAACTTCCTTTTTTTTCTAATCGTAATGTAGTTTTCCGGTTTTAGCCTTTCCGAATTACATATGTACAAGTATGTACATACATACATACATATAGAAAGGCTGTGGGTAAAGTTTTACCCGATAGCTTTAAAACTGGGAGACTTCTTTGCCTAGCAACATACAGACGGACATGACAGGTGTAGGTGAATATATTATTCATGGGTCGGTGATGTGCCCTTTACTGCGATAAAAACTTCTAAAAACTTCGAAAAACGTAGATATTCTATATAAACAAGAAAGAAAGGCTAGCTTTGGTACCCAAAGCTTAGAATACCCTTGCAGACTAGTTGCTTTCAAAACGTTCAATCGTTTGCATGGCAGCTATAGAATATACTAGTCCGATTTTTGGGATTATAATTTTCTAAATCGGCTTTTATGTCTGTGGAAACTGTATTTCTCAAGAATGAATTAATTGTCTTGAAAAACACCAGAGTTATGCTCAATGACCCATTTTCTCCCATCGTTCCTATGGCAGCTATTGGATAGTTTTCCGATTTTGATGAAACTTTCAGGATATATAAATATAGGCATTAATAAGAGTTTCCTAAGAAATAAACCAAATATCCTAAAAAATGGCGGATTTATGACACTTTTTGACAATCGTTCCTATGGCAGCTATGTGATGTAGTATTCCGATTCAGACCGTTCCGACTTATATACTACCTGCAAAAGATTGAAGGGTCGGTGCAAAGTTTCAGTCCGATAGCTTTAAAACTGAGGACTAGTTAACATAGCAACCGACAGACGGACAGGCAGACGTACAGACAGACAGACGGACATGGCTAGATCGACTTGGCTGGTGATGCTGATCAAGAATATGTATACTTAGGGTCGAAAATGCCTCCTTCACTGCGTTACAAACTTCTGGTCAAAATTATAATACCTTCTGCAAGGGTATAAAAATGATGAAGTTTGGTCAATAAAGTTTCCTTCCATTTTGATCTTTCACCCAATTTATAAGTTTCTCATTAGATAAAAAAATATGTGCTCTATGGCGGTAAAAAATGTGTTTATTTGGTGAATACAAATTTTCGACCAGGCAATAAAATTTATTCAGGACTGTCCAGCTAAGTTCTGCAAACTACTGTCCTCACCCGGCATTTATTAATTAGAAGAAAACAATGAGGTTTATTTATCAAATCTACTACTACTAAGTTTGAATTCGGATGTGGCAAAATTGACAAATTTACGCATTTCATTCGACAAGATTTGGCCAAGCAGATGCAAATACGCTGGCATGACGTCGGAACCTTTGATCATTTTACGCACCGACTTTCAGAATCCGCATTAAAATTTTGAGCGCTTGCACTGACGACATGATTTCGACAAATTTTTTTTTAGTTTCATTCAAAAATTTGGCAAATGTAGCGAGGAAATGCGGCAAGAATCGTAACCGTAAAAACAAGTATTTGGTGATGATGCAAAGATACAGCTGGGAGATAAATGTGTACAACCTATTAAATTGACAAATTTCATTCATTACGCTGCGTTTTCTTTTCGATTTATTTGTGCGTTTCCCCATTATGTGTCAAATAAAGAGAACAATTTAGAAATACACTTGTCAAGGCATCTTCCAGATAGCAATTATTTTAGCCGCCGTGCTACTGCTTACTAATCCAAGATTTAGACAGAATAAGGGCTAAGCAATAACAGGCAGCTTGATGCAATGCTCCCCATTTGATTATATTGCATAAACACAGACGCCGACACAGATGATTTCTATATTAGCCGCAAAAAACAGTCGCACTTCTGGATTTCGAAGGCACCCGTTTCTTTTTGGACTGAGTTTTTATCTAAACTACCCACTGCCCCTGGCTAGTTCACTTACAGCACTTATGGCGTGTGCAACCATTTGCCGGTTTTGAATTCTGGTTAGAGAACTCTTAACAAAGTGCAACAAGGTTGTAGTTTTTGTTAAGTTCGACATAGTGTCTCCATTTACTGCTGTCATCGAATCAAATAAAAACTCAAGTCTATCAACAAGAACAAAACTGGCCCAAAAGTTGATTAACAACTAATTAGAAAAACGCTTGCATCACAACAGTTCAATTTGATGAAGAGACCACTACAAATTTAGATATGTGTGCGCATGTAAGATTGAAGATTAGGTGTCCGCTTTCGTATTGGTCTGTAGAAGAGTTACTGGGCTTGCATCAAGATGTCAGACGATAATACTCAAATTAAAGTCTTATAAAAGTCAAAATAAACAATGGTCAGTCCATGGGCAGTGGGGGAAATAGTGAAAGATACAAAACAGAAATAGAATCCTAAAGATATCTTAGAGCTGGAAATAAATTTAAGAAATGTGAAATAAATTAATTTTATTTTATTCGAATGCCACAGTAGTCAGGCTATGGCAGTCAAGCGCTACACTCGATAAAAAATCTCTCGCTTGCATGTGTCGTCGTGGATTCATGGGTAAATTAAGTGCCAGCCAAAAGATGCGGTCTGATATCAGATGGAGTATCTTTAAGGTAGCTGCCGTTGCTGTGTTGGTGTGGACACATTCTGTCTGAGAGGGGAGCTTATTGGCCGAATGCAACGGTAAACAGCTATAAATATGGGAGTGCTGTCTATCACCTATTATTTAAACCTTTTATGTATTTTACCAGTTTCTCAGTTTCCCAAACCTTTAAGATCCACAATCTGCATTCTTCTAAGTCATCTACAGGTCATACGTACATACATATGTATGTAGTTACATATATTAGATGCAGCCCATCTAAGCAAATCAGAATGAAAAAGTATCGCGTATTTCGTTTCACATTCGCGATTTGCTTGTTTACTTGCGTCAAACACGAAGCGGCCAAAAAAATACAATCCCCAAAGAGAAAAAGAATCCCAACGAAATAAAGAAATGAAAATAAATCTACGAAGAACCAGCTGCGGGAGAAGGCAGAGGGTGAGGGGCATGCCTAGGCCGATGACTCAAGAGCAGCCAACTTGGCGTTGGTATTTTTGTTACAGCAGCCAATACAGAATCTCTATTTTCTTGTTTTGTATATATTCGACCCCAGCATACGCACGAGAACTGAAACTGAAAACAGATCCAAGAATATCTTGACTCAAAATGTGAGTTTTTGTGCTTTCTGTAGATTGTGGGACCAAAGTATTGTGTATATATATCATTTTATCTGGACAGTCTGGCCAAAGGCAAAGATCGATTGCAAATATTTAAATATCTACAAAATACAGCAGAGATATTCTATATGGGGGATATACACACATGCTCCCTCTCTCCCCCGAGCGACATCGGTAGCGCGTCGTCGCCGTCTTTTGGTAATTTTAGAAATATTCTTAGAACCGAATAGAGAAATCTGAAATCAGAGAAAAACGAAACACCACGCTCAATAAACACGTATATTATGTACAGAGTTTATTTTTGAAACAGATCTCTTGCTCGGGTGCTAACAGGTTAGAGAGCTTCGCCTATGGCCAAGCAATATTTCTGATAATCGAACACTTGCACTAATAATTTGTTTATAATTAGGATTAGTTAAACATATTTAACGACATAAGGGCCGTATCGACGTCTTGCTTTAATTTTCATTTTTGATTTCCAAACAACCTACGAATATAGAATACTCGCTTGTTTAGTTTAACATTTGCGCAATTGCGACCTGCAAAGGTATTTTAAGTTAAATTTTAATTTCACAGTTTCATGAGTGTCAATTAGTGCTGCTTTAATAAAAATCTAAATGGGTAATAACAAGGCTAGCTTCGGGTTCCTAAGCTTAAAATACCCTTGCAGACCAGTTGTCTTGAAACCGTTCGATCGTTTTTATGGCAGCTGTAGGATATGGTATCCCGATTTTTGTTTTTTAATTTTTTAAAACGGCCTATTGTTTATAAAAGTATACTTTTCAAGATAGAATTAATTGTCTTGAAAAACACCAGAGTTTTGTTTAATGACCCATTTTCTCACATCGTTCCTATCACAGCTATAAAATATAGTGGTCCGATTTTGATAATACATTGAGAATAGGTTAAAATAGTCATTAAATAGTGATTTACCCTTGCAGTGGGTATTATATTTTTGACCAGAAGTTTATAACGCAGTGAAGGAGACATTTCCGACCCTATAAAGCATATATATTCTTGATCAGCATCACCAGCCGAGTCGATCTAGCCATGCCCGTCTGTCCATCAGTCCGTCTGTCTGTCGGTTGCTATGTAAACTAGTCTCTGAGTTTTAAAGTTATCAGGCCGAAACTTTGCACCAACCCTTCAATAAGTTGGAACAGCCGGAATGGTAATTAAGTAATTCTTCGATAATTCTTTTATCATTTAAACGAATAGTGTACATATTACGTACACCATTATATACGCATAAACTACTATTATTTTAAAACAGTTTTAAACCAATATGAACGTGTTTTTGTTAAACTTAAACCCTTTCAAAACTTTAAAATCAAGAAAGGAAGGCGATGCTTGAATACCCTTGCAGACTAGTTGCTTTCGAACCCTTCCATAGTTTGTGTGGCAGCTTTAGGATATAGTGGTCCGATTTTTGGGTTTGTTCCGATTCCGACCGATCCGGATTATTTACTACCTACAACAAATGGAAGTGTGGATGCAAAGTTTCAGCCCGAAAGCTTTAAGAGACTAGTTTGCATAAAAACAGAGAAGGGACACAATTCCCCACTATCAGCAGCGGTAGATTTCAATTTACGTATAATCTTAAACTGCATTTAGGTAAAGAGAATTGTAAAAATTCGAATGCAAATCAAAAGGTTAAATTAACATTAAATACTTTATGGATGGTTCACTTTATTATCGGCTTAATATCCGCAAATCAACTAATAAAGTTACGAAACTTGTTTTTACAGCGCTCAAAACACCAAAGAACCAGGCAAATCTCAATTTAGGTTACTCATAACTTAGTATAGAGTAATTAAAACTGACGCCAACCCAACAAAGCTTTTCATCTAAAGTTTCGAGTTGCAGAAAATGTTACAGCATCCCGCCACAGACTTCTACGATTTGGCAGCGGCCAATGCCGCCGCCGTACTTACTGCCCGCCACACACCTCCCTACAGCCCCACCGGACTCAGTGGATCGGTGGCGCTGCACAACAACAACAACAGCGCCACCAGCAACAATAACAACAGCAGTACCCTGGATATAATGACGCACAACGGGGGAGGAGGGGTCGGAGGTGGGTTGCACCTAAACAGCGGTAGCAATGGGAGCGGAGGGGGTGGAGGAGTGTCCACTGGTGCCGGCTCCGGTGGTAGGGAAAATATGCCAAGCTTCGGCTTCACACAGGAACAGGTGGCCTGTGTCTGCGAGGTAAGCTGCCCGTGAAAGGAGTCTGAGAACAGGCTCTCAAAAAGAAACAAAATATATTTAGGAGAATAAGTTACATGTGAAAAGTGTTTTATCTGACCCAAGACCGTATTCTAATGCATGCATTAGTGATCAGTATCGGCAGCAAATGTTCTTTCAGTATAAAAGCTGTCTGGCTTTAAGTTTTCAAAAATGTATCTTTCTAAAAGGTAAAGCTTGAATAGAATTGGAATTTATTGATTTTAAAGAAGTGCTTTAAACGGTTATAAGCCGATATACATATTCAAGAGTACAATGGGCTCTCTATCTTTGGTTTAAGAAGCAATTTAAATGAATTCCTTTTATTATAATAAATACAAATTCAATATTAATGCTGCACCGTAAAAATTCAGTCATCCGTAAAAATACAAATACAATAAAATATTTGGTTGATCTGATTGGACTTTTAATCACATCGAAAAATGATTATTTATTACTTTTTTTGAGTTGATTCATTTCGACCAAAAATGTTACACAAGATATAATTTAAAAAAATAAGCATCATCTTGATTAATTTTTGATTTTTGGGGAGTTTCGATCATATTTGTGTTGTCTATATCTAAAAATAAATATAATATGTCCACAGGTTTTACAACAAGCGGGCAATATCGAAAGACTGGGCCGCTTCCTGTGGTCGCTGCCACAATGTGATAAACTTCAGCTAAATGAGTCCGTGTTAAAGGCCAAAGCGGTCGTTGCATTCCATCGGGGCCAGTATAAGGAGCTGTACCGCCTGCTCGAGCACCACCATTTCTCGGCGCAAAATCACGCCAAGCTACAGGCCCTGTGGTTGAAAGGTGAGACTCGAACTTCTGCTTAACCCCAAAATGTTGAAAACAAATACAAAAATCGAGAAATTTTTCTTTCCGGCTGTAGCGCATTATGTGGAAGCCGAAAAACTGCGTGGAAGACCCTTGGGTGCTGTAGGCAAATATCGTGTTCGCCGTAAGTTTCCATTGCCCCGAACCATCTGGGATGGCGAGGAGACGAGCTACTGTTTTAAGGTGAGTGGAGAGCCAAGCTCGTCCTGGGCCAGTTTTCAATTTAATTGTGGAAAGGTGGAAATCGTACAACTGCCCGTTCGCTTGTCTGATCTTGAGCTGCAACTGCCTTATTATGCTTTGGATGGCTCATTTAATTTTTTTTGTTTACCGTTCGGCAGTTTTTAAATTAGATAAATTTGGAGTTTGTAATTTGAACCAACAAATAACAAAATCTGATCAGGTCGAAAATAATTTTAAATTTTTTCATATATGTTGGTTAGAACTTAATTCGCCTAGGTTTTGCAAACGGTATTAAACTATTTTTATAATTCCACAGGAGAAATCCCGCTCGGTATTAAGAGACTGGTACTCGCACAATCCGTATCCATCGCCTCGAGAAAAACGAGATCTAGCTGAGGCCACAGGACTGACCACCACGCAGGTTAGTCGATTGCTGGTGCCAAAAACAGATACATAAACAGCAAAATAAATTCAAACGTCAAACGCATCTTTTGAAAAATTTCTATTGCAATTCCTCACAAATGCCATCTTCCACATGTTAATTGCATCTCATTAATAATGGCAGAAAAAAGCGAATATCATTCGAATGTTTCTAAGCTGTTTTTATGGTTTTACAGGTTTCTAATTGGTTCAAGAATCGACGGCAAAGAGATCGAGCGGCCGAGCATAAAGAGTAAGTAATTATTATCAAATTTGAAATTAAAATGGATCAATATCTACTCTGCATAAGCCACATATATTTATGTAAACAATTATATTTAAACTGCATCTAGAGGGTGTCAACGCGTGGCACCGCTAAAGTCAAATATATTCATTTGCATTTAAATTTTCAATTTGAAAAGCTGGCGACATTTACTTTCAAGGCCGTCAAGTGGGTGGGAGATGTGTATATTGGTGCCAAGGACAACACGCAAGGGGCTCACTCTGGGAAAAGGAAGTGAGATTTGTTGGGAGGCAGTGAAAGCAAGAGTCGTTGTTTTCCAAATTCCAAAATGTTCTTATATATATTTTTATTTATATTTTATTTTTATTTTTATTAGATTTGTTTATGTTTACTTTTCGTTATATGCATATCTCCGGCATATGTCTGTCAGGCCACGACACTAATTAAAAATCCCAGACCTTTCCTTTCCTTGAACATCTGCATTTCCGCTAAAGCAAATAGTTCCAAGCAGTTGTAGAACTCCCATCGGATGTTTTCTCTTATAAAATGAAGAAGATCGCGAAAGATTTCCGTGCGCTGATGGGAAATATTTGTACAAATATTAAACATCCTTTAGTTGCATCCTTTTGTTTGTTCTCTGAACCGGTTTGGGTCCTTCTGCCTTTAGAAGCAATGTAAACGGCAAACAGATGAAAAGTGAATTGGTTATTTGAAGTGTTCTCGCGTACCTTCGCTTTCTACGTTTTTGAAATCCTCGCAATCTTACTATCGTTAGTTGGAAAATTGACAAATAGACTAAAACTTTTGCCAGGTTATTTTTATTATACTAAATGGTATATCACTTACTTCTCCTACGTACAGAGCCTCGCCTCAATAGCGCCTAGCGAAAACTGAGAAATGGTCGTAATAAAAATGGAAATAATAAATGACAAAAAACTAAAATAATGTATAAAATATGTATATACATACATATGTATAGTGTGGATACCGTGGCAACCGCAGGGCTCACACAAACATGTGAGCCTCACAAATGTATCTCACAGATACACGTTCGTTCTCTGTTATAGTTTACACTGCGTAGGTCCGTCGCGCCAGCTCCCCTCCTTCACTCTCATATATATTTTTTTTCCTTCTGCTGCCTTTGTTGTTGTTGCTGGTAACTTGATATATGTTTATGGCTGTTGCCTCGATGAGCAACTCGGTGTGCTGCTACTTTAACTTTTTCAATTTGTTTTTTCTCCTATTCTTCTTTTTGCATATGCAGTCTGTGTGCATGAAAACGTGCACGAGTATGTGTATATGCTGTATGCAGCTTTGTGGCAGCCAGCAAACCACAACGGCGCCAAATCTGAATCTAAGCGGCACTTTGAACAGCCCAACAACTGCCAAAGTGGTTATTGTTTGAATAGGTACCATCTTGCCAGATTGAAAACGGGACGGAGGCTGATTGCAAACTAAGTCAAATATATGATCATAGAGTTGATATAGATTTGAGATCCGTTTAAGCGTTAGAAATTGATCTTGAAATTCCAAAAACTTTGAAGCTTTGAGTCAAACATCTTCTAAATGCATTAATATATTTTTAATTTTTAATTTAATTTTAACCCATTAATTTTTTAAGCGCAAGTATATCTGTGTAATATTTCCCGGGCTCAAGTGAAAACGAAACAGAGAGCCATGCGCATATAGTCTACTGTTGAAGATATAGCGGTTATAATCACTCGGTACCGATCAATGTACATGGTCAAGAAAAGCAGATACTTCTTGTTGGTGACCTCGAAGCGCCACAGGTCTGATACGGCACCCAGGAGGTCCCAGTTGTCCGGCAGGGACACTCCGGAATGCCGCTCGCCGACGTACTGGAAGATCCCATAGTAAAGCAACAAGACGAGCAGCGGGTAAAGGATCGGCAGCATAATAAAGAAGACCAGGCCGCAGCTGTAGACAAACTTTAGGAGCGTCGGGAAGGGCAGAGGCTGCATCCAGATATCAAAAAAGTGTTCTATCAGCGGCTGCATATAGTAGACCACCTTTCCTGGCTTTGAAAGTGTTTGCCACTGACAATGAAAATCGGGATAGACGGATAATAATAGCTAGATCTGGGCATATTCCATTCACTCACCAACTTGCGCTTGTGGAACGGCTTATTCCAAGTCTTGTGCATATTTCCGTCTTTAACAAAAATTTTGTTCCCTACTATTATACAAAATAAACGAATAAATTTTGGATTTTCCTTGAAAGCATTGCTGCCAGCTACATATGTATACATATACGAATATGTACATTTGGAAAGGTGTTGGCAGTATCAGATTCCTATAGTATTGTTTGGGGAAATTTTAAAACTCTAACCCAATCAATTTAATGGAAACTCGATATTCTTCTACAAAAAATCTGATTAGCTTGTTTTTTTGATAACGCCTTTTGTAAAATTAGTCTTCAAGGATGTTTTCAATGTTTATTAATTTGCAATAGTTCATTAAAAATTTGTTTTCTTTTGTAAAAAGGAACTTTCTACCCAATGCTATGAACTTTGATTTTATTTATTTGCAGTATGAGCATTTTTCCAGTGCTTTTTATTAAAAGATGAGTCGCCCAGTCCCAATTCCAGACGTGTCTCTCTCACTATATCTGTTTTAGTCGGAGAACAAGAGCTATCATACTTCAAATACTGGCACTACCGAGGCGACCCAGTCCGAGTTCCACTTCCAGTTTCAGTTCCAGTCTCACGTCCATACCACTCCGCATTCCCTCTACCTCTTCTTGTGCTTGTGTGTTTGCTCTCCTCGTCGCCGTCGTCATCATTTTGCGTTCGTCGAATGCCACGGTTGGCTGGAGGGTAGCTGCCCAGGGTATCAGGTTACCACAAAATGTGCGTGTGTTCTTTATTCGTTCGCCCTACCATCCTCTTCAACCCTCTTCGTCGCGCTGCCTCCAGCACGTTATTCATTTTTATTCGTTTTATTGTACATTCTTTTTTTCATTATTATGTATTTTGCGCTTTTGCCCGTCCTCGGCCCTTGTCTCCTCTCGTTTGTCTTTGTGTCACTCCCCTCATTCCGTTTGCTTTCCCTCCTTTCCCTCCACTTCGTATTCTGATGGCGTTGATAATGATGTAGTTGGTGATGATGGACCGGTTGGTGGTATGGACGGTATCGAGGCGCTTGGCATCCGCATCAACATTGACATCCGTGGCAGCCCAGCTCACATCTCTCCGCATCTTAGCATACACATTCGTGAAGTAGGTGTCAAGTATACGCTCTTTTGACAATAATTAGATCCCATCTAAATTTCGATCAGCGCGTTTTCTGTAAAGATACGGTTGAGCTTACTATGGGTATTTGTTACATTAAATACCTTTGTAGAACTCCACATCCTTATAAGGGTCGATCTTTTATTGACGAAGTCCCAAAATTCGGACTATTCCTGCAATTGAAAGAATACGTGAATATTAATTTAATGTTCGGTATCACTTTACAAACTTGGCATCTTTGGTTTTAAAGGGCTTCCTAAATTGGATTTTAAACTGGTTAAAGTGCGAAAAGAACTTGCAAATTACACAAAAGTTTGGATAGGCACAGTGGAATGAGGACATTCTCATAAGGTAACGAAAGATGCACCCCAAGCAAATCAAATAAAATACTACAAAATTATTTAAAAAAAAAACTGTCAAAACAATCCACGGTCAGCATTAAATGCGCCACACGCCAACCATTTTTCGTGCATTCCACATTCGACATGAAATGTTATCGGTAAGATAATAAAAGATTGTATAAAGCTGACAGCGCAGGTCTCGGTTTAAACTTCGTCATCTTACAAAGTGGTAGACAATGGCACAATGCACGGGCAGACAATGGCTAGACGAAACTCCTAAACACCAAGTCAAGTTGGCCGTTGGCTCCCCGTCTGATCCCCATCTTCCTCGTGTGTGAGTGCCAGAGGGTCGCCGTGAACATTAACAGCAACCACACACATGCGTAAATTAAATGATAATTTATGATCAACACCTTTTCAGATTCCACTTATGGATCGCTGTTGCCCGTTTAGTTGGGTGTCCTGCTGAGCACACGTCCTAAGATTTGTGTACCGATCGAGCAATGCGATAACTCAACCTGTTGGTTCACCCTGGAACCCAGACCTTCGATTACCAGAATATCCGCGTTCTGCTGAACAACTTTTTGAGGCCTGTGTTTTGAATCAGCGTTTCATTTTGTAGCCTCTCCTCATCTGTGTATGTTTATGTGTTTTTTAGAATTTTTATTAGCAAGAGAAATTCCTGGGAATCCCCCAAGCCGTTTTCTCAACGGACTCCTTTGAAAATCTTTGAGTTATGTCATGGAAAACATGCGAATAATCATTAAGATACAAGTGCCATTTTAAAAGTGAATTCTAAATTATACCATTATCATAAGGTATTTAATGCATAGGAAAATATCCTTTTTATATTTTGATGTCAGATTTATATTCTTTGGACAAATTTCTGCGATCCACCGATTTTATAAAAGCCTGAACAACTCAATTCACGTGACAAACTTGTTTATGGCTGTCCCCTCTTCTTCGGGTTATCCCGGCACTTTCCAGTTAAACATAATCCGATTATGCATTATTACCAAACTAATGAATCTGCTTAAGACAGGCTCAGCAGAAATGTCTGGAGACTACCAAAATCAATTGAGCAAACAAATAAAAAAAATTAATGCCCCCTCACTGGGCACAGACCCAAAAAAAAGGGAGAGAAAATCCCCGAAGAACCTTATTTCAGAGGGACCACACACAGAGGTGGAGACTCAAAACCAGATTCTTCATCTTTTGCGGCTGTTGTTAAATTTTGTTATAAACTCTATGTGACATTCAGTCCTGGTAAGAGGAATTGTCCTTGAGTCGCTCCACTCCCGTTCGATGATGCGTGGTCTCGGCTATAGGAAAATCAAACTGAAGCATTTTTGCTTCATATGCAATCATTGGAAAAGGGCGCGGGAAGGGCATGCCCACAGAAATGGGTGTTGTCTGTCTGTATGTGGTAATAAGCGTTGCCCTGCCGCTAAATACGGCAAAAGCAGCAGAAACTATGAAATGCCGTAATTCGATATCATTGTTTATATGGTGCTGCTGCCTTTTGTTTACTCCCCACTTTTCGCTACTGGACGGAACTTCTCTCTTTTTTTGGTGTGCTTAGAGAATCGATTTTTGATTAGAACGAGCGTTACTTTAGTGTACATATACCGAGCTGATTTGGAAGAACCCCTGTTCGGAGGAGTCTATCAAATGTCGCATGTCTTTCTGCCCACCCTCGCTAGCAGTGCCGGCACCAAGTTCAAGTTCATGGAAACGCAGCAAGAGCCGATGGCCAGGCATCGCTGTTGGTGGCTGTCAATCGCTGGATATAATCTACAATTACAAGATTGCCGATATTGTACAGCTGGGCTAAGCACGCCAGCCAGCGCTGTATGTGGGCTTTGAACAGCTCCCCAAATCGGAATTCAGCAGCAGTGGAAGTCGACTCAGCAAATAACTCTCAAGAGAAGAGTCGCCGCTTGGGAAAAGATCGTCCTGCCTCCGCCTTTATCCCATTGCAGATGCTGCTGATCGCAAATTTGTCGAGTGTGCGCTTAAATGTTTTGCATTGCCTCGAACAAGGTTGTTCTTTAGATACACTCAACTCGGCTTCATAAGCTGATTGGCTCTTATTGAGACCGAGATGAATCTTTAATTTGCTTAAATAAATCGAAATGTCGCAACTGCTAAGAACTAGAGTTACAAGTTTTTGTAAGTGTGTATCCTTAGATGAAATGCATAGGGTTTTGTTATCACCAGAAATTAGTTTAAGGACCATATGAATCTCTTAACTCAGCTCTAGGGTATTTCGAATTTTGCATGGAACCTTCTATCCGGTCCAATGTTGTTTGTGTGTATTTCTGGTTGGTGTCATCAATTTTATCTCAAACTGGTTTTGCGATGCGGCTGCTGATTACCAATTGCTGATTGTGCTTGGTAAAGCAATTGGCGACAAGCATAACACTTTCCCGATGATTGCCGGTGATGCTCGAGTTTCAAGCGTGTATCGGTCCAGGTTTAGCCATAAACGTGTAATTGCGACAATGGGCTGAGCTATGTCCATCCCCCAGAGAGCGCCCGAAATTAACCCTTAGTGCGGTCGAGGTGGGAGATACCACTTGCATACTATTTACGAAGTCAGCCACAAATAATAAGAGTCAAGCAACTTAACTTTGGGGGAATGGCAGCACCCCCGCGAAGGCACTCGTACTCACTTCAAGTAATGGAAAGTGACGTGCTGTGCTCGAATTTCTGCGTCTGAAATCAGATGCAACACAGACGCCGAACCCTCTGGGGAGCATATAGTGTCTCCTATCTATATATCTATCTACTCTACTGCGACACCTCTTAGCGAACATGACACCATTTATAGAAATGGGAGAAGCAGACAATTTCCTTCCGGAATTAATTCAAATTGCAATTGCTTTGTCATTTGTCATTTGTTTATAAATAAATTATCTACCCTACGTATGATTGTGAGGGTGTTTATTTATGTATGGGTGTGTTGACAGCAGAAAATTAGCTGCAGCAATTGACACATTTTAATGTTAACGATGCTGACATCTAAAAGCATATGCCCGGGGTCACCGTTTTATATATATATATACATATATAGCTTTGTGGTGTACATATGTACGTACATATGAATGGGGACTGAAGTTAAGAATGCCCTTGCAGACGAGTAGCCTTTAAACCGTTCGATTGTTTGTTTGACAGCTAAAATAAACTGTCTTGAAAAACACCAAAAATTATGGTCAATGACCCATTTCCTCCCATCATTCCTAAGAGAGCTATTGGATATAGTGGCCCAATTTCTATTGGACTTTCAGGGTACGTTAAAATAGTTATTAAATTGATTTTTATAGACTAAATTAATTATCTTAAAATATGAAGAATTTATGACACTTTTTCTTATTCGTTCCTATGGTAGCTATGTGATGTAAGGTTTTGGATCCGGCCGTTCCGACTTATATACTACCTGCAACAGAAAGAAGAGTTGGTGAAAAGTTTCAGCCCGATGGCATTAAAACTAAAAGACTAGTTTACATAGCAATCGACAGAGGGCCAGACAAAGGGACAGACGGACATGTCTAGATCGACTCGGCTGGTGATGCTGATCATTAATATATATACTTTATACGGTCGTGGATATTGCTCCTTTGCTGCGTTATAAACTTTAGGTCACAATTTTTATATCCTCTGCAAGGGTATGAAAATAAAAACTTGAAAGACCTTACTTAGATGCAGAGGACTCAATGTTATCCACCCCTAATGTCTCATCAATTGCTCTTTATGTTTGCAGCGGCTCTACTGACAAGCAACACCTGGACTCCTCCAGCGATTCTGAGATGGAGGGCAGTATGATGCCCAGCCAAAGATCTCAGCTGCAACAGCAGCAGCAACACTCGCCCGGCAACAGCAGCGGCACCAACAACAGCCTGCACCAGCAGCAACTGCAGCATATTTCCGCCGAACAGAGCCTGCAACACCACCCCCACCAACAGCATCCCGCCTCCAGCAGCGCCGCCAGCAAGGGCAGCAGTGGCAGTGGGGGTGGAGGTGGCGTGAGTGCAGCAACTGCCACGCAGATGCAGATGCCTCCCCTCTCCGCTGCCGTGGCCTACTCCCACCTGCACAGCGTGATGGGGGCCATGCCCATGACCGCGATGTACGACATGGGCGAGTACCAGCACTTATGATTCTAGTTAAAGGCGGCCGCAGCCGCCAGTGGCAATAGCGCGGTGAGCGGTTTCTCCTCGGTTAACGGATTCAGCGCCAGCAGCAATACCAGCAGCATCGCTCGCGAGTGGCAGCAGCGCAGGCGGCAGCAAGAGCAGCAATCTGAAAGCTTTTACTTCTAAGGCCAGAACCTAGCAATTTGCAATTCTACAAATCACTATATTGGTTAACTACACCACACCTGCTGGATAGCATTTTCTAAAAAGGATTTGAAGAGGGACAAAGGCACCCGACTGCAGCACAAGCTTTTGGCAAAACTCCAGAGAAAAGCACATAAAAACGAGATAACTGCATCAATCTGTGTAAATAGCAAAGCAATGCAAATCAAATCGAAATGTGCAAAAATTATATATATGTAACTCATGCATAAATTATACACGTTTAATTATAGACTCTAGCAATTATATTTTTGTTAAAAATAAATTCTATTAATTTATTTTCAAATGCAATCGCCTCTAAAACTAAAATTATATGTTGCGGATTACTTTGTGAAGGATAAACTGCCGAAGCGTTTTTGGGGAAAATTTCGATCATCGAACCTAGCCTTCCCTTCCTTATATATGTGTCCCAGATCGTGAGATCGTAAGAATGCAAATGAGCGTTATTGTTTTGCACGCTATATACAACAATACTATCAGGTACATACCTGCAAATTTTCCGATTGTGATAACGCCTGGCCGGGCCCATAACAATGCGAGTGGGCCGAAATGTACTAGTCCGTGTAGACAGGTAAGCAAAACTAATGCTAATGGCTATGTCTAATGGACGGCGGCGACGCGTGCCTTTCGCACGCGTTCCGATTCCAACTCCGGTCTTAAGTCGCACTGCGTCGCGTCGGGATAATGAGCGAATGGGTGGCGCAACAGAGTCGAAGTTGGGCCGAGACCCACTTGGCAACATGCCGGCGCTTGACAACCCCGACGAGTGCGCAAGGTTGCCAGGGGATGGATGCTGTCTGACTGGCCGGCCAAAGGGGCGGCTGCTTTTTGATTTGTTTACGGATACTGTAGTTACATACATATTTCAGACGCCTCCACCCCCATTATCAATAAGAATCGACAGTTGCTAGGCAGGGAAGTAAGTACACACGTGTCTGGCCCGACTCTGATGGAGATTGATGCCACATATCTGGTTTCAAAATATTTGGACTTTTATTAAGCGGTGGCTTTTGGGCGATAATTTAATTAATGGCTTTAAAGAGCATGTTCTTGTGTCAGAATTGGATTTAATAAAGGATACATGCCTTTCTTAAGGGAGAATTGGTTAAATTATTCTTCCGAGAAACTGAAGATTAAATGGGGATTATGCGTAAACTGTCCTTCAGTTAAAAATAAAAATCAGCAGGCGTTCTGCTGACGGCTTAAATGAACACAATGGCAAAGGCAAATGGAATGGAATATAATGGAATTCACTGCTGCACACTTATTATTGCCCATGTTCAGAAATGTCAGCGCCCATTCAAAATTTTGTTTTATCATTGACAAACCTTTCAGTTCGGAACATTTCAAAAACAATCCATATGTACCTACATATGCTGAAAAGCAAAATCCATATATTTTGATATTGGACCTTAATTTGGTTTAATTAGAAGCAAACTAAACAATGTTAAAATACTTTGCATACCCTTGCAGAGAGTATTATAATTTAAACCAGAAGTTTGCAACGCAGTGAAGAGACATCTACGACCTCATAAATTGTATACAAGTACATATATGCTTGAACAGCATCGCCATCCGAGTCGATCTAGCCACGTTCGTCTGTCTGTCCGTCTGTCGGTTGCTATGTAAACTAGTCTCTCAGTTTTAAAGCTATCGGGCTTAAA
This sequence comes from Drosophila setifemur, assembly GCA_021224005.1. Classification (NCBI taxonomy): domain Eukaryota; kingdom Metazoa; phylum Arthropoda; class Insecta; order Diptera; family Drosophilidae; genus Drosophila; species Drosophila setifemur. The sequence goes on from JAJJHY010010898.1 coordinate 2,431,183, forward strand.
CTTTGCACCGTCCCTTCAATCTGTTGCAGTTAGTAATAAGTCGAAACGGCCGGAATCGGAACACTACATCTCATAGCTGCTATAGGAACGATTGGGAAAAAGTGACATAAATTCGCTTTTTTATACCCTTGCAGAGGGTATTATAATTTTGACCAGAAGTTTGTAACGCAGTGAAGGAGACATTTCCGACCCTATAAAGTATATATATTCTTAATCAGCATCATCAGCCGAGTCGATAAATCATGTCTGTCTGTCGGTTGCTATGTAAACTAGTCTCTCAGTTTTAAAGCTATCGGGCTTAAACTTTGCACCGTCCCTTCAATCTGTTGCAGTTAGTAATAAGTCGAAACGGCCGGAATCGGAACACTACATCTCATAGCTGCTATAGGAACGATTGGGAAAAAGTGACATAAACTCGCAATTTTTCAAGATAATAAATTTATTTTTTAAGCAACTCTTTCTAATGACTATTTGAATGACTATTTGATGATGATACTGAAAGTATCATCATCGGACCATTATATCGTATAGCTGACATAGGAACGATGGGAGAAAATGGGTCATTGAGCATAACTCAAAAATCGGATCACTATATCCTATATCCTGGTCTGCAAGGGTATTCTAAGCTTCGGGTCCCGAAGCTAGCCTTCCTTTCTTGTTTTCTGGTGATAAACACCAGAGTTATGGTCAATGACCCATTTTCCCCATCGTTCCTATAACAGTTATTGGATATAATGGACCGATTTTTATAAGACTATCCTGATGAGGTATCATAGTTATTAAAAAGTGATTTACAAGCAATAAATTAATTATCTTAAAAAACTATGAGGATGTTGATGCTTCACTGCGTTGCAAACTTCTGCCCAAAATTATAATGCAAAGGAAATAAAAACTGAATTTAGAATACATTGTTACATGCTAAATGACTTTGTTTTTAAATTTTTTTTTATATTTTAAAATATGGGATAAGGAATTGAATGTCTTTTTTTAAATTTACACAAGTGAGTATATGAAAGTTTTCCGTTAAATTTCCCATCGACTTCTCATTTACATTGATTCACTAAATTGGTCATTTAAGGGTCAAACCTTAATTGCTTTTAAATACTTGGATCCATATAATGAAAACAAAATCTAAAAACTGTAATAGCTTTGAGGATTTAAAATTTAAAGATTATGTATAAATACATTTTAAATAGGCTTAAATCCTACCAATGTCAAATCTAAATTGACTAGAGAGTATGTTTGATCCACTTTTTAGTTTTTAATGTTCTAATGTGTATGAAAAGTATATTTTTCAAAAATTAATTAATTGTCTTCAGAAACACCAGTGTTATACTGAATGACCCATTTTCTCCCATAAAAATACTTTCAGAATAAGTTAATATAGTTATTAAAAAGTTACATAAAAACAAACAATCAATTATCTTTAAACTGAGCCCTAAAACTGAGAGACCAGAGGCAACCCATTATTCATTAATGTGGGTGTATAAAGTATTTATAATAGTGGGCAGCATTCACACAAGAGTCCATTTGGACTGTACTCTCGGTCTTTAAGCAATCCGACACATTTAAGTCAGGTATTTTTTAACATTTTACGCACAGTTTTATAAAGCGCGCCCCGAATCGACAACTATCGATAACTATAACTCGACTATCGATTGCAACCAGCACAGCTGACGGAAGCGTGTTCGATGCACGTTGAAACTACTTTCTAGTTTTGAGATTAAATTTTGAACTTCGCACAGGATGCAAACTGAAGCGAACCCAAAGCGCAAGCGGCCGAAAAAGAAGGGCAACCGCTTCATGCGGAATGCCAAGGGCTTCGCCAAGCAGGGAATATTTGGGCGAGGGACCCACATCGACGATGAGCAGTTCAGCTACTTCATCAACATTTTGGACGCTATGAAGGCAGGATTCGAGGACGTAGAGGAGCGAGGTGAGTAGTATCACAGCTAGTTATCGATTTTAATGACATAATTTCAACAGTTAACATGGCCAATAACGTTTTCGAGCAAACTGATGGTCAGGAAATTCACCTATCCTCCAATCAGATTGTCTCCAAAGCGTTGGAATCCTTGGTGGGTTTCGTAGAAAACACCCAGTTGGAACGTTACTTCGAAAAGTTTGGCGAAAACTTGCGCCCTTTGTGCTCGGATCGATTTGCGTCTCATGTGCTGCAGAAAATGCTCGAGATTGCTTTTCTTAGGGGAGTAGGCAAGACAGCAGTCTTGAAGGAGAGCGATGCAGCGGGCAAGCGAGCCAAGCCAGATGCCGCACAGGTCGAGGAGGAGTACAACCTAACTACGGCCTTTAGCGACGATCATCGGACGAAGTGTAGGCAGTTCGTGCTGCGCATTTCAAAGTTCATGCTAAACAATCTGGAGGATTTCGTGTGGGACACGTGCGCAAGTCACATCATGCGTACGGCTATCCTATGCCTGGCTGGAATGCATGTACCGAAAATCGCTTTTGAAAAGGGCGGCGCTGAAATGGCCAAGCATCAGAAGCTGTACGCTGTTCCGGAGGAGTGGCAGGAGGTAATGAAGGAATTCCCTCAGCGCCTGGAGATGTGGCCCCAGTTTGCTGACTTCCCCTACCAGGAGCACTCGTCAGCCCTGCTGGGAGTCATCTGCCTGGCGCTAAGGGTGACAGATAAAAGTATGCTAAAGCACTTTGGTAAGAAGGTTCTCACACTGAGTCTGTTAAAACCAAACGAGGAGGAAGAAGGCAGCGAGAAAAAGGACTCTGATGCCAAAATGGAAATTAAGGATAATGATGAGGAGGAAAAGGGAAAATCAAATCAAGAATTAAAGCCTGTACTGCCCAAAGTGTTCCACCATCAAAGCTCAGTCATTCTGCTAGAAACAATTTTAAGCGTGGCGGGCGCCAAGTTGTTGACCCAGATGTATGCAATGCTGTTTTGCAGCCGTGTCGCTTACCTCGCCCTACAGCATGAGACGAACTATTCAATCCAAAGACTCCTCCAACACATCAAGGAGGTGTCGGACTTCGAGGCTGTTTTTGCCGAATTGCATCCCCAACTGGAGGAGCTCCTCAAAATGGGATTCACTGGCGTGGTGTCCGCCCTAAGTGGCGCCTGCCTGCGACTGGGCAGCAAGCAGGCCCAAATGATAGCTTTTCTGCAGAGTGCGCTCCACGTCAGCTCCGACAAGGAAAGGTCAAAGCTGTTCTTCAACTGCCTGGTCAAGCTGAAACCTTTCGAGGTGGTGGGTACTGATGAGTCGGGCTTTGTACACCTCCACGGCTCACTAATCGCGCAAAACGTTCTGCAGTTCAACAAGCCTATCTTCCTGGTCAACTGCATTCTTGATCTACCCGCTTCTCAGCTAGTGCAAGTGTTCAACACCCCCAATGGCTCGCACATCGTAGACGCGTTTATGCAGAGTAAATTCATCGGTGAAAAGTCACGCGAACGATTAATCCGCCAGTTGGATGGGTTTTATGTAGACCTGGCCATTACACGACACGGTTCTCGCGTCCTTGAGGAGTGCTTTAAAGCCTCCCAGGAGGCCCAGCAATTGCGCATTGCCAAAGAGCTATTTTCCAAAGCAAACATGCTAAAGGGATCGCCATATGGTCGAATTATCTACACCAAGTACCGCCTAGACACATATAAACTCTCTCCCACCCAGTGGCATGAGAGTCTAACTAAACAGTTTAGCGCCGAACAGTCAAAAGAACCGAAGCGGAAATTGGCGAAAACAACCACCGAGGCAAACTTAGTTAGTACCTAGATTTACAATTCGAATAAATAGTATTCACTAAATGCATGCGTTTTTTGGACCAACTTCAAAATAGTATTTTTTAATTATATATGTTTGTAAGTTATTAAAGACTCTTTCCAAGCGTGACAAACATTCCGAATACTTTGCTAGAGCATACAAATTCGCCCATTTCCTGCATACCAAGAACTGAAATAATGCTAAATTTTTCCTTTGATTCAAAATACCTTCTAAATTACATATACTCTCGATCAGCAGCAACATCGAAATCGATGTTATGACCGTTTGTTATACCCTTGCAGAGGGTATTATAATTTTAACCAGAAGCTTGTAACGCAGTGAAGGAGACGTCTCCGACCCTATAAAGTATATGTATTCTTGATCAGCATCACCAGCCGAGTCGATCTAGCCATGTCCGTCTGTCTGTCCGCCTGTCGGTTGCTATGTAAACTAGTCTTAGTTTTAAAGCTATCGGGCTGAAACTTTGCACCGACCCTTTAATCTGTTGCAGGTAGTATATAAGTCGAAGCGGAATACTATATCACATAGCTGCCATAGGAACGATTGGGAAAAGGTGCGATAAATTCGAAATTTTTACTACTTTAATATATCCTGAAAGTATCATCAAAACCGGACCACTATACTCTATAGCTGCCATAGAAACAAAGGGATAAAATGGGTCATTGACAGTAACTCTAGCGTTTTTCAAGGCAATTAAATCATTATTGAGAAATGCAGTTTTTAGAGACATTAAAGCCGTTTTAGAAAATTAAAAACCAAAAATCGGATCACTATATCCTATAGCTGCCATACAAACCATCGAACAGTTTTACGGCAACTGGTCTGCAAGGGTATTCTAAGCTTCAGTACCGAAGCTGCCTTCCTTTCTTGTTTTTAAGCTTACTTATTAGATTTAGAGTATGAACGTCGTAATGGCTCGGCTATCGAAATCACTGTACGTATCACGTGGCAAATTATTATTTTTAGGATTTAATTTCATTATTGGCTTAATGATTTTCTTCTATGTTTAGAAACAGGTGCAGATAACGAATAAAGGGTTGAGAAATTAGCTTAACTAAATCTGATGCCTTGTCGTTTATGCGAAAAAGCTTCGCTCTTTCTGCCTGCTACCAAGCGACTTTATCGGCTGTGATGCCGTAAGCTCTCAGTTAAGTTGTGTCTGCCAAAGCTAAAACACTGACCACAAATGTGGTGTATACGCACAGCGTTCGTCTACGCCTTACTCACTACAGCTTCTGCCTTTAACGAAGATGCCATATTCGAGGACGAGGATATTTACAACCAGGCGCTGCCACCAGTGCCACAAACGGGCATCACGGTACCCGGAACTAAGTGGTGTGGACCAGGCAACACGGCAGACAATGTCGAGGATCTTGGCAGGGACCGGGAAACGGATAAGTGCTGCCGGGCACATGACCATTGCGACGAGATAATCGAGTCGCACGGTTCGCTGCACGGAATGCCTACCAACACAGACTGGTTTCCAATGTGAGCCTTAGCCTCTCGAACGTTCTTATCGATTTTATAGAATTGGAGCTTATTTTTTCGTTGCAGTCTTAAGTGCACCTGCGAGCAGCAGTTCATTAACTGCCTGCAGGAGGTGAATAGCATGACGTCTAATATGTTGGGTCGCATATACTACGGCACCAGAAGTAGGTGCTTTGCCAACGGCTATCCAATTTTGGGATGCAAGCAGTATCAGGGAGGCACGTTTCGCAGGCGCTGCATCCGCTATCAGATGAACAAGGCCAAGGCCAAGACCTGGCAGTTCTACGACATGCCCTTTTATACGATTTCTACGAAAGGTGCCTGACGATGATTTTCTAATTAGAGCATTAAAATGTTATATTGAAAAGAGAACATTATACCATATTTCTGTAAGCATAAGGCAGCTAAATTATATTAAATGCTTAAAACTTTATCAGACAGACGGACATGGGTAGCTCGGCTGGTGATGCCGATCAAGAAAATGTATACTTTATAGGGAAATTATAAGCGCATAAAAGTGTCCACATACAGCAAAAATAATAGCACCATTACCCTTGCAGAGGGTATTATAATTTTGACCAGAAGTTTGTAACGCAGTGAAGGAGACATTTCCGACCCTACAAAGTATATTTGTTAAATTTCCAAAACGGCTTTAATGTCTATGAAAACTGTATTTCTCAAGAATAAATAAATTGACTTGAAAAACACCAGAGTTATCCTCAATGACCCATTTCGAACGGCTTAAAGGCAACTGCTCTACAGGAGTATTCTAAGCTTCGGGTGCCAAAGCTAGCCTTCCTTTCTTGTCATATTTGGTTTTGCTTTGAATATAATCTGCTGTTTAAGTAAAAAAAAACCATTATCGCCAAACAAGGTCACAGTTTAATCTTTCGATTGCTCCTCGCTGCTGGTTATGTGCGTGTACAGGGCTAAGTCGTAGAACTGCCATATTTTGCTCTTGGTTGTGTCTACTTCGTAGCTGAGGCAGCGCCTCTCGAAAAAGTGGCGTTGTTTTTCCCAACAAGAGACGATGGGGTGTCCAAACGCAAAGCATACTTCCTTGGAGCTGAAGTAGATGCGCCCGAGTGCCAGAGAGTGAACACTATGCAGACTGGTGAAACAGCTCCGCAAGGCAGCCTCGCAATCACAGGAGAATCTGACGAAAAAGAATATAGCTCTGAAAAGTCCATCCCAGGAAGGCTTTCTTACATAGGAAATAAGCCAAAGTTTTGTAGACCGTAGGCCTCCTCGTTCGATAAAATCTTTTCCTTGCAATTATCGTGCGCACGGCAGCACGCATCCAGCTCCCGCTCGGTGCCCAGGTCGTCAAAGTTTTTAGCTATGTTTCCGGGGCCACACCACTTTGTCCCCGGCACTATTATGCCCAGACCAACTGATACTTGGTAGGCACTAAACAACGCCAAAATCACAGCTAAAAATGAGGCACGAGAACGCATTATTGACAAGGGCAAGGCTAGTAGAGGACTGATTAAATAAATTTGATTTTTGTTCAGGCAAAATTATTTGAGGTGATTAAAACAATGCTGCGTCATCGATTGAACGGAGAAATACTGATTGCCTCTAATGGGATTAGATTGTCTTTTTTAAGAAGATTCTCGTTTAATTTCCATAAATACTAGATACAGTTAGACGGTCACATAAATACAGGTTTAAGTACAAAAAGATCGGTCCTTGGTCAAAACAAATTAGTTAATACTTGAAGGTACACACTCAATAAATTATTTCAATAAACATAAAATGTAGTATCCCAATACCAGGATTTTGAAAGGCGCCCCAGACTATGCTTCGCTCTTCTGTCGGTTTTGCATGACCTGCCGCAGTTGGGGAAACGTACTTTTTGTTGGAGCCGGATGTAGTCTTGCGCACAGCGATGTAAACGGGTCGTACAACGACGGTCGTTCCATGGCGTTCACAGTATAGTGCTTGATGCGCTCTCGCTGGCACCAAACGTTGGCCCGATCCATCACTTTCTCGACTGGATTTGGTGCTGCCCGGGCCCGCACGTTCGCAAGCACCACGACGGGGATCTCCTTCTTTTCTTTGTGCTTGTCTATGTCAACCTTGATGTCGGCCAGCATATCCAAACTGCGCGGATCCGTTGGATCGTAGACCAGCACGAAGGCATCAGGGAACTGGAGGTAGTGTCGCGGAAGTTGTTGCTGCTCCCCCTGCAGTCCTGCGGTATCGTAGATGCGCAGGGTCTCGCGTGCCCCGGCCCGCCCCGTGTCCACGCTGGCCACATAAATGTCCTCAATAGTGGGGTGCAGCTCCTACAATTAATGTTAACGTAAAGTTCCTTTCATTTGTAGCGATGTCGCCCACTCACCGTGTCAGGGTTGACGTGGCCGTAGACCAGCTGCTCGATGAGCGCGGTCTTGCCGACGCCCTTCATACCGCAGACCAGAACTTTACCAACCTTACCAATTTTAGCATTCAGCATATTTGCACTAATTTAAATGTTTACAAAAGATAATAAAAAAAAAAAAGTTCATTACCTGCGTGAGCAGTGTGACCAATTGCGGATGTCTGGTGAATGCTAATTTTTCGTTCCATAGGTTTTATTTATTTACTTTTGGGGCTGCCAAACCGTCAAACTATACCGTGCTATCGTTAAAAGTAAAAAGACACCAAATTATATTTTAGATTTTTCGCGAACATTAAATTTGCAATTTGATTTGAATTACTTTCCCGTCTTGTCTCATAATCAATTGTCCCTCGTCTAATAAATTAAGATGAACATCTGTTTAGAATCACATCAAAGAAAAAATTTCGAATTATATTGACGTCGAGAGTAAATGTACATACATATGTATGTTTTAGGGAAAATTTGCATTTCCTTCTTTAAAAAGTTATTTTATTCTTGATTAGAATCTAGAGCTTAGTCTATATAGCCATGTCCTTCTCTTCATTAGTATAAGCATATGGATGTCACAGGCAACATAAAACATTTTTATACCCTTCAGAGTATTATAATATAGAACAGAAGTTTGTAACGCATTGAAGAAGTTATCTTTGTCTATAGGTTGATATGCAAACTAGTCTCTAAGATTTAAAGTTCAGTTGTAAGATAATTGATTGATTAAGTCACTTTTGAATAACTAACCTGTTAACCTATTCTGAAAACGATTAAGTTACTTCACCTTATCAATAAGATGATTCAAAAACCGGTGACAGGAGTCATTTTAAGGAACTGCATCATCGGCATCATGGCCAGCAGTCTGCTGCTGACTTTTGCCGGGGCTGCAAAGAAATACGGAATCAAGTCAGCTAAAAATCTTCCACGCTCCTGTCCTTGCACTGCAAAAAAAAAAACTGCTGCAATAGCTTGGAGGCTCATTCTTGGAGGGCCTGTCTATATTATTAGAAGTCACTTTGTAGAAGGTAGCTACTTTTGTGCCCCCCCTAGAATGGTTCTTGTGAATGCAACCCTCCGGGAACATAACAGAACGAATGGTTCAGAGTTTACACAGTCACCATAATGGGGATACGGCCTCATAAAGTAGGCAAGTTATTGAAATAGGGTTAGTTTAAAATGAGCATGAACCGTGAATTTATAAATCCAAGATTTTGTGGATGCAATCTACTTAATAAGGGATTCAAAGACTGTGAAAGCTAAATAGCTCAACGTAAATACTCTTGAACCCTTGATCCCTGAAATGTCATTGTTCAATAAAAGAAAAAATACCGCCAGACGGAAATATATAACCTTTATGTAACTTTGTGCGTTTTCGAGTCTCCTGTGTGTAACATTAATTTGTACAAACTTGTAAATAGATATTAAATAAATAAAGATATGTGTATAATAATTAAAACATAAAAAAAAAACATTCCTCTTTGGTATCATTGGAAGTTTATTAGTCTTATTCATAATGCCCCGAATTTACAATCGACAAAACATGCTAAAATCTTGGTTTTGACTTTTTCTATTGGTACGTGAGCCTAAATTATTTGTTCTAAAGCAGGAATATACGATCGCCACTGTTTACGGCTAAGACCAGCGCAGTTGGTATCTCAGTTTTCTAAGGTGAATTCGGGTTTTAAACACGACGTCCCAAAGCGGACTGCTGATGCCGTATCCAAGGGATTGGTGCGAGAAGTGGTGGTGGAAATGATATCGCTTCATGTGTACAAAGGCCCGAGTATTTGGGTTTCCGTAGTGTAGGTAGTAATGGATCATGTCGTAGCACAAATAGCCAACCAGGGCCCCAGAGAGGACGACCCGCGGGTGGAAGAGTACGAAACTAAGCGGCATATAGATGATCGAGGCGAGAAGTGCTCCCGGCAGCGGTGGAAAAACCAGTCGCATCGGATCAAATGGCACCTTATGGTGCAGTCCATGGATCAAAAAGTGAAACGTGCACACCCAAGGTCCACTGTTGCTACGCAATTTTACATGGAACACCCAACGGTGGAGTGTATACTCAAGGAACGTCCACAGAAGCACACCAAGCAAAAAGTAAACGCTTAGCACTAAAAGCTAAATCAGAATGGGAATGGGTAAAATAGTGGCACATTTGAGTTATTTTCTTTCATTTTCAGCTTACCTGACTTGCATCCTGCCAACTATTGGACAAATCCTTCCAAGCACACCTTGTTATCACCGGAATCCAGAATAAAGGTACCAGCCACCAAGGCGTTTTAGTGCACAACTCCAAGTACCAGGGACCGAACATCCGCAACGGCCTGTCAACAGGCATATGAACCCACTCATCGTAGTGCTTTGTTATTTTTGCAATCTGAGGAAGCATTGCCTTTGACCAGTCCACCAAATGCTGAAATTTAAAAAATCACAAAATGTAAATATACAGTTTAACATGAAAACAAGAATGGTAGGCTAGCTTGGGGGCCCAAAGCTTAGAATACCCTTGCAGACCAGTTGCCGTAAAACTGTTTAATCGTTTGTATGTCACCTATAGGATATAGTGATCCGATTTTTGGTTTTTAATTTTCTTTAACGGATTTAATGTCTATGAAAACTGTATTTCTCAAGAATGAATTAATTGTCTTAAAAACACCAGATTTATGCTCAATGACCCATTTTCTCCCATCGTTCCTATGGCAACTGTAGGATATAGTGGTCCGATTTTAATGGAACTTTCAGGATATGTTAAAATAGCCAGTGATAGTTTTCAGTTTTCTAAGAAAAAAATAAATAAGATATATTTAAAAATGGCGAATTTATGGCACTTTTTCCCAATCGTACCTATGGCAGCTATGCGATGTAGTGTTCCGATTCCGGCCGTTCCGACTTATACCTGCAACAGATTGAAGGGTTGGCGCAAAGTTTTAGCCCGATAGCTTTAAAACTGAGAGACTAGTTTACATAGCAACAGACAGACTGACAGACAGGCAGACAGACGGACAGACAGACGGACATGGCTAGATCGACTCGGCTGGTGATGCTGATCAATAAAATATATACTTTATAGGGTCGGATATGTCTGTTTCACTGCGTTACAAAATTCTGGTTAAAATTATAATACCCTCTGCAAGGGTATTAAAAATATAATTTAATTATTTTTCTTAATTTTTCCTTTTTTAATGCAAGAGTTCACAATGCTATCAATAAAAAGGTTTTTAAAAAACATTGGTATTTAAATAAAATAAATAAAAATGTGTAATTGTATCTAATATTTAAATTTTTGCAACATCGCCAATATTCGAAAAAAAGGACTTCAAGGAATCGATAATTTCCAAATTTTTGGAATTTTTACTAACTACCCTGCAGCCACACAATTTTTCCGGCTATGTAGAAACGGTCTCACCAACGAGCAAAGCAGCAGTTTCAAAGTTGTCATTTGAATTTGTTGGTGCCCCACACGAAACGACGCAGTTTCCGTTTTCCATAGTCGTGAACAGACTTATTGAATTACATCCGCCTTGCTGTTAGTCTGGGGTCAGGCGGATCATGTCGAACTCTTCTGTTCGTCCAATCCCCACGTTGAAGGGCATATTTTCTGTGCCGCGTAAGTGCTCTTTTCCTAACAGTCACGGCCATGGCAACCAATAGGTAATTTGTGTTGGTCTACTTGACTTGATCCCACAGGCGTCACACAGTCTCGCAACTTTCTTAAGGAGAACAAAGTAAGCCTGCGTTCGCTGGAAAAGACAACGACCCAGAAATTGGCCGCCAAGGAGCCGGTGCGACCCAAATGGATGCCCCCTCTGCGACGGACCGTCTCTGAGGTGCGGGAAACAAAGACCGACAGAGCTCCGGCCACAAAAAAGCAGGCCCCTGAGACTCTACATGCTAGCAACAGCTCTCGTTGCCATCAACAGCTAAACGTTGCTGTTCCAACGAAGGGCGACAGGTTCGATGGGTTAGAGGAGCGCGACCCTCTCTTCTACGCTCCCTCGGAACCAATAGAGGCGGAGAACCTTTTGGACTCGGCTTCGGAAGCCCCCTCGGGTCGCTGCCAATCATGCGGTACCCACCGCAGCTCCACTACCATCGGCATTCAGACCGAGGATATTACAGATGAACAGTATCTTACAAATGCCCTTAAGAGGTACGAAAACTATCAGGGCTATATTTTATGTATCTGATGGCTTAATCTTGCCCCTAGATGCAACTTTGATGGGAGAACTGTTTTTAAGGATCCACGCTCAAAATACGAAGACAATTATAGTCAAATGCGCTACGAAGACAATGGGGAGGAGCTCGAGCAGTTGCCGCTGTCAGCCCGCTCGGCCACCTCGAAGAGGAGCCGCTTTCAAATGTGCGATGCACTGGAGAACATGCAGATGCGGGAAGTTGACCCGAGGATAAATAGCGCTTCCGATGAGGAGGCTCCACTCAGTGTACGCAGTCGTTTCACAACAGCGTCGAGTGTATCCACAAATACCACAAAGTCTAAGCGCCGCGAACACAAACTAGGATGTGAGTAAATCGATATAACTAGAATCAATTTTGAGTTTTAAAAGTTACTAATCCTAATTCAAATTTTAAAATAAAACAAGGAATAGTGTTACAGTCAACTGTTTTAGTCCGCCATTACAGGCCGCTCGAAACATTTTGGTTTTACAACAGCTTTTGGGGATTATTTTCGACTACAACTATATAAACAACTTGTTTTTTTTTAAATTAATTTGGATGTCTCGTAACTCCTATCATATCCAACTTAACTGGTCATACGCTAGGTGTATTGAGGGTCTCCGTCGTCTCCTTCTCTGTTTGCATACATTTGGAAAGCTTCAATATTAAAAAGAAGGGGGAAGGCTAGCTTCGGGACCCGAAGTATTTTTACTTAATAAATTGGCATGTGAAGTATATTGTCCAAGAATTAATTAATTCTATTAAAAAACACCACAGTTATGGTCAAAGACCCATTTTCTGCTATCGTTCGAATGAAAGCTATAGGATATATTAGTCCGATTTTGATAAGAATTTCAAAAGTGTTGATGCCAAGTTTCAGCCCGATAGCTTTAAAACTGAGAACCTAGTTGGATAGAAACAGACATATGAACATGTCTAGATGTACTCGGCTGGTGGCTCCCTCTGCAAGGGTAAAACAATGACAAAAAAGCTCCAAATGGTTATTCCTTACATAACTAAAGTGATATTATTTTCATCATTAGCTCGGGACGAGGTGCGCTTACCACGATACTTGGAGAAAGAGAAACGCGAGAAAGCCGAGGCTAAGCAGCTTGCGGATCTCAAGGATTTCGACTGTCCACGTGGTCACATATTGCTTACCGACCAGGAACGATTGAGCTACCTGACTAGTGCCCAGAAACGTAGGTTGAAATTATAATAATTTCAGTAAGTTACCTAATTAAATCGTGTTTATTCATCAGGCTATGAACACCTGGTCAGCGAGCTAAATCACTTGCCGATGACCGCGCAGACATTGCGGGTGCGCAACCGAAAGGCGGAGATCGATAGGGAACTGACCACTGTGGAGGAGGAGATACGCATTTACTCAAAGGCGAAGGTCTACATGATGGCCGATAAGGCCCGCCAACTGTGAAAACTCGGAAGTTCCAAAATCTATAAGCATTTAATTGACTGATTCACTTACCTACTACGAATAAGGATCTCAAAAAACAGAGTGTGTCTTAAAAACGGTGCTTGCGTTGATTGTATATTTTTTAGCTGAGCTTGGGTACAGTGGGCAGACGGGCGCAGACTGTCCATTTAAAAGTGTTCCCAGCAGCCAGCCATTAAAGTTAAAGATTAAATGCCGTCTATCCCACTCACCTCCATACTTTCGTCCACTTTGTTGTTGTTTTGTTTATCCTCGGTTTCCCTGTTGCGTTGTGAAATGTTTTCATCACTGTGATGATGCTCTGTTCCGCGCAGTGTCGGCCTTGCCTTCTCGGAGTCCTGCGGGTCAATTTTATACTCCTCCATAAGATACATGGCGGCATCCGAATGTGGCGGAGCCTTCATGAATCGGGATGTCATGTCCGTCTTGTTAAGACCCTTTAGGGTATTGATGCCACCCGGGTGCTTGTGCATGAACTCTGACAAGTCGTAATACTGTTGACGGTATTTAACGACAAACATATTCGCCCCGAGGTCTTTGGGTAAATCCATGTCAATAGAATTCGATTGGTAAACTGCAATGTGAATAACAGTAGTAAGAAATAATTGCTTCGGTAACCTCATTATATTCGCTGCTTATCGAACAGCCTAATTACTTTGCGTGTTAACCTATAACACGTTGCCATATTGTTCGACATCCCTATCTTCTATATCAGTCACAGTCAATTAAATTTGTGATGCCGTTGGGCTACAAAATTTGATTCTCCAACTAAGCATTTTCAATAATGCACTGGACAGATTATCATTGTAATATTTTAATTGTTTGCATTACTAACGCCTATTGATTAAAAAAATTAATAAACAAGAAAGTAAGGCTATATTCGGTACCCGAAGCTTAGAAAACCCTTGCAGACTAGTTGCCTTTAAACCGTCCGATCGTTTGTATGACAGCTGTAGGATATAGTAATCCGATTTTTGGGTTTTTATACCCTTGCAGAGGGTATTATAATTTTGACCAGAAGTTTGTAACGCAGTGAAGGAGACATTTCCGACCCTATAAAGTATACATATTCTTGATCAGCATCACCAGCCGAGTCGATCTAGTCATGTGCCTCAGTTTTAGAGCTATCAGGCTGAAACTTTGCGCCAATCCTTCAATCTGTTGCAGGTAGTATATAAGTCGGAACGGATGTAGTGTTCCGATTCTGGCCGTTCCGACTTATATACTACCTGTACTACCTGTTTGTAGCGTACGCTTTTGTTATACGATAATAAACCAAAGTGAAAATAAATACAAAGGTCAAGTGTCCCGTTCATTGTATACGTTGAAGTACTTGTTTCGGTGGCTCATTACTTTAAGATGGGAGAAAAATTGTTAACCAATATATAGTGTAAAATTAATTTCTTTCAGAACTACATTATTTAATTGTAAGTGTATCAATATAGTTGTAGCCATTAAGGCCGATGCAAATTCATTATTCATTATTTATTTTTCTCTTTAACATTTTTCGTTTCACTTAAATATTTTCCGATCTATTGCTTTTGTTCTTGTGAAGCGACTCATACTAAATGATCGACCAGCATTATCGGACTCGGCGGATAATAGTCTGTTTATTATTAAACCTCGGCTTAAGAGATTCTTTATTAAAAGTAATAATGCAAATCTTAGTTTAATTGCGTTTAGCGGACGTTATTGTTTTGTTCAATATTCGGATCGCACCGAGATCAGCCAGAGTGGGGAACAATTTCTGCTGATGAAAAGGGAATGCTAAATATTAGCCTCTTGGCCAAAGGTTGTTTTCTAATTGTATTAAGAGACCAAATTCATTGCTTCGATGACTTGCATGCAAAGAAATGCATAAGTTGCACAGAAATCAATTTCCTCCGTTGGTGCAGGGGGTGTGGAAATGAATGCCAAATGAACTTGGCTTTCCCAACCTTGATCAACATACGCCTGATGTTTCTTTCTGCAGATAATTGCGAATATGGGATCTGCACAAACATTTTCATTCGTCTGCTTCCAAGTCGCATTATTCACCCACACGTTGATGATGCTCTGTCTCTGTCTGTGGCTCTGTGATATAAAAGCCTGTAAGCGCGGGGATTAAGATGGACGAGTGGGAGTACTCGGGTCGTTTGTCAAAGTCGCGAGTGGTAAGCTCCAAATCGGGGCGTTCCGATCGGAGGCGGAGCAGGTGTTCTGCGTCACATTGATTAATTATCGCTCTATCGGATAGGCTAGGCAGTATCTGCCCGATGCCAAAGTCCCGCGCAGACTTGTCTGACACAACGTCCCTCTCCCTATGTGACGGTTTCATCAAAAGCTCACCTCACCCCGTGCTTACATGTAGATAATGGGTTCGTACGGGAAATAGGAAACTCAGCGGGTCGCGCAAATTTCGAAGTTATCTATTTGTGTTAGCCGTGCCCTAGATGCTGACTTGGATTCTCACCGGTCAAGGAGTGGTGAATGGTTTCACCCAGTATCTTATCATCGGTGGCGGTGACAAAATATTGAATAATGGCCAACACATACATATATTATTATCTATCTTTACTCATGGGTAAAAGCTAGTTTCTTTAGCTCTTGTATGTTTTTCACTTCATATATAGGAGCGGAACCGATTTGTACTCCCACCCCACAATTTTACCTCATAGAATATGAGCGACCGGTATATTAATAATTTATAGAAGACGCACCAACTAAGAAAAGACAATCTTGCCTAGGCGGGGTTCCCAACAGGCAGCGGAGCCTTGGACTACACGCAATGCAACGCAACTACCAACTGAACTCTTGCCCACCCACCCAGCAAATCCATACCGGCGGCAGCGACGCCGTAACCTACGCTGGCCGCGGCAGAGGCGCCGAGAGTGCACCTAAAGGCTAGCTGTGAACTGCTAGTTATTAGCCTCTAGCTTGTGGCTGGTGGTGCCCCTGCCACAAGATAAGCGGGCGCGCGAAGAGAAGATTAGATTAGTCCTAGTTTTTTATGTAGATCCCAGGGAGAGAGCGAGAGGAGAGAATGTCGGTTCATGCTTACGGGCTTTCTGCGGCACATTCTGAACTCTTATCAGCCGATTTGCAAGACATAATATAGACTGCTATCGCAGCGTGTTCTAATTTTGCTAAACAATCCTGACGTAGATCTCGATAACGATAAACAGTTACCTATGAAGTTAGCTGTCCGTAGTCGTTATCAGGATTTAAAAAGCGAAGTCAATAGTCAAACCACATGACTCACCTTTGGATTGATATTCGATATCAGTAGCAATGAGTTATACCCGCCGCCAAAATATCTTTAGGTAAAAAAACATTCAATAAATTTCATTACATTTCAACATTATGTCTTTATCAAAGATTACAAATATATTATTTGGACTTTTGTAAATGAATACGATTATTCTTATTAAAACTGATACTGTCAATTGAATTAAAATTAAATATCGCATTTTAAAACCATTCAAATTTTTATAAATATTAACTGTTCTATTTTACGTAATTAAGTTACAACTTGTTATACCTTTGCAGAGGGTATTATAATATTGGCCAGAAGTTTGCAACGTAGTAAAGGAGACATCTACGACCCCATAAATTATATATATATTTTTGATCAGTATCACCAACCGAGTCGATTTAGCTTCAGGCACCGAAGCTAGCGGTTCTTTCTTGTTATATCCTTGCAGAGGGTATTATAATTTTGACCAGAAGTTTGTAACGCATTGATCAGCATCACCAGCCGAGTCCATCTAGCCATGTCCGTCTGTCTGTCTGTCTGTCTGTCTGCCTGTCTGTCTGTCGGTTGCTATGTATACTAGTCTCTCAGTGAAACTTTGCGCCGACCCTTCAATCTGTTGCCGGAATCGGAACACTACATCGCATAGCTGCCATAGGTACGATTGGGAAAAAGTGCCATAAATTCGGCAATTTTAAATATATTTTATTTATTTCTTAGAAAACTGAAATACTATTACTGACTATTTTAACATATCCTGAAAGTTTCATCAAAATCGGACCACTATATTCTATAGCTGCCGTAGGAACGATGGGAGAAAATGGGTCATTAAGCATAACTCTGGTGTTTTTCAAGACAATTAATTCATTTTTGAGAAACACTGTTTTCATAGACATTACAGCCGTTTTAGAAAATTAAAAACCAAAAATCAGATTACTGTATCCTATAGCTGCCACACAAAAATCGATTGAACGGCTTAAAGGCAACTGGTATGCAAGGGTATTCTAAGCTTCGGGTACCGAAGCTAGCATATTTTTAGCTACACACCTACATTTGTACTCGAGAAAACATCCACACATTTTGTGTGATAATATGAAAATAAGTGTTATAGAGATAAGTATCGAAATCACGAGTTTTGTTTTTTTTCTAGTGGTTGCCCAAAGCCTCCATGGAGAGAGCAAAGAAACCATATTGAATGGCCCGAGTTCATCGGTTAATTTGTACGGCATCCTTTGGCTTGGGAAACAAAACCGCGAAGTAAACCAGATTAATCGTAAACCAACACTAATGAACTAGCAGCAAATAGCTCACTGGAAGGAATATTTTTATGTTATTTTAATACAAACTCAAAAATTTCTATACATCGAAAATAACAGCGGATTTTATATCCTTGCAAAAAAAGTTACAATTTGTAAATTGATAAACAGCCATCGAGGGCAGCAGTCATAATAGGTGACCTTTAACACATAGAGTAAGCAAGGCAACTACTACATAGACACCATGAATTAAGAATTTTACATGAAAAGAAAAGAACATACAACGATTAAAAACAATACTTTGGCGCATCGCATTTCTTTCTGACACTTTTATTCGCCAGTTTTTAACCTAGTTTTCATAATCCGGCTAGACAGAAAGCTGATTGTTTTTTTTTTTAATTTTGCTTAAATTTATTGGGTAATTCTAAAAAACTTTTTTACACTTCCTACCAGATCAAATTCCGTCTGAGGGTGGTATTGGGGCATTTACCAGTATCAGTATTTGCCATCAACTTGACGTTAAAGCCCTTCTGAGGTCTGAGGCCATTCTTGGAATCTGGTAAGACTGCATCATAAAATAGTTAATTATATGTTTATCAACCGCCTCAAGACCTATCAAAATTCCAATATCAACTTAGCCTGGAGAGTGTCGATTTGATTGGCTTAAGTGCTATTTACCTCATGTATGCTACAAACTGGTTGAGCAGCACATAATTACTCACCAATGTGACAAACTTATCAATATCAATCAACAAGCAGAGCAGTCTAGAGTAAATATGAGGGACATTATTAATATTGTGTTGATACTATCAATCATGGGAATATGGATCAAGCAAGAGCCTTCATTCGTTTGGTAAATGGTTTTATACCCAGAAAAGCGTATATTGTATTTATGGAAAGAGTTCAAAAAAGCCAAGGCCTACATTTAAAATTTGTATTAACCCCAAGCAGATTAAGTTAAAAACGATGAATGCGGCGATGAGACTGCTTCTCCTGGCTGCAAGGTCCTGTCGATGTAAAGAGTACATTTGGTGCGTTGTGTGTTGGCATCAGAACCAATCATGAATTATTGTCTTCTACTTTTTTCTTCCTTTAGCATCCACAGGAGGTGATGCTTTGTCGTGATGTTTTGCCCTATAACAGGACATTAGGTTGTTGCCTTTCTCTAGGGCCCCGACAGCCCATATTAGTAAGGATTATATTTTATATCTGCTAATGGTAAATACAAATTATGCAGCTATAAACCAAATGCAGATCGAACAAGCAAGAACGTTACAGTCGATCCCGACTGTTAAAGACCCTGTACCAATTTGGTTATAAGCTATATAAATCAAAACGGGGTTCGAACCTGAGACTTCCGAGTTATGAACCAGACGTCCTAACCAGTTTCGAAGCTAATACAGTATAAATATATGAAGGCGCAAATTCATACATATGTATATGAAGGCAACGCACTACCTCAATGTTATTCAATGTTAATTTGAGCAATTAAACAGATGGCTTGTTAGCGCCTGTATACTACCCAATCTTGATGAAATTTTAAGGATCGATAGAAATCTATGCTTCAATTGCATGTAAATTTTACAAATATTTTAGCTTGCAAATTGTGCAGTACAGTGCAGTGCTAAAATTAAAAGTACAAATTGCGGGAGCGGTGGGCGTGGCACCGACAAACATAAATAAACTTCAGCTGCGTCAGTACTAGGAGAATCCTTTACCCTTTGGGTACAGGGTCTAAAAAGAAAACAACATGTATATGAAAAGTATACTGTCCAAAAATGAATTAATTATATTGATGAGCACCAGAGTTA
Organism: Drosophila setifemur; assembly: GCA_021224005.1. Classification (NCBI taxonomy): domain Eukaryota; kingdom Metazoa; phylum Arthropoda; class Insecta; order Diptera; family Drosophilidae; genus Drosophila; species Drosophila setifemur. The sequence goes on from JAJJHY010010898.1 coordinate 2,450,743, forward strand.
TGGTAAATGACCCATTTCCCTCATTGTTCCTATGTCAGCTATAGAATATAGTAATCCGATTTTGATAAGAATTTCGGGATAAATTAACATAGTCATTTGAAAACAATCAATCAATAATAAAAAAAATTTAATTCGCGACCTTTTTTCCCAATCGATCCTTAGACTTTGTGATGTAGTGTTTCGGTCCCGGCCGACTTATATACCACCTAAGAACGATCAAGCGGATTAATAGTTAAAAGTATGCAAGGGTGTCAAAGGTAGACCTGACGTGAAAGTCAATAGATCTATAAATATTTATGTTTAATCATGTTATTCGTTGATTGGTTCTGATATCAAAATATCTTGTTTTTTATCACACATAGATTACAGTTTTATGTCGTATATCGAAAGAGTTATTATTCGGCGAACACATATGATTCCATAAACCTTAGCTACACCCTACTTTTACAATAATGGAATTATAATTTTTAACCAAAATTAATTGTTAAGATTAATTGAAGTTTAAGATATCTTTCATTATTTTCGTGTGGGTAACAATGGCTTGGTCAATCTATAACCACGTCATAACCAAATAGGATGAGTGGTGGGGATTATTTTCTAGCTGGAACAAAAAATAGGTTTATATTCATCAGCATAAGAAAGAATTACCGTCTGCAGCATATCGTAATAAATATTTAATCCAACATCTGTTATATCCTTGCAGATGGTATTATAATTTTGACCAGAAGTTGGCAACGCAGTGAAGGAGATATCTCCGATCCCATAAAGTATATATATTATTGATCAGCATCATCAGCCGGGCTAAGCTTTGCACCATCCCTGCTTTGTGTTGCAGTACTATAAAGGTCGGAATGGCCGGAATCGGATCACTGCATTCCATAGCTGCCATATAAACTCGCAAATTCGAAATTTTTTAAAATAATTTTTTAATTATTTATAAATTAATAACCATATAAATATATCCTCAGTCTTAATAAAATCGCACCACTACATCACATAGCTGCCATAGGAACGATTGGGAAAAAGGGCAATAAATTCGCCATTTTTTAAGATTTAACTAATTTATTTTTTAGGAAACTGTACTTAATGACTATTTTAACATATCATTAAAGTATTATTAAAATCGGATCGCTATATCCTATAGCTGCCCTAGAAACGATGGAAGAAAATGGGTCATTGAGCATAACTCTGGTGTTTATCAAGACAATTAATTAATTATTGAGCATAGTTTTCATAGACATTAAAGCCAATTCAGAAAATGAAAAACCAAAAATCGGACCACTATATCCTATAGCGGTCATACAATCTAGAGAAGGGTTTTATAGGTAACTTTGGAGTGACTCAAAAGGCCTCGTACTCTGTGTGATAAAGTGTACCGATTCCGGCCGTCCCTGCAAAAAAATAAAGATTTATGGAAATTTATAGAAGTTGTAAACTGAGAGACGCCAATATAGGCTGATAGACAATTTTGAATAATATTCAACTTTTTGCACAATACAGTTTTCACTACGATAAACGAGTACTAACGCAGTTTTATTCATTCTTATGAATGGTAATCCTAATAAAATTGTTCACAAATAATTGAAAGCTATCCAACTTATGTACTTAACAATATCGAACTTAATATAAACAGGAAAGGAAGGCTAGCTTCGGTACCCGAAGCTTAGAATACCCTCGCAGACCAGTTGCCGTAAAACTGTTTGATCGTTTGTATGGCATCTATAGAATATAGTGATCCAATTTTTGGTTTTTAATTTTCTAAAACGACTTTAATGTCTATGAAAAATATGCTCAAGAATTAATTAATTGTCTTCATAAACACCAGAGTTATGCTCAATGACCCATTTTCTCCCATCATTCCTAGGGCAGCTATAGGATATAGTGGTCCGATTTTGATAATACTTTCAGGATATGTTAAAATAGTTATTAAATAGAGTTTCCTAATAAAGAAATTAATTAGCTCAAAAAATGGCGAATTTATGACACTATTTCCTAATCGTTCCTATGGCAGCTATGTAATATAGTGTTCCGATTCCGGCCGTTCCGACTTATATACTACCTGCAACAGATTGAAGGGTTGGTGCAAAGTGTCAGCCCGATGCTTTAAAACTGAGGGACTAGATTAAATAGCAACCGACAGACGGACAGACAGACGGACATGGCTAGATCGACTCGGCTGGTGATGCTGATCAAGAATATATATACTTTATAGGGTAGGAGACGTCTCCTTCACTGCGTTACAAACTTTTGGTAAAAATTATAATGCCCTCTGCAGGGGTATAAAAACCTCTACATTTTATTGAATTTTCGTAAACATGATTTCGTAAACTTTTTGAGGAATATCATACTATTACTCGTATGTTATGTGCTTATGCTTGTACACATTATGACACCTAAAAATGTTGCCCTTAAATAACAGTAAAGATAAATAACTAACTTTTGTTGTAAGTTTAATTAAAAAGTGGGCTACGTTTCTGGACTTGTTACTATATAAATATATATGTGTAGTAATAAAATTTTAAAATTAGAGCCAAAAAGTATGCTTTTTTTATATATTCTTGACACAAAACAAGCCAAGGAATGAACCCAAATCTTGATATATGTATAATAAATTTAAAAAAAACCCCGAATACATTAGGCGATCTAGACTGAACTCAGATTCTCTATAAATAAAACCAATTTGAAATTTAAATGTTTATTTAGTAATAACAGCTAAACCTATTTTTTAATTTATCCAATTAAAAACATATATATTTCAATTATATATTTTCGAACAGAAATCTATTTCCTCTCAGTTGTCATTCCCATTAGCAGCAATCTTCGGGCTTCCATTACTGTGACCATTGGCCTGGAGTTTCTTGCCATTGGCGACGGTCTCCATGGCGCAGGGTTGGCCTAGAAGCTTGGCCCTATTCACCGGCTTGTTCACAATGGTGGCAAAGTCAAACTGCAAACACATTAAATACAATGACTTATTTTTACATGGGCACTAATCAAACTTACACGTTGTTCGAGAGACATGTGCGAAATGGGCGGTAAGCCAATGCAACCACGAAGGATGTTCTCTATTGCGGCCCGCTGACGGAAGAGCGAGTTGACCACCTGGGATCCCTGAGGAACCAACGGTGCCTTACACAAATAACTCAGTAGGGATAGGACCGGTTTGAAGGGCACCCAGGGTGCGGATTCGTTATCCGCGCTGCGGAGCTGAATACGCGTGCTCAGCTCGCCCAGGATAACAAGGTCCAGGATTAGGGGAGTGGCCAGAAGCGAGTCTTCGCACGTGTTGTGGATGACCAGAGTGTTATGACCGCCCATCATTATCTCAGAGGTGTACTCATCCATTGCCCGCTTACTATCGCCCACATAGGGTACATACTTGATGACGACCACGTGGTCGGGGTGCTCATCGGGTCCGTATAGCAACTTGTTGGAGGCCACCATATCGTCTACGACGTTACTTTTGGATATCTGGAGCGAAAGTAAAGTAAGCCATCAGATGTTTTGGGACCTTTCTGCCACTTACCTCCTTAGAGCGGAACTGCTGGGGAGCGGAAAGATTTTTGCCATCGTTATTGCCCAGGTGGTTGTAGCTGGCTATAGACACCGGCTTAATGCCGGCACCCACCAAAAAGTCCACCAGCACGCTCTTTATCTTGGTCTGACCGGATTTGAAGTCATCGCCGGCAATAAAGACATTATTTTCCTCCGCTAGCTGAATAACTCCAGGCACAAAGGTGTTCTGCGGAGAGCCGTTGATATAGGTGCACTAAAGAAAGAAAGAAATAATGTCTTGTTCAAATTACACATAATAATATTTGTGTTACCTAGTTTCGGAATATTCATTAATATTCAAGAATTAAGGGGATTTGTATAGATTGCTCAAGCGCTTAAGTGACAAATTAAAATCGGAATTTTCCTAAAAAATTGCTTTAGCAAGTCTCCCCTCTGAGTTGTGTATGGATATAACATTAGTTTTATAGTTGTTGCTTTCTAATACCACTACAGAGAGTTTTATGATTTTGTTCACATTAATGTTTTTCTAGCTTTGAATTTGATAAAACAGCTTGAACCCGTTCGAGTCTAAATACAAATGCAGCAAGTACTCGAAAGGTATATAATATAATTTGAAGAAAATAGATCAGTAAGCTTATCACTGCATACTCACCCCTTCGGCAATGCTGGCCATGGCGAAGATTGTCGACGGCGAAATCTCCGGTTTATTAGCCGCCAGCGAGGCATACAGCTCCTTGCTGTTAGTATTCAACCCCTTCTGGACTTCAGAGAAGCGTTCGGTGTTGGCAGTCCACAGCACGATTACGGACTCAACGCCACTGCGTTCCCGGAAGTCGCGAATGTCGCGTCGAATCTGCTCGTACTGCTCCATCCGCGAGCCTAGGATCACATTATCGGCCCGGTCCGATTGATTTGCTGCGATAAAGTCTGGGTCGTAAATGGAGGCGCGTGGCTGAAACTGTGCCAGCTGGTCATAAAGCTGGTCCTGTAAGGCCACGTCCAGGACTTCGGCACGCCGCATAGCGTCTCCCAAGTGAAGACGGCTAATGTCCCAGCCGTCAACCATGATGTTGTCTGGCTCCACCATTGGTAACAGTTCCTTCATGGGGACATAAACATCGCCTCCGGCTTCGTCCGCCCCGATGAAAACGGTGGACGCCTGGGTTATGGAACCGAACCAGTTGGCATGCTGTACACCCGTGCGCTTGCGCCACTTAAGCTGGCGACGATTGGCCTCTAGGGCCGCTGTCAGCGTGGATCCGTTATTGCCTCCCCAGCCAACCAGCATCACACCCAGCTTGGGCACCTGGCGGACAGTCCTTATCTTTAGCGAAGTCGATAGGGGGTGCACCTGCCAAGATCGCGAAGAGATTAAGGCAGCGATTATTAGCGGCAGAACTAGTGGTAGTACAACCAGTTTCGACTTATAATAGGTCGGCCACCTTATCGCCGGTTTGGCCATTCCCAGCCATCGTGCCTACTCCATTCAGGTAGCGGTATAAATTATGATCGCACGATTTCTGCGCTGCAAACTTGATTTCAAACTCTATTGTAAATAAGGTAGGTAAACTTGCGATTGGATGCTCCTGACAACAGGTGGTTGAATAAAACAAGTTTGTACACTGACTATCAGGGCAAAGAGCTTTTGAGGTGGTACTTGTTAGTAATAAAATAATTGTAATTATTTTTGGGAGTAAATATTTTCCAACTATATAATTAGAAAATTCGGTCATTTGTTTAGCCTTCATATATTCCTGGTGCGACAAATCACTGAAAATAATTTTTTTATTTGGAAATCTTTTTTGGCAGTAATCAAAATATGTCCGTTGCTTTTTAAAAAACTATAGTTCCACAATTATCTCATAGTAAATATACTAATACAAAAACAAATATATTTGTTTAGCCCCCATGTATTCCCGGTGGATCAAATCACTCTAAATAATATTTTTTATTTGCAAATATTTTTTCACAGTAATCAAAAATGTATCCGTTGTATATGAAGGTAGTGCGTTCTCAGCGGAACTCTCTAGAAAACTCAACTTAAACAATTATATTTTTCACTGTTTATTAACAAATAAAATTGAAAAAAAATAAACAAAAATTATTAGTATAATTAAAAAAATGTAAAACTAACAAAAAAAAAAATAAAATAAAAAGTTTAGCAAAGTGTCGAGGGGATTCGAACTCGAAACCGCAACGACTTACCATTTATTTGAGCAAATAAACAGATAACTTGTTGTTAGCAGCTATAAGCTTTGCATATTTTTTGTGCGATTTCTAATTAAACAATCTTGTTGCAATTTTCAGGATCCGTAGAAATTTATTCTCCAACTGCGTGTGAAAAAGCAAAAGGTAATACTAGCTCTACTACTCTAGCTCTTAAAGTTTCTAAGATCCGTTCATTTATCCAGGACAGACGGATAGACGGACAGACGGACAGACGGACGGACATGGCTGTATCGACTCAGCTTGTCATGCTGACCAAGAATATATATACTTTGTGGGGTCTGCCACGTCTCCTTCTGTCTGTTACATACATTTCCACAAACATTACCCTTCACCCTTTGAGTACAGGGTCTAAAAATATGTGGTTGGTTGATATGTAGGTATCAACATGTCTCCACGTTCGAATAACTTAATGTAGTATTTTTTTGCCGAGTCAATTCGCTCTTTGATTTGGACTACAAATAAAAAACTGATGATGATGATGATTGCATTAGCAATTCGGATAACGTGCTGCTCCAAAGTCCACCCCACCAAAGCCAAAAACATGAAGCCGTTTGCCGGCCGGCGAATTTAATGTATGACTTGAAACGAATAGCGCTCTCTTCGGCCTGCTAAGAGCGAGCGGTTGCCTCTGATGAACAATTTGCTCTCTTAGTTCTCATCGCATGACATTGACCTTGAACCATGCAGTTTTGTTTGTGATTTGGTGTCTGCGTGGGTGGGTGGGTGTTTGGGTAATATGGCGATGTAAGCTGAGCACGAACCACGACCGCAATCAGTGAGGACATGATAATCGGGTTTTGAATTTTTTCACTTCGATTTATTCCAGTGTTCTTTTTTTTCAGCTGAAATTCGATAGCGCCGTCTTCCCGAAGTCGGCGCATGCGCGCAGAATCACGCCACCCGCTGCTCGGGAAGACGGAATATCAGGTTTTTGTCATCAGCTGTTTTAGCGGAACTGTGCGAGTAATCAATAAACTGTAACTGTAACCGTCCATGTAACCCAAAGTGCCAGAGGATGTGTGAGTGTAACCACCATGAGCTCCGCCTACGCTTATCGCTATATTTATCGCCAGCAATTGGGAGCGGCATATTGAATTCCCATTTTTTCACAGATGTGTCCTTCACAAGTTAGCGGAAAATTTCTCAGTTTTACATTCAAAAAACTGCGCTTTGCCTTCACATCATTACAAAACAAACATGGTTACATAAAAAATAGGTATTGTTACAGAGCTTTAAAAGGTTAATTACAATAATGTTACCAAAAATAAAAGAATTTTGTATTTATATTTACGATACGTAATATATACATATTACTGTTCTATTAAGAACATCTTTGTTTGGATTCGAATGCCATATAAACATTTTAAAAAATTTTATTAAATGTTTTATTAATATTATGTGATCTAAATATTTAATTTTTTTCACGTTTTGAATTATCTATACAAACTGTTAATAGAATATGCTTTTTAAAAATTCAAGAAATTTTTGGAGTATTATGAAGGGCGAAGTTGAATATGAACGACGGTTTTTATAAGTCATATTGTTAGCGACTAGAGGCTGATCGGAGATACCGACAGAGTCTCCGGGCAACTGGTGACTACTCTATCGATTAACAATCTCAGCGAACAGGCTCACCTGCAGTTGACCTGTTGTGGTACGCTTCACATGCGAGGTCTGGTACTCGTAGTCCGTTTCAATGAAGTCATCATCCACCCGCACCTTCGGGGAAATGACTTCCAGAATTGAATCCTTGGTAGGCTTCATTATTACTTGGGTAAATAATATATTTTTGTTCAGCTCTTAGTTCTTTTGACACTTGGTGTTTATCAATCAGTGCGTTTAAATTTTGTTTGGCGTCCGGAATTCCTTCCTCGTTGAGAGCCACGGGATTCGGTTCTAAACAGAGCGTGAAGCGTGATGGTCGAGGCAAAATTTCGCGCCGATTAACTTGTCTGAGTGGGCATTCGACCGCTTTTATAGACTCAGGGCTGTGTCTCTTCCCACACGTTCGCATGTTCGCTCTCTTGAGCACACATCTGCGCACTTAAGGGAACAATAAGATATCGAATTTTTCCGGTATCAATCAACGCATCGTAGTTCTACTCTTCGCTTGGCCCGCGGCACATCTCGGGGCAGTTGGCCGCATTTAATGTAAATATTTTCATAATTTATGAAATTGGCCATTGAGTAAAATTAAATGAACATTTTAGCTATAAAAAAATTGCTCATAAATATTTCCCTGTCTAAGACATGTCAAACTATTAGGAGTGGTTCAATAGAGTACTCTTTCATTTTGCAAAATTAACAAAAACTTTTTTTTTAGCAACAATTTTTACCATTACCAATTTACCATATAATTTAGCTTCATCGACTTTCCTGGAATTTATCTGCTAAAGTTCGGTTGGAAAAAACTTTCCATTATTATAGTCAATTGAATGCAAAGCGAGCTCTTATTACTATTTGTTGATCAATCATTGGAGTGCCTCGACTCAGATTCGGTTTGCAAAATGGCTGGAGATCGAGAAGTTTCTTCATAAAAAGTATACCCCTGATGGGATGCCTAAAGCTCCAGAAGATTCCCTGTACGACGAACGATCACAAGACCCGGCACATGTTGCAGTGGGCGTCTCGTTTCCCCCGCATGCGACCTTATCGGCAGCGTAATTCTAACAATTTGTTTCACAAAAAATGTACTCTGTGTCAGTTCTTATCCATTTCCTGCTAATGGGTCTCCCTTTCAATAAAATACTTGTACATATTTATATAAAAATTGTTTATTTTGTGTATGTAAACGACCTTGAACTTATGTTGCAAATACTTAAAGCATTCAAATATTTAGCCAACTTTCGGTTTAAAAATAAATAATAATAAGTTGAATTTTATATGAGTGTAATATATTACAAGAACTGGTTATTATTTTGTGTGAGTGCGTTGTGTGTACCTTTCGCTTAAGTCTATAATTATGTACAATGCTATAAATATGACTAAATATAGTAAATAAATCACGATGATCACAACTTGAAAAGAACAACACTTCTTTGAATAATGAAATAAAGCTGAAACGTAATGTGCACGAAGCTTAAAAAATTTGACGATGTCTCCTTGTGCTAATACTAAACTAGTTGTCCAGAAACTCCCACTCACTAGATGTGGTGGAGTCACTTGTGGCTGGGGTTTCCTTATACAGGGGATCACCTGCACGCCGAAAATCGGGAAGGAAGCTGGAGTACTCGTCATCTTCGTCATTCTCCAATGTAAGCGTTGACTTCGGTTGACACTTAACGAACTTCAGCGGAGCTTCATTGGGCCTCGACAGTGGCATGACTGGAATCCCATCCACCGACTGCCCCGGGTAGTAATCGTCGACTTGTTTGAGGTGCTTTCCTTGTTCAGCAGTCTGAGCACTGACTTCCTCCAATTGTGTTGGATAGCACCTGACTAGTGATTCGCTCAATAGGGGAGATTGTATATTTCGCAGCTCCTCTTGATTTACTGGAGCTAGATGCACCTCTGGTAGATCTAATTCGACGGCCAGCGTCTTAGCCTTCGCCGCTATAGTCTTTTGCAGCGTGGTGGGACTAAGCGCGTCGGGTAGATGCTGCAGGTACGCTGTTTTCATGTCTAGCGGTGGGGCCAGACAATTGCTTCATGATTACAAAAATAAACAAGACAAAAAAGAGTTAGCATATTAACCGTGTACATTTATATACAAAAATTAAAGACTATAAAAAATTCGATACTTTAATTTCCTATTAAACTAAGAAAGTTTGGACCATAAATATAAAAACGACATATTAGCGATTTATGGTAGGGAATAGTGTTAGCACGATATCAGCAATATGTTGGCGGAATGTTAGCAAAGCATTCGCAAAACAATAACGTGTTCTTTAACAAACCAAGTTGAGTTCAATTTGGTTGTGAGAGGTACAGGGTCTTAAACGGTCGAACGACCTCGAATTTCGGAATTCTTAATTGTTTTTAAACCCTTGCAGAGAATATAAAGTATATACATATATTCATGATCAGCACTACAAGCCGAGTTCTGATACGTTTTTTTTCTACGGATTTAGAAAATATCAAAAAAATCGGACCACTATATCCTATAGCTGCCATTCAAATGATCGAACGGTTTGAGGGAAACTGATTTGCAAAGGTAAAGGTTCAAAGCTTCGGACCCCGAAGCTATCCTTCCTATCTTGTTTTATCATCGAAGAGGGCAATATTAATGTATCCAGTCATGTCTATCTTTCCTTCTGTTTGTTCGCAAACTTGTCTTCCAAAGCTTTCTGCGGGAACGCCAAAAAAAGCACAGTACAAATCAGTAATCGGAATATTTGATTTGGACAAGAAGAGCATAATTGAGGATATGGAAAAGACATTTTTGGCCATTTGTAAGATAATTTTAAGTAATCGAACAAATTTTTTGGGCGGTTTTTGTGCCTTTTACCCATGAAATTCGGGGACTTACTTCTCCATCTGACAATAGCTGGCATCCATTAAAGTGGCTGCATTGTTCAGTTGCAATTTGGTCTCTTGGGTCTCCTGCGCAATTTCAACGATTCCCAAACCACAACCAGCCGGCCCATTTCCTACCGACGATTTTTTGCTGGTGTGGACGATTGACTGATCGAAGTCCATTTCGCCAATGCGGCGGAAGATTTCTAGGCGACGGTTTTGCTGAGCAAGAGGCGACTCCACAGCCAATTCGATGGGTACATTCAGGTCCAACTGCTGAACGGCCGGCAGTTCAATGCACTCCTCGGCGCTCTGTAAAGTTGGTTCCGCTTGCATCTCCAGTGGCGATTCCAATTGCGAGTAGTTTGTGGCTCCCAGCACAGGAACCGGCGGGGGCATTAGCGGATTAAAGATAACTTGGGCTGTCTTGTTTGGGGGCTCGGGCAGCGGAGCCAGGCGCAGTAGTGAGCGTTCGCCCTCTAGCACAAAAATTTCCTTGCCACACACACAAAAGTCGAGGATTTTGCGGAATCCACGCGCCACAGCCTCAACTTTAAGGCGGTCCAGGCTTAGCACATACAGGATGGCATCGTCGTGAGTCACCAGCAGTGAGTCGTTGTTGTCATACATGTATAGCTGCCGAAAGTTGTTGCTGGCTACGTATCCTATAGCTTGGTCTTCTACTTCAGGTGGACCCCGTGGAACAAAAGCTGCAGCTGCTGGCGAATGGTGGCTATTGGACGGCTCACTCCTCAATTTTGGATTGAGGATGGGTATCTCCCAAGTGGGGCTGTTTAGCACAGCGTCCCTAAACAACACGGTTTTAGAAACGTTTCCCGTGATGTCCGCCACCCAAAAGCGAAGACCTGGCCGGCCGCAGACAATTTGCGCCATGTTGTTCGACAGTGTTCTAACGAAGATGGCACCGCAATCGATAAGCTGCTTTCGGTCCTTCTTTCCCACTTGAATTATGTTCCACTGCGATGTGGCAGGATCGCGCTGGCACAAAATACAGCGGTAGAGCGTGGCCACCAGTAAGTGGCTATAGTGCACGCTAAGCTGCACAATCTCGTATGCTTCGCTTAAAATCTCCACGGATTTGCTGAGGTGCTGTATGGAGTGAATGCATTTAGCGCAGAGTTGGCAAGGATTGGGACTTTGAAACACCTACCGCCTGGTAATCAAACTCCGTGAGCACCACCACACCCTGGCGATCGCCCGAGTAGAGCTTCATTCCGTTTTTGGACCACTCGCAGCAGCTGACCACGCACTTGTGGAGATCTCGGATGGTGTAGCGCTCAATAGGCCGATTGCGCGTGCAGGGAGCGACCAAGTCCAGGTCCCGCGGCAGCTCCTTCTGTATCTGGAACACGCTCACCTGCCCGTTGGCGCACCCCGCCGCTACCATAAACTCCACTGAGTTCACGATCCGCACGCACGTAATGCGAGTGGCAACCTGCAAGATAAGTACAAAGATGTGTGTGCACACGAGTCATCAAATGGGGGAACCACACGCAAGCAGGCACTGCGAATGAGTCATTGCATACCTCTGCTTTCAGCTTCTGCATCTCGCCCGAGCGACGATTGTGCCAAAAAATGATTCCCGCGTCACTGCCTACGGCCAGGAACTCCTCGGACGCGTCCACGCAGGTCAGGTTGAGATTCGCCGCAAAGAACCCGCGTTGTAGCCGGGCCGGAATTCGGTCGATGAGGTCCGTCAGTGGCGCCCACTCCCGGATAGAACACAACTCCTTATTGCTGGCCATGCCTGAAAGTTGTAAATTACGACTCGAAACGAGTCTCGATTCCCTTAATCAACAATAAACAAAATTACACTATTTTCTGGGATGCCACCTTTCGAGAAAATATTGGCATCTGGCAACTCTGGCACGACCACTCGACTACCATAATCGATAACTGTGTGCAGTTCTGAAATGGTTAATTAAGCAAATTTTCACCCGAAATTAAGTTTCACAAAGCATCAGTTCCAAATCACCAATTTCGAGTAGAGTGAGCGAATCCGCGAATTAAAGCGGTCACGCCCGCAACTCACACCTAGCACAACAGAGCAGATAGACCCAAGGAGAAAATAAGTGCTGAGGGGTAAAGTTCAGAGAACTTTGCCTTATCCGGAGTAAGTCGGAATCCGTCACCATGGTCGACAACAACAACCTGCGCAGCGCGGTGATTAGCGAGTCGCCCCTGCTGCCGCCGACGAGCCATGTCGGAGCAGGCTTATTTGGCGGAGGATCCCAGCCGGAGGCAGTGTTGCGAACTCCCTATGGCAATGTGCGGGCACTGCCTGGTCTTGCGCAGCCGCCGCCCCTGCCACAGTCTCCGTTTCAGCAGTCACAATTCGGATACGGTGGAAACAATTACGGAATGGGGGGATTCGGTGGCTTTAATAGCGGGTCATTTGGATTCGGTGGAATGGGTGGCTTCGGCAATGGCTACGGTTATGGCGGTAGCTATAGCGGAGGCTTCGGCTCCCGATTCGGAGCGCTCGGCGCACAAGATCCAGAACAGCGCTTTATTCAGATGGCCGAGGCCAGCTCCCGGCCGGCCTTTCAGAGCATCGAGTCGTTAGTGTCGGCCATCGGCAACATTGCCTCTATGCTGGACTCGACCTTTTTTGCGCTGACCAGCTCGTTTCGGGCGATTCTCGGAGTTGCAGCGAACTTTGGCAGGCTGCGAAGTGTTTTCGCCCAGTTTTGGACGACTTTCGCAATCTTTCGGGGCCTAAACTGGGTGTATAGAAAGTGAGTGGTCTGCAGTGTATCAGTAAACATTTTGATCCGAAATCTTGTTATCTTTTTCAGGATTCTTTACTGGCTGAGGCTGTCAAACCTGGATCCGTCATCAGCGGCCTTTAAGAAAGCCTTCGCCGAGGCGCTGAACGAAAATAATCCCCAGTCTGGCGGAGGGCAACAGCCTCCCAGAATAGGAACATCCCCCTGGCCGGTGCTGGCGTTCCTGAGCTTCATATTCACGGCTCCATACCTCATCATGAAGCTGCTGGGAACAGTAACGAACACAGCTCAAGAGGAAGGTAATTGCCGCGCACATTGCACACCAATTTATCTAATCGAGAGCTCTTTGGCCCGACCCTGTGCTATAATCTGACCGATAAGCATTTCAATTGTTAAGATAAGTCCGCATTGACTCCCGTATTTTCGACTCCCGCAGCCCGTAATCCATCCAAGTGGACATTACCGATTCAAACACAGGCTGTTTTCGACTTCGAGGCCCGCGGGCAGAGTGAACTATCTCTACGTGCCGGTCAGTCCCTCCAAGTGGCCCCCCGAGAGATCCAGCAGACCCTCAACCTTCTCAACTCTGGCTGGGCTATTGCAACCACAGATGGACACAGTTCGGGCATCATTCCAATCAGCTACGTGAAGTCACCGAAGCAGATGCGCCATGAGCTTAATGAGCAGGCGAAACTATCCCAGCCCCAGCCCCAACTAATGGATCTGTCGGCGGCGTCATTTCCAGCACCTCCTTTGGACCTACAGATGAACTACGACCTGGCCGCCCAGCAGCAGGCGCCTTCTGGTCCGCCCTCCACAACGACAGCAGCCTTAGAGGAGGGATTCGCCTGAACGGGACCACTCCTTTGATCGTTAATTTTACGTTTGTTAGTTACGTTTGGCTCAGATTCTGTATATGTACGACTTTGTATTTTAAGTTAGCTTCCGCGTTTTTGTACATTTTCATATTGTAGTGTAAATTATATTGCAATCCCAATGAAGTTAAGTAATCATAAGCACCATGCTTTTATTTAAGCAATAAGTCACTTAAACGTCGTTGTATTTTCATTTCAATTAAACGTTGCTTTTCTGGATAATCAGGAAGATCCTTAAACAGCTCTTCTAAAAATAAAGGAACGCTTTTTGTTTTTTTCATTCTTTACAATATGCAATTCACTTTATTAACTCGTCACTCGGTTTGTTATCATTCTTTTACTCTTTTGTCTGCTATTCCCTTTGTATCCTATTAAATATTTCGATTTATTACACAACTACGTTCTCGACACTTAATCATTAACGCCTTCTACTTGATTTTCAGCTAATTTGTATATTCATGCTTTTTTATTCTCTTGAAAAAGGGTTGATATTATAAATACAAATTCTGAAAATGTATATCTCGTTCCAGATTGTATTGCTAAACTGTATGTTAATTACTTGCCATTATCTGCATTTCATTGTCAACTTAGTGTTTTTTTTTTCTCTTTTCGACATTTAACACATGCGGTTTAATAAAGGGGTGTAAGCAAAGGAAACATATTTTATATGCTCGTTCTTGTCTGCAGGCAGCAGTGGAATCTGCGCGGGGCTTTCTAAAAATAATTTCACCGCTGTTATGTGTACAATTTTGGTATATTATAATTTGAAGACACATTTACCCACAACATTATCGCGTTCACATATGGCAACCCAAAAATGAAGAGGCGAGTGGGAAAAGGAGACTCATAACAACTAAAAATGAACATTTGTTTTGCCTTTTAACGGGTATTGCTGAATTGTGAAATATGATTTGCCCTAAAATACAGTGCTTATAGTAACTAGACAAATTATTTTAAAAACGTTTGAGCTTAATCATAAATCTTCAAAGATACAAGAACAATCTGTGTACGCAACTACACGTACATACATGAACTCCCGATTCTTCCTTTCTCGTCGCTGCGAGCTGTATAATTTAATAGTCTCATTGAGAAATAAACGAAACCAACTAAGTGGTGTAAATAGGAGCTAACCAAGGGGGCGTGGCAAACCTAGCAAAGCGTTGATAAACGTAAAACTAAATGTATCCTCCGCATCCGTATTTGCTTCTGCATCGGCCCAGACTGGCTCAATGCCAGCGGTGCCGTCAGCTCAATCGATGTCGTCCTCCAGCTCGTCATCATCCAGCTCTAGCTTGAACTCGCCATCGGTGGTGTGCTGGCCCGATTGCTGGACGAAGTTCTGGGACTCATTGGCCACATCCAGGTACCCATTGAACTCGTGATCCTCGCCATCCGAATCGTACATGGTACCACCGGTTTTGCCTGTGCCGTAAGCTAGAGAAGGAGTAATTCAAATTTATAATCGCGCTATTTTAACCAGCGTCGACTTCCTACCTTCTACGTATTTGGCTAGATTCGGCGGCACCCAAGACTTTACACGTTCAATGTTTTCCAGCGTGCACTCTCCTTTGTCTAAGCCTGTAAAAGATTTAATTCGTTAAAAAATTTTCACCGGACGTATGCCAAAAATACTCACCCAGCAGGAAACCCATGCGTTTAAGCACCTCGATGTCATCGTGCATTTCAAAGGTCTTATCGAACTTGAATATATACTCGGACCTGCAGGGACCTTGCGATTAAAATCTTGGCTAGAGCGGCCTTTGAAGAAAAGACTTACTTGTCGTTGGTCACACTGCAATTGATTTTTGTAGACTTGTGGGTATTAACGATGATAAAGGGCAGCTGTATCGATGCATTCGGCGAAGGCACAACACCTTGACTCTCATTCCGCTTGTTTCGTTCAACCAGGCCCTTGAATGCCACGTGCTGCATGATCATCTCGCGCAGCATCTCGTGCTTCTGCTTGATACGCTCACGACGCTGACTGTTTTCTTCCTCCAAAGCCAAGAATTGCTGATCGAAGTTGGAGCATTAGCACTGAGAAGCAACAGAATGGTTGACACCAAAAGCTTCTTACCTCGGCTGAGTTTGCGGGCAGGCCTATCCAGCGAATTTCCTTCTTGTCCTTTGATATAACATTTATTGCCATCAGCACGTTCAGCGCATCGTAGACACGGCGTCGAATGTTCTTTTGATCACAGTTGTTGTCGTATGCGTTGTTCTTCATTTCCTCGCTTACCAGATCGTCGGCCACCTCATTATAAGTGGTCTTACCCTTCTCCTCCACCTTTTCGCAGACTTTCATAGAGAAATGCCGAAGTCCTTTTCCTGCCTTGTCTGGTTTGCGTTTCCTTTGTACTGAGGACGAGGCACCGGATATAGGATGCATGGAGTTGCTTTGAATTGCATGCCTGGTTAGAGGAGTCAAAATATAGCTTATGTGGGTAAGCCTCTTTCCGGGTGCAACTTACAGTTTTGACTTGATCTTCATGTGATTGTTTGGCGTAAACTTAACGAAACGCTCCGCCTTTATCTAAAAATGCAGCGGTCGTTAGTTCAATTATTAAACTGAATAAAAATGAGTCCGTGGCCAACTTACCCTATCGTATACACCACTGCCCGCACTCTTCTGCGTTGACACAGATGTGTACGAGGTATCTGTGAAAATATGAGATGGATGCTTATTCAGAGCGGAGGTCTACGAAGTTTGACTTACTTTCTGTTTTTGGAAGAGACAAGCCGTTGTCCTGCAAGCGTATGAATTGCCCCTGATTGGTGGTACCCTAGGGAGTACTGGGAAATTAAAGTCCAGTTACAGTTTTACATATTGCTAGACCTTACCATCTGACTAAAGGCGCCCATGCGACCCACGTTGCCGATACCACTGCCATTTCCGCTGTTGCGCGTCGAGGGGCCAGCAGCGTATACGATTGAAGCTTTGCCGCCTTCCAAGTCGGATTTATTTTGGGCCGGTTTCAGCATTTTCGCTATTTGTCCTGCGGGAATAATTAGGGAGACTGCTACAGCTACAGATTTTCACATAACACAAAATAATCTATTTCACAGATACACATGCGGTACTTTCAACGAAGATTTAATCGACTCGCGGCGAATGAAGTGAACGAAACGGAGCGAATGAAGCGTATAAAACGAATAACGAAAAACAGCTAACAACTATAAGCAAATGCAGCAACATCATAGCAAACGTCAGAGTATCTTCTAGGTGGAACTCTAGGGGTGCATACACAATCACACACACACAGCGAAGATGTGTGTACGCACCATTGTGTGGATAAAGATGCAGAAACAGAAACAACCCGAAACCAGATCGCCTGGCCTTAGAGATGAGCGGAACGTGACCGAACCTCTGCAGTTAGCGATGCGACGTCACTTTCCCGGGTGATGGGGCACGAGACTTCGGCAGTCACTGAATAATTTTAAACCCAACTTTTATTTAAATAATCGAAACCTGTAAAACCTCATTTATTAAATTCTTACGGCTTTAGGTAATTCCAAGTAATTTATATAAGTTATTTCTCTAGAATCATAAATATTTAGGTTTGCTTAATTTTATAATTTTTTACGTGACACCGCCTGACATTTGCAAGATGGAGATAAAATAGAAAATGGCATAAGGTCGGTCCCAAGAAATTTCTGCCAACCATCGCAAGCTCACTCACACAGTCTGCCAATGAGTTAACTATATTTTTCAATTCAAAATAATGTCTTAATAAAGTGACCTAATGCGCATATATGATCAAATTAAAAACCCATGGTATAAGTTATTTTCTGCAAGCTTGACTTTATTCCGGTATAGAATAAGCCATTTAAAATTTAACATATTGTTTTGGCCATTGCTAAAACATTTATATATCCTTGCAGTGGGTATTATAATTTTGACCAGAACTTTGTAACGCAGTGAAGGAGACATTTCCGACTCTATAAAGTATATATATTCTTGATCAGCATCACCAGCCGAGTCGATCTAGCCATGTCCGTCTGTCCATCTGTGGGTTGCTATGTAAAATAGTCTCTCAGTTTGAAAGCTATCGGGCTAAAACTTTGCACCGACCCTTCAATCTGTTGCAGGACGTATATAAGTCGGAAAGGCCGGAATCGAAACACTACATCACATAGCTGCCATAGGAACGATTAAGAAAAAATTTCATAAATTCGCAATTTTTTTTTAAATATTTTATTTATTTCTAAGGAAACTCTTATTAATAACTATTTGAACATATCCTAAAAGTTTCATCAAACTCGGACCACTATATCCTATAGCTGCCATAGGAACGATGGGAGAGATGGGTCTGGAGTTTTTTAAGACAATTAATTCATTCTTGAGAAATACAGTTTTCATAGACATTAAAGTCGTTTTAGAAAATTAAAAACCTAAATTCGGGTCACTATATCCTATAGCTGCCATACAAACGATCAAACAGTTTTATGGGAACTGGTCTGCAAGGGTATTCTCAGCTTCGGGTACCGAAGCTAGTCTTGCTTTCTTGTTTAAGATGAATTCTAATTTTATTGGACAATTAACTAATAGTAATGGATATAAAAATGCTTTATAAAGCAACCTAATATTGATCACCCAGAACTTTAGAAAAGTTTACGGTACGGGGGTTCTAGATCGACTGCATTAGCCAAGGGTGGTCACAGAATAGAGGTAACCTGGAGCAGACCAAATACACACGTGTACATCTCACACGCCTGTTTTGGATTCAGATTCATTCTCCGAACGATGTGTTTGTGTCATTCTTGTTTTTACTCTGATCTTTTTCACACTTTTAATGGAACGTTACGCAGCTCCCAAATTCTCGCAAGCATTTAAAGATTGGCTGTTATAACCCGTCCAGATCCAATCTACCACTGTTTGACCGCCCAGTTCTTCAAGCAAAGCCCTCAGCCATATGCAGGGGCAACACATCAGCTGTTGGCTACCCGCCACAAATCTGTTAGTGTGTAAGTGAGCGCGCCAACTGGCCGATGGACAAATGAAAGAGTGAAAAGGGTGGAGTGAGCGTTTGCCTTTTTGCGGGGGTGACTATATAGTACTATTAGTACTTTTGTAGTGTTTGGGATTCCGATTCACCACCTAAAAAAACCCGGCAAAGCAAACCAAATGATAAATACTTCACGCAAAAGAAACCCGAAAAAGAAAAGATGGCGTTTACGCGGCCCATGTAACTTTGTAGTATCGCACCCGCATCCGTATGTGCGTGCGCGGTTATAGGTCTGCGAGTGTGTACGATATTACCCCCACCATGGTACACCCGGCCATTGATAGAAGCAAGGGGAAATCCTGAGGGAGATAAGGAGCAAGGAAATCCTTACGCAGTCTCACTTACCGTGTTCGTCCCGAAAGAAGAAGTTCACCTCATCTGCCTTCACAGTGCCGCTCGCCGAGGAGGTGTGCGCCATTTTAAGAGAGCCAATATTTGTTGCGCCTTATATCGCCGAGCAGCTAGGTGGACAGGTAACAAAGTGCTTCGTTGTTGCTCCTTGGCCCACGCACAGCGAGCAGCTTACCTCAGCTCAGCTTCTCTACCACCCCACAGATGGCCACCGAAAAGTGTTCGGAAAGGAAAGCACGTAGCCGCAACGTGTATAGATGGGCGGGGGCGGACAAATGACGCAGGAAGTGTCAACTGTCCAAGTGCTAGCACAGGTACTAAATCACAACAGACGGTAGTCTGTAATATACACACCTTTCACGGTTAGGCAAGTTCAATATTAGCCGTGGCTCGAGTCAAAATGGCGAGCGCATTTTGTTCAGTTCCAGCATAAGAGCATTTTTTCTGGTCACACACACACAGCGGCGGCCGCCAAATCGCTTTTTTCGTGGGCCTTTTTCACGGACTTATCGCGGCTCAAATTTCGCAAAGTTGGAATCAAAAGACTCGTAGGACTCGGACCTATGAATCGGCGTATCGTGGCACGGATTCTGCGGACTTTTTAACGCAACGCGAAGGGCACGAATCTTTCACCAAGTCGCTGCTTTCAGTTTTCATGTGGGAAAGGCAAAGCAGGCTGTGTGCGGGTGCGAATGAAATGGCAGACAGTGCGCGCCAATTTACGCATCAATCGTAGGCAGTGTTGCAGGCAGCTGCTCTCGGGCTTCGCCATGCAGCACTGGCCGCAAACGTAAACAAAGCTGCCACTGATGTCCGGCGTCGGTATTCGCTGGCAAGCGGGGCACGGTCACACCGACGAATTGGACTGTGTGAATCGCTCAAAGATTGGTGTTGAAAAATGACAAATCAGGCCCGAAACGATAAGCCGACCGGAATTCCTAAATTAATTTAACAAGCCCACCACGCACCTGCAGAGGCGCTGGAGTGAGGAGCAGCCGCACTATGGTCGACCCGGTGGCAGCGTTGTGTAACTACAACGTCCTAGAGGTGATCTTCTCCTATTTGGAGCTGGACGACCTGAGCCACTGCTCACAAGTGTGCAAGAGCTGGTACCACTTCCTGAACGACGAAAACAGCGACGTCTGGCGCTGGCACTGCCTAAACAAGCTCCCGAAGGAAGCGCACAAGTCGGACCTGCTGACATCTGTCTCCACCTACAAAACGAAACTGCGGGCATACTTCCATGCCTGGAGTCCAAATGACTGCTCGCGCAACGTATATATCAAACCCAACGGGTTCACTCTGCACCGGTAAAAGGACAGTGCTAATTGTATCACCCCACCATACTCATGACATGGCACTCGCCCTTTTCCCCAGCAATCCCGTTGCGCAGAGCACAGACGCGGCACGCGGCAAGATCGGGTTCACACACGGGCGCCACGCATGGGAGGTGATATGGGAGGGACCGCTCGGCACTGTGGCGGTTATCGGCATCTCTACAAAGGATGCGGATCTGCAGTGCCACGGCTACGTGGCCTTACTTGGCTCTGACGACCAGAGCTGGGGCTGGAACCTAGTCGAGAACCACTTGCTACACAACGGTGACATGCAAGGTAGCTATCCGCTGCTAAACAACGCGCCCAAGTACCAGGTGGGCGAGCGGATCCGCGTCATACTCGACTGTGATGACAACACGCTGTCATTTGAGAAGAACTACGAGTTTCTGGGCGTGGCCTTTCGGGGTGAGATCTGGCTAATACTGGCTGTCTGAAATACTTTCCCATACATCATCCCTTTCCATTTTTTTCCTTGCAGGGCTGCCGGACAAGAAGCTCTATCCCACAGTATCCGCTGTTTACGGCAACACCGAGGTGTCAATGGTCTACCTGGGCACTCCCTTAGATGGATAGCTCTGGCTTGGGTGGATACGTTCTTAACGCGTAAAATTTGTTCAACAAATTCAAATTCCCTTAGGTTATGTGTATATTGTATTTATCTCGATTACGTTTGCTCCATTCCACCTGCAACTCTGTTCGATATATTAAATTGGTTACTAGTTTCTTTTCTGTATAAAATTACGCATATTGATGACTTTACGACACGCCAAAGTTTCGATCCACCTGCGCACATCTCTGCACGGCAATATAAGTTAGTTGTACAACTCAAATGAATACATTATAGAGATTAACCAATAGTTAAACCTTGCTTTTGTATTCTGGTCACTGTGCAAGTAAACTGATAGTACGTTAACGGACTATCGCTGCTACTTCGTAATGTCACCGGGTCCCTTGGCCTTAGCCCAGTTATCCTCGTCGAAGAGGTCATCAAAATCATTGTAAAAGTCGGCGTGCACATGCTTGTCATTTGTGGGAAGGTGGTCCATCATCATCCCGGTGGCTCCGCCTGACTAAAAAGATAAAACGTCCAATACAGAATTTCACGATTGCGAGCACCCACCTCGTCCATTTCCATGTAGCCAGGACCTTCAGAAAACATTTCGTCGGCGGCTAGCGAAGGTTTCATGTTGAGATCCATTGCTGCGTCTTTTCTCTATGAGGACTGTTAGATTTTGCTTTACACTGCTCGCCTTGTTCTGGTTTTGTTTTTTTATTTCGTTTTGTTTTTATCTCTCGGTAGCTGGTCCCACTTACGGCTGGCAACAAATGTTATATTAACATTAACAGGGCTGCCACCTTTTTTTTATGCGCTGCCGCAATTACGCTTTAGTCGTTGAAACGGCTTATATATATTTTTCATGGCTTAGTGGTTTTTTTTTTTTTTTTTTTTTTTGCCAATGTTAAAAACGACGTAAAGCCGTCAAATCAATCTGTTTCCGAATGTCTGGCAGCTCAAGTTCTTACGATTTACAACGGTCAAACGAGGTACCACAATAAGGTAGCCCCATCGAACAGCTGATTTTAATCTTTTAGACAACAATTTGCCGAAATGGTGCGCGTGGGCCTCCAGATCTCCGCAACGCTGGATAACATAGACCGGCTAGAGACAAGCCACCCAGACTATGCCTTTTTTCTTAAGCTGGTTTGCAGCAACTGCGGCGAGCAGTCGGAAAAGTGGCACGACATCACTGAGTCTGAGCGGGTGCAGCTGGACTCTCGCCATATAGCCGGGTCCAACTTCTTCATGAAGTGCAAGATGTGTGGTCGGGAGAATAGCATCGACATTGTGGAGAAGTCAAATGGTAAGAGTCGAGTGGTCGGTTGAGCATCTCCCTAAAAACAAAATATTCCACAGCGGCTTACATGACGGACGACTCCGGCCAATTTAAGACCATCGTCATCTTTGACTGCCGCGGCGTGGAGCCTGTTGAGTTTTCGCCACGCTCCGGCTGGACGGTGGCCGCGGCCGAGAATGGCCAAGTTTTCGAAGATGTGGATTTGTCCGATGATGACTGGGTGGAGTACGACCAGAAGAACCACAAATCTATAAGTATTTACGAGTTCGCCTCGAAGTTCGTAAAGCTAAAAAAGTGATCTGATCCGGTATCGCGCTGCATTTAATAAGGGATGCTTCACAGTGTTCCACATTAAATAAAGCAATGCGCATGTTAAAAGTTTTTACTAAATGTGATCCAGCTATCAAATTTTAAGATGTGGGGGATCCGTTTTCTCAATTCTCTCGAAAGCTTCGCTCATTGGTTGGACGTAAGAGAAAATAGCTCCCTACTCTCTTCGGTAGCGAATTTCTCTTTCTCTTTGTATTGATTTTAATGCTGGCTGTTTTACTTTGGATTGAGCACAAAAAATAAGACTCCTCCAATTGTGTGTTTGCATCTTTGTGTGAGTTAACACGATGTTTTGCAAGAAAATTTAGTATTTCGCCAGACGTTGCGCTATTCAGTGATAGAACGCGACACAAAGCTACAACCCGGAGTAAACGCGAACCGGACAACAACAGTAAGCCTGTGACTGATGCACTTGGCGATATATTTGGTGCACGTTTAAACGTTAACTACTTTAGACACATCTATTTTTTGTACAGTGAGCTTGCGGCAATTATAGAAAATTCAAACTGTATGCAGAGTGGATAAGATATTAGTCAGCGTTGTAGTTAAATCGCATAACTGCATCGTCATTGCGATTGTAGTGATTAGATAACGCCAAGCTTATCTGGACATTTGGCCAACGTAATTAGGCAGCATGTGAATATTCCCACCAAATCGATGCATCCAACTTTCATCTTTCCCGTCCTAAGAATTTTTTAATCTGCTAATAAAAATTCCATTCAGGGCTAGTACACAATCAGGGCTAGTACTCAATCATGCAATAACCCTGAGCCCATCTTTCATAAAACACTTTCCGGTTGCAAGACAGCTACATGCAACAATTTATCTCAATTGGAAAATATTGAATTGCATGCATGCATATAAATTGGTAAAACTACATGAAAACTGACAGGCGTTAATAATAGGTTTAAACAGACAATTCAT
Organism: Drosophila setifemur; assembly: GCA_021224005.1. NCBI lineage: Eukaryota > Metazoa > Arthropoda > Insecta > Diptera > Drosophilidae > Drosophila > Drosophila setifemur. The sequence continues at coordinate 2,474,372 of JAJJHY010010898.1, forward strand.
TGCTTTTACGGGTAGTTTATATTCGCTAAGCTAAAGAAAAAAATAATTTATTTAGCAAAATATTAATATACGTACTCCAACATTGATTAAAAGATACTGATTATACATTTTTTTATTTTACACACCTACTTCATTCATTCATTTCATTATTTCAAGAAAATATTATTTTTTTTTTAAGTTTTCGCTTGGCAAGTAATTGTGCGATTTTTATTTTGTTATATTTGTTACATAAGGCGAAATACGAAATGGTCACTTTATATATGTACATATTTGTTTATATATGTATTGATCGTAATAAAATTGTTTAAATTCTTTACCAACCCAATGTCAATTCTGGGTAATATTTTGTGGATGCTAACAGAATTCGATCAAAGGATATTTTGCCTGATAAGACAGACTCGAATATGTCAGCTCCAGCAGCTGCAGCGGCGTCTGCCCTTGACTTTGATGATATACTCAACCAAATCGGCGAGTTTGGTCGCTATCAGCGGCGGAACTATCTACTTATCTGCTTGCCGGTTTTGTTCGCGGCTGCCAATAGCCTTTCGTACGTTTTTACGGCGGGAGCGCCATCCTATCGCTGCTTCGTTCCCGGATGTGACAGTACGGAAGCACCAGATTACGGCGCAGATTGGGTACCTGTTGCTGTGCCCGGCCGTTGGAGCAAGCAGGGTCATTTCACGCCGGACACCTGCAACAGGTTTGCAGCGAATAAAAGCAACCCGTGGACATCGGAACGTTGTTCAGCCGATAACTTTACAGAGGAGAGCGAGCGCTGCCAGGAGTTCGTATACAGCGGTGATGAGCGAACGATAGTGCAGCAGTGGGATCTACAGTGCCAAGAGAACCTCTGGAAACTAGCCTTCGTGGGGACCACACATTTTGCAGGTTTGGTCGTGGGCACAGCGCTCTCCGGCTACCTGGCTGACCGGTAAGTGGTTGACTTTCTTATTAAAATATATATATGTTTGGTAGTTTAGAAAACCTCAAAATTAAAATAGTATTTTAGTATTACAAAATAACTATTGGTCAATTGTCAAGTCCAAAAATGTTTAGACAACCTTCGCTCATACATATGTACATATACACGTACATATTAACAGACTTTGGAAATTGATTGAAATATGGATAAATCCCTATATATATGTATGTATTTACATATGTATATGCAAACGAAAAGGTTGATTAAATAGCGTAATTCTGTTGTTATGCTCTGGCAGAAGGAAGTCTATTTTCCCCAGAAGTTTACAACGCAGTAAAGGGTCTTTCAACAAGGACGGGGACAATGCTATTAACAAAGGCATAACGTGTGTTTTTACGTTTGCACCACACTGCGCAAGGCTTTAACACACGCAATTGGGGCATTAATTTCTACAGATCATGAATTTCATTAAATAGAAAGCGCACAATAAATATGCAAAGTTTACAATGTGGAAAAACCCTTTATAAATGTATAAGCCTGTGTAAAATTACAGAAAACAAAAAAGGAAGGTACCCGAAGCTTAGAATACCCTTTCAGACCAGTTGGCTTCAAGCCGTTTGATCGTTTTTTATATGGCAGCTATAGGATGTAGTAATCCGATTTTTGGTTTTTAATTTTCTAAAACGGCTGTAATGTCTATGAAAACAGTGTTTCTCAAGAATGAATTAATTGTCTTGAAAAATTCCAGAGTTATCAATCACCCATTTCTCCCATCGTACTTATGGCGGCTATAGGATATAGTGTTGCGATTTTAATGAAACTTGCAGCATATGTTAACATAGTCATTAATATGAGTTTCCTAAGAAATAAATGAACACATGGCTATATCGACTCGGCTGGTGATGTTGATCAAGAATATATATACTTTATAGGGTCGGAAATGTCTCACTGCGTTACAAACTTCTGGTCAAAATTATAATAGCCTCTGCGAGGATAATTATATAGTACTCGCGTGCATATTTATATATGTAACTGCCACAAAAATTTCATATATACGACTTTATTGCTAAGAATTGGTAATTATAAGCCCATCTGGATAATCAAATGAAAAACGTATGTATGTACATACGCAAATAGCTGGCGTTATTGGTAAAATTAATTCTGTTTTAAAATGTTTTAAAAATTACGATAGACAACTATTAACTTTTGATTCACTGCAGCTTTGGGCGCAAACATATCTTTCTTTTCTGCATCGTGTTCATGGCACTGACAGGAGTGGCGCAGGCGCTAGCCTGGGACTATGCAAGCTTTCTGGTCTTTGCCCTGCTAAACGCGGTGGGTACCTCGGGAGTGTACCCGCTGGCCTTTATCATCGGTGTGGAGATGGTGGGGCCGCGAAAGCGCGAAATGTCCTCCATATTGCTCAACTACTTTTATGCGGTTGGGGAAGCTCTGCTGGGTCTTTCCGCCTTCCTGCCCGACTGGCGCCAGCTGCAGCTGGTGCTTTCTCTGCCGCCTCTGCTCTTTTTGGGTTACTTTTGGCTGGTTCCAGAATCAGTACGATGGTTGCTAGCCCGGGATCGGCTCGGTCAGGCCGGCGCCATCATTCGACGGGCGGCAAAAGTAAATCGACGCAATATCTCCGTTGAACTCATGGCCAGCTTCAAGCAGCAAGAGCCGGATGAGCGAAGACGTACCGATTCATGTGGGGATGGCATACTCGTCGAGCAGAGGGACGATCAAATCTGGGTAGCTATCAAGCAAGTGTTCGGCTCCCACATCCTGATGATCCGTTATATCATAATGCTGTTTGTCTGGGCCGTAAACGCCATCGTTTACTACGGCCTTTCTCTGAACGCGACCAGCTTGAGTGGCGACAAGTATCTGAACTTTGCGTTAGTCTGCCTCGTCGAGATTCCCGGCTACAGCCTGGCCTGGGTGCGTTAACGTAGCATCTATCGGGATCCAAAACTAAATACGCAACCCACCATTCGCAGCTGTTCCTGCGCAGACTTGGCCGGCGGCTGGCTCTTTCCGGATCTCTGCTGCTCTGCTCCATTACCTGTGTGGCGAGCGGATTTGTCACGATGGGTAGGTAACGGTAATTACTACGTAATTACGTTGAAATTTAAGCTATGGAAAGTTAAGTGTCTTACGAGTTTTCCAAAAAAATTTAAATGCGTTATTAGCGTTTATTAGCGAAAACATGTATTAATCGAGTTTACCGACCTTTACCCATATATTTATAAGCAAAATAATCAAGAACGATAAAAACAAGAAAGGAAGGCTAGCTTCGGTACCCAAAGCTTAGAATACCCTTTCAGACCAGTTGCCTTTAAGCCGTTTGATCGTTTTTTATATGGCAGCTATAGGATGTAGTAACCCGATTTTTGGTTTTTAATTTTCTAAAACGGCTGTAATGTCTATGAAAACAGTGTTTCTCAAGAATGAATTAATTGTCTTGAAAAACACCAGAGATATGCTCAATGACCCATTTTCTCCCATCGTTCCTATGGCAGCTGTAGGATATAGTGGTCCGATTTCGATGAAACTTTCACGATATGTTGAGATAGTCATTAAATAGAGTTTTCCTAGAAACAAATAAAATATCTTTAGAAATGGCGAATTTATAACACTTTTTCCCAATCGTTCCTATGGCAGCTATGTGATGCAAGCGGCTGTTAGCGGCTGTAAACTTTTGCATTTATTTTGTGCGCTCTTTAATTAACCAAACTTGTTGAAATTTTCAGAATCGGTAGAAATGTATGCTTCAATTGCGTAAAAAAAGCTGAAGTCTCTAACTTTAAAACTGTGCAGTGCTGTGCAAACATAGAAATTCAAAGTGCGTGGGCGGTGGGCGTGGCAGCGGAAAAAAATAAACTTCATCTGCGTAATAAATAGGAGAATCTGCACTGGTAATATGATTCTTCTAGCTCTTATAGTCGTTCGATTATCCATAATGGCTATATGGCTATATCGAATCCGCTCGTCACGCTGATGAAGAATATATATACTTTGTGGGGTCTGCCACTCCTCTTTCTGCCTGTTCGTCGCGAATCCCGTTGCAAGTGATGCAACCCACCTCCCGCCCAACCGACCGAGGGGCGCAGCCGCATAAGGACGGCTCGATCGCGAAGATAGGACCGAGCATGCAGGGAAAATAGTAAAAAGATTTCGATAAAAACTACATAGAATTGTGGTGAGTAAGGTAGGTAAGAATTACGGACTTAATATGCGTAAGGTCGCATATTTCTAATAAGGCAGAACTATCAACCTCATTGTGTATTAGTTTGAGGATGAAAACTACACCAAGCATGGTTCTACGATTAGTAAGTGTGGGTAGGTTTAGTCTACTAGAGTAAGATGGAAGTTGAAAATTTGGTTCCCAGTTTAGGCCTCTAAGCGCGAAAATCAGAAATCTTTTTTGCACGGATTCAATTCGGTCTTGGTGAACTCCATACTGAGGAGTCCAGACACATGATCCTTACTCAAGAATTGTCCGGACAAGCGAGACGTACAAAGTCTTAGTCACATAGGGGTCATTAAATTCTTTTGACCACCTTTTTATGAATCCTCACACACCCATGGCCTTATTTACCATGCACGATATGTGGTCATAAAATTTTAATTTGGCATCAAGTATGACACCAAGATCATCAACACGAGTGATTCTATCGAGAAAGACTCCGTCTAGAGAGTAAGCAGCAAACTGAGGATCTGTACGGTGAAATGTCATCAATTTGCACTTAGAGCCGTTTAATTTTAGTGCATTTGCTTGACACCATGCTAGTAAGTTATTAAGATCGGCCTGTAAGACCGATTGATGTGAGGGATCATTATATTGAATACAAAGCTTGACATCGTCCGCCTAGATTAGTACGCGAGAATAAGGCACGACCGATGGAAGGTCGAAAAAGTGTGAACAGTAAAGGGCCAAGGCGACTACCTTGAGGGACGTCCGAGGTGACACGGATTTCACCAGAAGTGAGCTCTTGAAAAGAACCCTTTGTGTTCTATTATTCAAGTAACTGCTAATCAATTTTATTAAGCCTACAGGGAAACCCATTTTGTCAATATTTATTAAAAGAAGAGAGTGATTAACGGAGACGAACCACAAGCAATCTGTTTATTTGCGTTCGGTGGTTGATTTTTCTCGGATGTGAAGCTTCAGCTGCCACTACGTTCATATACATATGTATGTATGAATGTGTGCCTTCAATATATTTATACTGTATTAGCTGCCTGTTTAAAAAGTTTGGGTTGGTCGAATGGTTACGACGTTCGACTGAAAGCGCGAAGATCTTGGGTTCGAATCCCAGACCGGATTCGGTGTAAACATTTTTTTTTTTTTGGTTTTGATTTATTTTGCTTATAACCAAATTTGTACAGGGTCTGTAACAGTCGGGAAACTCGACTGTAACGTTCTTACTTGTTCAAGATAATTAATTAAATTTTTAGGAAATTCTATTTAAAGACTATCCTGAAAGTATCATCAAAATCGGATCACTATATCCTATAGCTGCCATAGGAACAATGGGGGAAAACTCTGGTGTTTGCAAAACAATTAATTCATTATTGAGAAATACAGTTTTCATAGACATTAAAGTCGTTATAGAAAACTTAAATCCGAAAATCGGATCACTAACTATCGAACGGCTTAAAGGCAACTAGTCTGCAAGGGGATTCTAAGCTTCGGGTACCGAAACTGGCCTTCCTTTCTTGTTTTTTTTGGTGCTGATTTATTTTGCTTATAAGGGCAAAGATTCAAAGTTTTTTGACTCGGAAAACTCGACTAACGTTCTCACTTGTTTTTTTTGCGAAAATGTCAAAATTCGAGCCGAATAAGCTCTATTTGCTTATAATTTTGCATTACATTCGAAAAAATCTGCAGCTGAGGCGCGTCGAATGATTGTAGAAACTTATGGTGAGTCGTGTATGAGTTCCAACAGAAGACTCGAGAATTCACTGGACGTGACTGAGCAACTCGGTTCCCATCGATTGAAAAGCTTGGAAACGATTTAAAACCTGACCGAAACACTGCAAAGGGACGTCCTACCAGACCCGCCATACTCTCCGGACATCGTTCCATCCGGCCACTTGTTCCGATCGATAAAGCTCGTCCTCGCTAAACAGGGTTTTTCTTCTTTTAAATAGGTAAAAAATTGGGTGCCCTTGGGGCCCGAAGCTTAGTATACCCTTGCAGACCAGTTGCCTTCAAATCTTTCGATCGATAGTCATTAAATAGTGCCTCCTAAAGATTGAATTAGTTACCTAAAAAAATTGTGGATTTATGGATTTTGTGGATTTTTTCCCAATCTTTAGTCATGGTCAAAATTGTTATACCCTCTGCAAGGGTATAAAAACGGCGGTATTCTATTTGTACTCCCACTATATACATATATATTAAATTAATCCATTTCTAAACAAAAATTTCGCAAGTGCAGGGCGATTGGTTTTTATGCAGGAATTGAAAGTTGAAAGTTTAACATATTGCAAATAAATATCGTTCGATGTTAAGTCATAATAATATTGATCAAAATTGTAATTTCCACCCATACACAGGTGCGAACTGGCTGGTGGTGACGCTTTTTCTTGTAGGAAAGCTGGGAATCACATCCTCGTTTGCGGTTATCTATACATTCACCGCAGAAATGATGCCTACAGTATGTGATTTACATATACATACTCGTATATGGAATTTTACTACAGTCGACTTACTCTGGACTTGATAATTTTAGATTATTCGAAGTGGCGGGGTTGGCGTCATGTCCACTTTCGCCCGTTTCGGTGCTATGTTGGCACCATTTGTTCCGCTTTTGGTATGTACCCAGTCTCAGGATAACTTATACACCATCAATGGATTTGAGCCATACATACATATGTATACGCATTTTACGGTGTGATTTTCCATACATTTTCGGGGCTATGACCATTCTTGTTTTCGAACTATTTTCTCGACAGGCGTCCTATTACGAGCCGTTGCCTCTGCTGCTTTTTGGTGCAACTTCATTTTTGGCCGGCCTCCTATCCCTGCTGCTGCCGGAAACTTTTCATCAAAAGCTGCCCGATACGGTATGTAATCATATTATAATTTTATATTCATATATATATATGTTTTTCTGCAGGTCGAGGAGGCGATTGCGCTTGGTAAATGACATGAAGATGTAATAGATTGATAACATCGCAGGTTGATCAAGAAATGTTTGAAGTAATTTGTATGACTATGTTTCTGTGATCAGGATCACGTCAAAATGTTGATCCTTGTCCTTTTTTAATTAAATGATAACATAACCTTACAATCTGAAAATAAACAAGTAAGAACGTTATAGTCGAGTTTCCCGACTGTTACAGACCCTGTACAAATTTGGTTATAAGCAAAATAAATCAAAACCAATAAAGAAAAACAAATTTTTTACACAGAGTCCGGTCTGGGATCGAACGCAAGATCTTCGCGCTTTCAGTCGAACGTCGTAACCATTCGACCAACCCAAACTCTTTGAACCAGCAGCTAATACAGTATAAATATATTGAAGGCGCACATTCATACATATGTATATGAAGGTAGGGGCAGCTGTAGCTGCACTTCCGAGAAAAATCAACCACCGAACGCTTGTGGTTAGCGCCTGTAAACTTTGGGTATTTATTGTGCGCTTTCTAATTAACCAATCTTGATGATTGATGATTTTCAGAATCGGTAGAAATCTATGCTCCAATTGCATGTGTATTTTTAAAAAAATTTTAGCTTGAAAATTGTGCAATGCAAGGCAGTGCAAAAAATCAAATACAAATTGCGGGGGCGGTGGGCGTGGCGCCGACTTAAAAAAATAAACTCTAATTGCGTCAGCAATACGGTTCCTCTTGCTCTTACAGTTGCTGAGATCCGTGTGTTCATCCGGACGGACAGACGCACATACGGACATGGCTGTATCGACTCAGCTCGTCATGCTGATCAAGAATATATATACTTTGTGGGGTCTGCCACGCCTCCTTCTACCTGTTACATACATTTGCACAAACTTAATATACCCTTTACACTTTGGGTACAGGGTCTAAAAAAATGTATTGAATAGGTTTTCGTACAAAATTGCACATAAATATAAGTATATTAAACAAGTGAGAGTATGACAAGAAAAAACGATATGGTCGAGTGCTCCGACCATTCGACACCCATTAATCCAAAATCAATGCTGCAAAAATTTGAGTTATAAGCCACCGAAATACCTTAGTTTCTCATTTTACCTGCATCTGAATAATTTAAGGGGTTTAATTCGCAAGCAACTTGGGTACCACTCGTGGCACAAGATCGGATAACTTTAGTTATTATACGAGTCTAAATATGTAATATGCAGACCAATTTCTCTAAAACCACTTTTTATGGTAGTTATATGACATAGTGGACCAAACTATATTAACCTTTCCAAATCGGGTTTTCTTTTATTATATAGTGTACATATACATATGATTAATACAATTATACAAACTCTGTAATTATTATTTGATATTAGTTTTACAATGTCTTTATGTTCTATTGGTTTTATTTTAATTACTTTCAAGGGTGCGTATAATGGAGTCAGATCGATATCGGGATTCAAATTATTTTCACTCAGCACTATTTTTTCTATTTTAATTTAACATTGTTTTATTGTTATTATTTTGTTGTCTTTAATTGTTATGTTTTTATTTATTTCTTGGCAATCTTGTTCTATTGTGGTCTCGCTTATATTCCAAGTTAATATATTATTTGGTTCGACATATTTAATAATTTCCTTAACATTTATAGGGACGAAATTTCATATTGTATTATTTCTTATTATTATATTTTTAATACATTCATCGTGTATTTCTTTATGATCTTGATTAGAAATTTTTTCCTGTTCTTCAAAAAGACACCTATTTTTCTAGATGGTCCCATTGGTAGCCATTACTATCTGGGTATGGTATTATATTAATTGTATGAACGGTTCTTTGTTTAGTGGTGATGTAAGATAAAATAAGTATTTGGTTAACGTTAATCCAGATTGAAGTTTTGGTAAGTAAAATGTTACTGCTGTCTATGTTTTCTAACTTGTCGTAATTAAGTAATTTCGGGTTGAATAGTCCTATTGTGAGAGTTGCATTCCCATTAAAATGTCTTCAATGTATTCAGTGAATTGGATTTGTTCGTATAGTAGCTGTTCTCTGTTAGTATGTCCGTCTTCGAATTCTTTAATTTTTAGACCCTGTACCCAACGGGTAAAGGGTATATTAAGTTTGTGCAAATGTATGTAACAGGCAGAAGGAGGCGTAGCAGACCCCACAAAGTATATATATTCTTGATCATGACGAGCTGAGTCGATATAGTCATGTCCGTCTGTCCGTCCGTCCGTCCGTCTGTCCGTCCGTCTGGGTAAACGAACGGATCTCAGAAACTGTAAGAGCTAGAAGAACCTTATTAACAGTGCAGATTCTCGTAATTATTACGCAGATGAAGTTAATTTTTTTTTCACCGCCCCCGCAATTCGTATTTGAATTTTTGCACTGCCCTGCACTGCACAATTTTTAAGCTAAAATTTTGGAATAAATACACATGCAATTGGAACATAGATTTCACCGATTACCTAAAGTTTACAGGCGCTAAACACAAGTAATCTGTTTATTTGCGCCAACAAACGGTAAATCGCTTGCGTTCGGTGGTTGATTTTTCTCGAAGGTGCCGCAGCAGCTGCGCTGCCTCTACCTTCATATACATATGTATGAATGTCCGCCTTCAATATATTTATACTGCATTAGCTGCCGGTTCAAGAAGTTTGGGTTTGTCAAATGGTTACGACGTTCAACTTAAAACGCGAAGATCTTGGGTTCGAATCCTCGGTGTGAATATTTATTTATTTATATTATTTTTTTTATATTTTTTTGCTTATAGCCAAATTTGTACAGGGTCTGTAACAGTCGGGAAACTCGACTGTAACGTTCTTACTTGTTTTTTCTATGTTTTTGTTGATCAACCGAACTATATCGTCCATTTCGTGTACGTTAATTGAGTTTGTTGCTACTGATTCTAATTGAGCCTGGATATTCATTCGGTCGTCATTATCTAATGTGCCAAATAGATATTTAGATGTGGATTCCACTATGTCGATCAACCCTCGTATTTGTCTATTTGCTTTATGTATGGTTAGCCCGTTAAATTCTCTCAGCATTTTATTATGTAGGTATGTAATTTAGGGAATATCGGTGTAGTTAGTTAATTTTGTGTTGAAATAGCCGGTTATTCTGTCGATATCAGTGAGGTTGATGCGGATACAATGATGCTCGTATTCAGATGGAAGTTTTATCGGTTTGTTAGAAAATAGGAGGTATCCGTGATCAGGGTCAATATTGTTGATCTTGATTTGTTGGGCTTGACACGATTTTGTACAGGCAAGTAAGAGCATCACGATAAGCCAGGGGCCTGTAGGATGGGAATTTGATTAATCTTCTTTTGTTTCTTGAATTGGGTCTTGTAATAGTGTGTTTCTCTGTTTCTGTTAGTAATTTTGTAATGACCGTCGTCAATTTGTTCGACATTCTTTGTCAATTTGAATGGGTTTTCCAATTTGCCCTTTTGTAGCTGTCCCTTTCCGGTGTCGACATCAAATTCTGTTTTGTTTTTATTTATTTCGTTAAGTTTTATTTCTTTATTTCGTTGTGTATTCAAGACCGGTCGTCGTAAAGGAATATATAACAGGAGTCTGACCAGTAGTGTCATGTTTAGTTTTGTGGTTGTAGATATAAAGTATTGTTTCTATCTTGCTTAGTTTGGCTTCGTTGTTGTCGGAACTGTTGATGATACGGATTTTTTCATTTATTGTTTTGTGAAGTCTTTCCACATCTGCCACGCCTGTCTTTGTAGTATTGAGTTGAGTCCAACCAATCTTTTGTTTTTATCTATTCGAGGGGGCCGAATTTAGAAAAAACGTCTATGCAGCTCAAATAATGATTGCGTTCCGAAGAATAAATATCTACCAGAAACTTATCGCGGCAGTTTTCGGGCCTGGGTGTTATTTTCAATGGCATGTTGGTGTTGCGGTGCTCTGTTTTTGACAGGCTGCAAATTTGGCATTCGTTGATTATGTTTTGAATAAGGAGTTGGCTATTGGGGAAATAGTATGTTTTACTGAAAGTTTTGTAGTTTTCTGGATTCCAGGATGCAAAAATTTCTCATGGGCAGTCAGCATTAGCTCTTTAAATTTTGCATAGGTAGGCACGTTTTTTAACAAGATGATGTTTCAGACAATCTTTGTGTATTTTGGATTTATGGTTTCTTTATATGCGGTCTGTATTATTTCGAAATCCGCATCGCTATCTATGTATAGAGCGCTATTTTTGGAGCAAAAATGGTCAAGCAAGTTTATATAGTCATGTCTTCATAAGAGATGTGTGTGATTTGTTTTTAGACCCTGTACCCAAAGGGTAATGGGTATATTAAGTTTGTGCAAATGTATGTAACAGGCAGAAGGAGGCGTGGCAGACCACACAAAGTATATATATTATTGATCAGCATGACGAGCCGAGTCGATATAGCCATGTCCGTCTGTCCGTCCGTCCGTCCGGATGAACACACGGATCTCAGCAACTGTAAGAGCTAGAAGAACCGTATTACCAGTGTAGATTCTCCTAATACTGAGTCAATTAGAGTTTATTTTTTTAATTCGGCGCCACGCCCACCGCCCCCGCAATTTGTATTTGAATTTTTGCACTGCCCTGCACTGCACAATTTTCAAGCTTAAATTTTGGAATAAATACACATGCAATTGGAGCATAGATTTCTACCAATCCTGAAAATTTCATCAAGATTGGTTAATTAGAAAGCGCACAATAAATACCTAAAGTTTACAGGCGCTAAACACAAATAATCTGTTTATTTGCGTAAATAAACGGTAAATCGCTTGCGTTCGGTGGTTAATTTTTCTCGGAAGTGCCGCTGCCGCTGCGCTGCCACTACCTTCATATACATATGTATGAGTGTGAGTTTTCAATATATTTATACTGTGTTAGCTGCCGGTTCAAAAAGTTTGGGTTTGTCGAATGGTTACGACGTTCGACTTAAAACGCGAAGATCTTGGGTTCGAATCCCAGACCGGACTCTCGGTGTGAATATATATATATATATATTTTTTTTTGTACAGGGTCTGTAACAGTCGGGAAACTCGACTGTAACGTTCTTACTTGTTTAAATTAAGTTTCGTGTTGTATGTTAGCGGGACTTTTGAGAAATATAACTTGTCGTTTATGACAGTTGATTGGTTTCTCTGATAAACTTATTAAATTACTACTGTGTTCTTCTGCACTATGTTGTGTGGATTCACTGAAAAATGTCTGTCTTAGTTGCCCAGACTATAGCCAACAATTCTTTTTCTATGGCGCTGTAATTTATTTCATGTTCGTTCAAGGTTCTGCTGATGTAACTAAGAGGATGTCCGTCTTGTGAGAGAACAGCTCCCAAAGCTACATTGCTCGCGTCTGTGGTATTGACCACATTCATTCAGAATTTGGTATTCTCAAGATTGGATCTTCGGAAATCAAACAATTTTAACTTCTGGACTGCCTCGATATAATCTCTTTGCTTAGTTTCTGCTTTAACTCCCTTTTTCAAACATTTGGTAAGGGGTTTAGCGATGTCGGCAAAGTTCTGTGAGTCCTAAGAAAGCTTTTATTTCTTTGGGTTTGTTTGGCAATGGATATTTTAATATGGCTTTTATTTTGTCGGGGTTTGGTTTAATTCCGCCTGTAGTGATAACGTGTCCCAAAAAGATGGTCTCCTATCTTAAGAACTCACACTTGTCTAGTTGTAGTTTCAAATTGGCTTGTGATAATTTTTTAAAAACTGCTTGTAAGGACTGTAAATGTTCCTCTAGAGAGGTGGAAAAACTATGATGTCGTCTAGGTATACTAGGCCATTTTTGTTGAGAAGCGGACGATGCAAGTAGTTCATACAGCGTTGGAATGTGGCTGGGGCATTCTTAAGTCCAAACGGCATTCGTGTATATTCGTAATGACCATATTTGGTTGAAAAAGCAGTCTTGGGTATCGACTCTTTGTCCATCTCTATTTGGGGAAAGCCTTTAACAAGGTTTTTTATCGTGAAATAATTACATTTATCCAACTTGCCCAATATCTCGTCCATGTTTGGTATAGGGTATTTGTCATTTACGGTGATTTCATTTAATTTTCTATAGTCTATTACAATGCGATATTTCTTATTTCCGGAAGCATCCAATTTCTTAGGTACAACCCAAATGGGGCTACAATAGGGTGAATTACACTCGTATGATTCCTTGGTTTAACATGTCTTGGATTTGGTTTTCTACTTCCTTTTCATAAGTCTATGAGTAACTATACAATTTCAAATAAATGGGGATGTTGTGTGTGGTGTTAATAGTATGTTTTTCTTTATTGGTAAAAGTAAGTTTGTCGCCTTCATGATATTGAATATTCTTATATTTTTGTAACAGTTTGGTTAATTTACTCTTTTCTTTCGTATTAAGATGATCTAGCCGAAATAATTTTTCTTGAACTGTGGGGTTTTCTAAAAATATAGGGTCTTGTTGGAAAGAAAGGGGTCGGCCTGAATGTGACTTTGTTCTGTAGATTTATGTGTGTCAATTATTTTGTATTTTTTGTTAAATAAGTTATCTGATAGCATTAGCTTTAGACAACACGTTGCATTCGATCAACATATCGTATTGATCTGAAAATCGGTGGATCAAAAACTCTTGAGCAATAGGGAAATAGTTATTAGGTGGCAAATTTATGATTTCATTTATAATTAGTGGGCCATTACTGATATAGATTAAATGATTAGTTTGTTTAATGGGTGTTTTGAATATATTTCGGGTCAGCATATTTACTGTGGAGCCGGTGTCAATAAGGCACTTCAAATCGTTATTATTCTGTTTAATTATTATATATTGTCTTGATCCGAGGCTACTAGCCGAAAATTCTCCACTTGTTTGATGTCATATTGTTCGTTGTCATTTAGCACCGTTTGTTCCTTCTCTACCTGACTCGAGTCGCCAAAAATTTTGCTCAGGGGGGTAACAGACAGGTTCGGGGACTTCACATGTTTGATACAGATGAGATTCGACCTGTGGGCATTCTGGATAACACGGATAATAATAGTTGTAAGGGTGTTCAGGCAGAACCGATGCTTGCTCTTGATATCTCATTTCCTCTATATCATTGTCTGATGGTTTCTGTCTCTTTACCGGATTATTGGTTGTCATATTTTCTTCTGTGGAAAAGTTAGTTGGTAGACTTGTATAGTTAGCTCCGAAGCGGTTCTGATCATGTATATTGTGTCTGTTAAATGGTGGGTTTGGTCTAGGTAGTTGTGTCATGGTTGAACTTGAATAGGTCGATATTGGAAAAATGGTTTAGGGTTAGTTCTGGGTACATAAGGTGGTATGTAAGGTTGGTGAAATTTGTTGTATGAGGTATGGAAGGGTGTAATTTATTCGTTATGATTATTAGCCTGCTTTTTATGTGTATTATTATGTGTTTTATTTAGATTCTGAACTGACTTCTCGCCATTCCTATTTAGGGCTGGTGATTCATAAAGACTCTTTTCTTGTAATATGTTTATTAAGGATTTCAAATTTGGAATGTTACAATTACTTATTCTAATATAAATGTGGTTGGGCAATTTTTGAATTAATGTTTCAATACTTGAATGAATTAATCTAGCGTACAGTGTGGTTTCGGAAATGTCATTTTCTAATTCCAACTTACTAATTAGTATTTGTTGTTTCTCACTGCGTCTTCTAGGAATTGGCGAATGTTGCCTCGGTATTGGGTATTTCGAAACTCCTCCAATAGTTGATGATTTGGTAATTGCGGCTTGTAGTTTAGGTTGAGTTGACCCTAAGTTCCGTCCAGCTAGCGAGGTTGGTTACTCTGAGGGTGCGGATGACGTCGCCGCTGATGTTTCGTTTAATATGTTCGAAGATAATGAGTTGAAGTCGATACGGCTAATGGACGTGTATAACGTACTTGGGTCGCCGTTGAAATTTTCCACAGCATTTATTTGTCTTTCGACTTGGACCATGTTTGAGTCAGAGAGCTGTATTGGCTCTGGTGCTGATACTGTCATGATGCGTTCGGTGTATTTATCTTTGATTTGAAATATTATTATTATTTTTTTTTATGTTCTAGTCTTATTCTGTGTATATTTTTCACTTTTATATTTTTATTATTTTTTTAGACAGTCGGGAAACTCGACTGTAACGTTCTTACTTGTTTTTGTTTGTCTTAGAGTTTATTTTTGTCTTAATGCACTTTAGTATTTGTATTTGTGTATTTCGTTTTCTTTCTTAATTTATTAATTATATTTTAATTATTGATTTTCTTTCACCGTACCCTTGGGCTTATGGTTGATTTTAATTGTAGATTACACCGTGCCTTTGGACCTATGGGTGGTTTTGCTTACGAGTATGTTTGTTTTGTTGTTTCACTTCCATTATCCCAGTTGAAGCACGAACAGAACGAAAGCGATTTTTATACGAGCTACGGATAATAAAATTTAATTTATTTTCCACTCGCGGTTCTTTTGTCGGATACTTGTAGTATCCTACCGACTTGAGTCTATCTAATGACCGAAGTGCCTTAGGTCAACGTTGAAAATCAATGATCGCTCAAATAAAACACGAAGAATTTTTGTATGCGTTGTCTTTATTTAAGTTCCAACTTAAGACTGAATGTAGCAAGTTTATTTCAAGTTTAAAGTTAATTTTAATTTGTTTTGATCAGCACTTAGGACTGATCGTACAGTGTTTGTATATTTTCTTTAAAAGAATAAAAGTGTTTGGTCAGCAATCATGCGCGCGTTTCATATTTATGCACGCGCAAGCTTGTGTATACAATGTGTCGTTGAACTCTAATATTATGCTATATTTTCCATGAATGAATATATTATGTTCCAAAAAAATGAGCTATGCTGAAGCTTTTGTGGTCGACTTACGAAAGGGCAGATCGACGGATATCAAGATATTCCCTATAAACAGTTCGATCCTAAAAGATGCGAAAAACTGTTGTAAAATAGGCTTAGACCACTGTTCCAAACAAATTGTAGTGTGCCCAGGAAAAGTTTGGAAATTATGGTTACAAAAAAAGATTATCCAAAATCGACTCCGTGGGCACACTCGGGGTTTGTTTACATTTTGCTTTGATTTCAATATTATGGCATTGCATATATTTCCTGGCAAGTTATTATGTAATAAACTTTAATGAAAAGTAAGAGGCATTTGCTTAAAAATATGTGTTATATTTTAGAATTTACTTTCTTAACAGTGATGTCGTCGGTACATAGAGAGGTTGCAAGACTACTCGGAACGGTCTGCCTACCCACAGTGGCAACGCTGCTCCCGAGACGTCGTCTGTCCACAAATTCGGCAGAGAAAACTTTGGTTCACGAAAATGCTGGATTTACTGAGTGGCGAACCGTTTACAGCCTGCCAGCCATCCGACTGGTGGCAGCCTTGAGTCGGCTGAAAGTCTATCAGGCGTCCCTCACAGCGGCTGGATTGCCCATTGCTTTTGCTCTAGGTCAGGCCGGCCAGTTAACAATGGATGCTCTCAGTATTTATGCTGCCGTGGGGGTCAGTGGCCTAGCCACCCTTACAGTTGTCAGCTTTGCGGCCAAGAATCTAGTTGGATTTATATATGTTAATGAGCAACAAGATTTGCTTAAGCTGGCATATGTAGACTTTTGGGGCCGACGCAAAGAGTCATTAGTGGACATTAAGGATCTGTTGCCGAGCTCGGATCAGGAATCTTCAACTCGATTGAGATTCGTTACGCCTATCCGCCTGCGCAGCAGCCCTGACAAGCGCTTCAATCTCTTGAGTCGTTTTGGACATGTCAGTGATCCTCAATTATTTGAAGGCCTCTTTGGGGATTAAAGACTTTATTATAGTTAGTTTGCCCCTTTGATTTTGTAAAAATTTTAAATTGTACTGGATACAAATGAAGGTCGGGTGGATTAATAAACTTTAAAAAAAATTTAACATATCTGCATTTGTAACTTAGTGGTCCGATGCTTAAAATAACCTTGCCAGTTGCGTCAGTTGGGCCAGAAGCCCTGCGGCATAAATAATAGCACAATGACACTAATTTGCCTTTATTGTGGTTTTTTTTAAACTATACTTATACTTTTTTTTAATGCTTTTATATAAACGTTTTCTTATAATTATACGAAATCGAACGAATTTTCATTAGTCTTCGAACATAAATATGTTCAATTTTAGGCGGCAACAAAAATAGCACAATTAAAAAAAAAAAAAAGATATTAAAAAAAAAACAATGAGATCTTGACATTAGTATATTAGGCGGAACGCCCGGAATTGGATGAAGATTATTTCCTTTTAAAAAATGTTGTACTTTTATAGACTACAGGAAATTTTTCTCTACTTCTGCGGTCCAAGCTTAAAAAAAATTAAGTTACAAAATAAAATGGTTTTTGTGCTATTTTTTTGAGGTTTCATTCGGGCCTTTGTCGCTAAATTTGCTTATGTATAACAACCGTTGGAAATTTTAGAGTAAACGCACTATTTTATAAAGAACACAGTACACGGTAATACAAAAATAACTATACATTTTTAAAAAACATGTATGTTGTAGAACAATAAAGAGCAAAGCTCCAAATGAATTAATGTAATGCAAATTTTTGTCGTAAAAGGGCTCAAATTTACCTAACTTGAAATATAAAGAGCAGTCTTATAGTAATACCGCCGTCGAATTAGTTATACCGAAATACCAAAATCATTAGGTCGATAACTATATTTTTCAATTTTGAAAGTGCTACCCATCAGCGTTGATCAAAACCCGGGAATTTAAAAAAATGGGTTTCACTTTTACGTTTGCCTGTTATTACGTCAGGACCCAGCGTATAAATATAGCAGACCCAGATGAGTAGGAAGAGTGATCAATAAATAAATAATTTGTGCTAGGTCTTAGTCTACGGCCAGTTCTCGCATAGTCATTACACGGTCCCCCCTTGGAACGATTTATCCGCCTTTTCATTATTAAGTACCTATATCCCGGAAATATTGTATTTTAATTGTCAAATAATTATGTTTTATACTTTTATGGAGTAACGCCGCATATTTATCAAAATAGTTTGCTGTTTTCGCTCGATTAAGCAAAAGCAAAACATTTATTTTTAGCGATTTTGTTGAGTACTCGTAATTTGGAATCAGGAATAGTTGTTGCCCACAATAGATTATAACAAACAATGCTATTTGAATTGACAATGATGAATTTAAGACCACTGAAGTTTAGAGGTCATCTCAAGATTTCGGACAAAAAAAGTTTTTTTGTGAATTGGTGAAAACCAAAAACAGTTTTTATTTTCCTTTTTCTTTTAAAGTACTTTGTAGTTTTTAACGATTAAAATTTTTTAAAAATTTATGTTGTGTTCCCATTGCTTAACATTCCATTCGACTTTAAACAGCTTGCGTTTGCAATCTCGTTCCCGATATCTTTTAAACTGAGAGACAAAGGGAGCCTGCATCACAGCCGAGACGAACATGGCTAGACCATTAATATAGAAATATATTTTATAGAATAGGAGATGTCTGCTTTATTTGCCTTTAAAAGTTTCAGGCATAATAATATTACTCCTTGCGTGGGTAATCAGAAGAAGAAATTTATTTTATTTCAGTTAAAAGAACTTTAAGTTTAGATCTGATCCAATTTTACATTTGCTTTACATCGAAAAGAGTTATTGACAAGACAAAACAATGTCTATAATTGAAAATGTCCATGATATCTAACTTTTTGTTATTAGATCATGTCTATGACATCGCTTGGGATCAGCGGCCTCTTTATGGTGGGCTGCTGTGCAACAGCTCAAATTGCCCGAATCCTTAACCAGCGATGTTTGTCCGAAAATAGCATTGTACCCGTCTTAATTAACGAGGCTATCGCTGCTGCAGAACTGTGTGCTTGCTGTTTCGAGCTGATTATTGGTAAGTATCAGGGTGGGTGGATGGTAGTTAACGCTCTTAGGATTTGGTGGGACTTGCAAAGTGCAGACAAACACAACTTTACAACATTTGATTTTAAATACCAGCATAATGTCCGTTTTCGAACAGATCTTCCACAAAACGACATGGCACCTTAGGTTTATTCATAAAGGGTAAAAACGCAAAAAAATAATCTGATGGTTCAAAATCAAGATTATACGATAGATGTGCCATCACTTGCCAATCCAGCTCCAATAATTTTGTCGAGTGCCAATTACGTATAAGGTCAAACGTTTGCTAGTACCGGACTTTTTTTAAATTATTTCCGAATCCGATTTCCGTCCTAACAATTATAAGCTCACGAGACCTTTCCATTTTCACTTTCGCAACTTTGGCTGGTTCAACTCTCACACTCCACGACTATTTTGCTGAACCTATTTGTTAACCCATTTTTCACTTATAACATCGTTTTCATATCACATTATTATTTCATATCATCTTATCATTTTTTCGGAGCTCCGAGCTTAGTTCGGTTTTTTCTTTTCTGAAGTTAAGCCAAACAAGAATGGACGGCTAGCTTCGGGGTCCAAAGCTTAGATTACCATTGTATGCCAGCTATAGGATATAGATGTTAGATTTGTATACCCTTGCAGAGGGTATTATAATTTTGACCAGATGTTTGCAACGCGGTGAAGGTGACATCTCCGACCCCATATACTAAATATATTATTGATAAGCATCACCAGCCGAGTCGATCTAGCCATGTCCATCTGTCGCTTGCTATGTAAACTAGTCTCTCAGTTTTAAAGCTATCGGGCTGAAACTTTGCATTAAACCTTCAATCTGTTGCAGGTAGTATATAAGTCGGAACGGTCGAAATCGGAACACTCGCATAGCCGCTATAGGAACAAATGGGAAATAAACTCGAGAACTTAAAATTTGTATTCTTCATAAATCATTGACCCTGTACCCTTGGGGTACAGGGGGTAAGTTTGTGCAAATGTTTGTAACAGCCAGAAGGAGGCGTGGCAGAGCCCACAAAGTATATATATTATTGATCAGCATGACGAGCTGAGTCGATATAGCCATGTCCGTCCGTCCGTCCGTCCGTCCGGATGAACACACGGATCTCAGCAACTGTAAGAGCTAGAGGAACCGTATTACCAGTGTAGATTCTCCTAATACTGAGTTAGAGTTTATTTTTTTAATTCGGCGCCACGCCCACCGCCCCCGCAATTTGTATTTGAATTTTTGCACTGCCCTGCACTGCACAATTTTCAAGCTAAAATTTTTTTTAAAATATACATGCACTTGGAGCATAGATTTCTACCGATCCTGAAAATTTCAACAAGATTGGTTAATTAGAAAGCGCACAATAAATACCTAAAGTTTACAGGCGATAAACACAAAAAATCTGTTTATTTGCGTAAATAAACGGTAAATCGCTTGCGTTCGGTGGTTGATTTTTCTCGGAAGTGCCGCTGCAGCTGCGCTGCCACTACCTTCATATACATATGTATGAATGTGCGTCTTCAATATATTTATACTGTATTAGCTGTCGGTTCAAAAAGTTTGGGTTTGTCGAATGGTTACGACGTTCGACTTAAAACGCGAAGATCTTGGGTTCGAATCCCAGACCGGACTCTCGGTGTGAATATATATATATATATTTTTTTGTACAGGGTCTGTAACAGTCGGGAAACTCGACTGTAATGTTTTTACTTGTTTTTTAATCATATTAAAATCGATCTTTTATATCATATAGCTACCATAGCAACGATGGGAGACAATGGGCCATTGCCCATAACTCTGGTGTTTACTAATATAATTAATTCATTCTTTGACAATGTACTTAATATAAATTAAAGCCAATTTAGAAAATGAAAAACCATACAATGGGACAACTATTGCTGCCATACAAACTATACTGAGACAACTATTCTGCAAGGGCCCCGAAGCAAGTCTTCTTGTTTGTTTTTATTTTTCTAAAACAGATTTTTTATTTAGGAAAACTATATTTTCCAAGAATGAATTCATTGTCTTAAAAAACACCAGAGTTATGCTTAATGACCCATTGTCTCTTATCGATCCTATGATTTAGGATATGGTGGCCCGTTTTTAATAAGACTTTCAGGTTTGGTTAAAATATTTTTAGACCCTGTACCCAAAGGGTAAGGCAGAAGGAGGCGTGGCAGACCCCACAAAGTATATATATTCTTGATCAGCATGACGAGATGAGTCGATATAGCCATGTCCGTCTGTCCGTCTGTCCGTCTGTCCGTCTGTCCGTCCGTCCGTCCGTCCGTCCGGATGAACACACGGATCTCAGCAACTGTAAGAGCTAGAGGAACCGTATTACCAGTGTAGATTCTCCTAATACTGAGTTAATTAGAGTTTATTTTTTTAAGTCGGCGCCACGCCCACCGCCCCGCAATTTGTATTTGAATTTTTGCACTGCCCTGCACAATTTTCAAGCTAAAATTTTTTTAAAAATACACATGCGATTGGAGCATAGATTTCTACCGATCCTGAAAATTTCAACAAGATTGGTTAATTAGAAAGCGCACAATAAATACCTAAAGTTTACAGGCGATAAACACAAAAAATCTGTTTATTTGCGCAAACAAACGGTAAATCGCTTGCGTTCGGTGGTTGATTTTTCTCGGAAGTGCCGCTGCACTACCTTCACTACCGCCACTACCTTCATACACATATGTAGGAATGTGCGTCTTCAATATATTTATTCTGTATTAGCTGCCGGTTCAAAAAGTTTGGATTTGTCGAATGGTAACGACGTTCGACTTAATACGCGAAGATCTTGGGTTCGAATCCCAGACCGGACCTGGTGTGAATATATATATCTATATATATATATTTTTTTTTTGCTTATAACCAAATTTGTACAGGGTCTGTAACAGTCGGGAAACTCGACTGTAACGTTCTTACTTGTTTTTAAATAGTGATTTTTATAAAATCATCAGATTAAAAAATGAAGGCAATCTTTCGTATGTCAGCTATGTGATGTAGTCTTCTGATTCCGGCTGTCTCCTCTTCTAACCTACCTGCGACAAATTTTAAAACTGACAGACTAAATTCGGTAGAAACAAACTGACGGACATGGCTAGATCGACTTGACTGGTGATGATAATCAAGAATGTATATACTTTATATGGACGGAAATGTCTTTCACTGCGTTGCAAACTTCTGGACTAGATTAACTGCAATATAACCTCCCACGTTCATGTCTGTAAATATATGTTTTCTTTCTATATGTTTCCCAACTATAAGTTATTAACTTAAACAAGAAAGGTAGGCTAGCCTGGAAGACCGATGCTTAGAATACCCTTGTAGACTAGTTGCCTTTAAACCGTTTGTACGGCCGTTCCGACTTATATACTACCTGCAACAGAAAGAGAGATTGGTGAAAAGTTACAGTCCGAAAGCTTTGAAACTGAGAGATTAGTTAGCATAACAACCGACAGGCGGACATTGCTGGAACGTTTTATAGGGTCTAATATGTCTGCTTCACTGCGTTACAAACTTCTGGTCAAAACAATAATGCCCTCCGCAAGGGTATACAAATATGGCGATAATGTTCTCCATCTTAAATTAGTTGTTGCTCAAAAACAAGTTATCATTATTACTACAACAACTAAAAATCGGACTTTCGTTTGAATTTTCATATTTCATCGCAGTGGCCGACAATTTTGGCGTGTCTACATACGCTCTCTGCCTGTTTCTTTTGACCATTTGGTGGGGCCGCGTGTGGGGTGATGCGTCCGCCTGTCCATACACCCACATGGAAGACGTACTGGAGGGCCGCACCAGCTTTAAGGATATGGCGCTGCGCAGTTGGGCTGCGCTGATGGGAGGGTGCTGTGTCTATCGAATCGTACAGGTCTTTTGGTGGCTGGAACTCGCTGAAACCCACAAAGGCCGCGCCTTCGAGGCCTGCAACGCGGACTTACAGGTAAGCCCCTACCTAGGGGCGACCATCGAGGGTGTGGCCACGCTATTGTGTCGCCTAGCTTCGAAGGCTATCGGAGCCAAAGAGCCTCGGTTCGGAAACTACATTGACTCCTTTATCGGCACCAGCCTGGTGGTAGCAGGTGAGTAGCGCTTATCCGATTCGACTTGCTTGTCGATTGTCGTCCGTGGTCTCAAGAAGTCTACGCTTTTAACTACGCCCTGCTTGCAGCCTTTAACTTCTCCGGTGGCTACTTTAATCCGGTACTGGCTACAGCTCTCAAGTGGGGTTGTCGGGGTCATACGAATGTGGAGCACATCATTGTGTATTGGATAGGTGCCTGCGCAGGGGCCGTTCTCTCTGTTCCGGTATTTAAGTTGGGTGTCGTACGACGCCTGCTTGTTGGCGAGGAGGCAGGATCTAAGGCGAAGTTGGAATAAAAGTGGTAACTAGGACATGCAAAATAGGTACAAAAAAAATAAATCTTTCTCACCCATTTAATATACTAATTGCTTTGCTGATTGGTGGAGCAGTATTAAGGGTATGTTCATAAGGACCCACATTTATAAGAATGAAAGCCAAAAAAATAAAATAATCTGGAGCTGTATCAAATTGAATTTAATGCAAATAAATAAAATTTTATTTATAATTAATTTATAGNATTAATTTATAGTTTAATATTTTTATTCATTATTGTTAGACAAAAAATGTATACTATGTGTGTATATACATATACCATGATTATGAGTTTAGGAAAGCTTTTCTTATTAAGAAGGAGGCAATATAAATAGGAATTGATTTAATTTAATTTTTCTATTATTGACGCTTACTCTTAACAAAATATAGAAAAGCTTTGTTAAATTAAATTTTTTTTTTTTATTTATGGAATATTATTGGGAGGTAAGTATTTTCAATACATATATATTTCAACCAAACCGCCCAACTAATCTTTAATTTCATAATTTCCAGGTCTCAATCCTAACTAATTTTTTTAAACAAGGATACAATGATAATAAGTACAAATACAATAGGAACGACTGGGAAAAAATTTAAATTTCACATTTTTAAAGATAATTGATCGATTTTTTATAAATTACTTTTTAATAAATATGAACCAATCCAAAGAGTCTTAAAAAAAATCGGACCAAAATATCCTGTATCTGTCATAGGAACGATGGGAGAAAATGGGTCATTGAGCATTACTATGGGTTTTTTCAAGACACTTAATTCATTTTGAGAAATACAGTTTTTTTTAGACATTAAAGCCGTTTTAGAACATTAAAAGCCAAATATCGGTTCACTATATCCTATAGCTGCCATACAAACGATCGAACGGCTTGAAGGCAACTGGTCTGCAAGGGTATTCCATTTTGGTTATACCTTTGCAGAGGGTATTAAAATGTGGACCAGGAGTTTGCAAGGCAGTGAGAGAGACATCTCCGATCCCATAAAGTGTATATATTTCTGATCAGAATCATCAGCCGAGTTGATCTAGCTATGTCCGTCTGTCTGTCTATCCGTCCGTCTGTTTATACGCAAAGTAGTCTCTCAGTTTTAAAGCTATCGCGCTGAAACTTTGCACCAACTCTTCTATCTGGTGCAGATTCGGAACGGATGGAATCGGAACACTATATTACATAGCTGTCATAGGAACGATTGGGAAAAAAGGTCGTAAATTCCACATTTTTAAAGAATGAATTGAGAATTTATAAATCAATTTTTAATAACTATGATAACCCATCCCATTATTCTTATCAAAATCGGACCACTATATCCTATAGCTATGATTGGAACGATGGGAGAAAATGCGTCATTAGCCATAGCTCTGGGGTTTATCTATATAATTAATTCATATTTCATCTTCCTTTCTTGTGTAACGATGCCGGGGTGGAGTCTCAGTCCGGCCAGGATCTATTACTATAAATTTGAAATTTCTGGGACTTTTGGAAAAGCCCACTAACCCACATTTTAACGCGCAACGCTTCCCGTCACCAATGGCCTCAGGCAACCAGGATTAAATCACGAGGTGCCTTGCGTCGAACCAAGGTTTATTGGGTTCAGCAAACGCTGGCCATGAGCCCTCTTTTCGATATCCAGGAAGGACGAATCACACCCATGGATAACCGAAGAGCTAGGTCGTCTGGCGAAAATATTTTACTTTATCCCAGTGTAAATAAAGGTTTGGGACTCGTTCCTGTTTTACAGCAAAAAAAAAACCTGGTGGGAAAAATTCAAAAACCGAGCTCGTGTTTTCATTTTCGATGCGGTTTATGTCAACAATTTATTAAACTGCCCTACCTAGCCACGTTGCACCATTTGAAATTTTTTGATCAAAATAACACTTAGCCGCTGCCAAAACCTACATTCTTCACATATTTTCTTAGCTTAGTTCTTGCTCAAGTGGAATCCATAGATATAGTGCAATTATAATAAAAAGGCGACACAGCACATGTACATTAATGTGCTGAGGCGTTTTTGTTCTTTGTGCCTAACAGAGATTGTTTGAGAGCTCGGTTTTGTTCTCCTTCCCCAACGGGACATTCCTGAGCTCGTGGTTTTTGCTTTTTGCCGTGGCTGCCGAATATTGCTCCGCGTATGTTTGTGTGTGTGTATGTTGGTGCTGAAATTGGTGAAATATTCTTATTAACTTATATTTATTTAAAATTTGGCTCCACGCCGTCACTTAACTTAAAATTAAAAAGAGTAAAACTAAATTTAATTATATGTATATAGCGACTTTGTGTATTTAACACGTAAGAACGTTACAGTCGAGTTTCCCGACTGTTACAGACCCTGTACAAATTTGGTTATAAGCAAAATAAATCAAAACCAAAAAATAAAAAAAAATGTTACATCTGGGATTCGAGCCCAAGATCTTCACGCTTTCAATCTAACGTCGTAACCATTCGACCACACAAAACTTTATAAATCAGCAGCTAATACAGTAAAAATATATTGAAGGCACACATTCATACATATGTATATAAAGGTAGTGGCAGCTGCAGCGGCACTTTCGAGAAAAATCAACAAGCGATTTACCGTTTGTTTGAGCAAATAAACAGATTACTTGTTTTTAGCGCCTGTAGACTTTATGTATTTATTGTGCGCTTTCTAATTAACCAATATTGATGAAATATTATTGGGAGGTATAAATCTATGCTCCAATTGCATGTGTATTTTTTTCAAAATTTTAGCTTGAATTGTGCAGTGCAGGGCGGTGTAAAAATAAAAATACAAATTGTGGGGGCGGTGGGCGTGGCGCCGACTTAAAAAAATAAACTTCAATTGCGTCAGTATTAGGAGAATCTACACTGGTAATACGGTTCCTCTAGCTCTTACAGTTGCTGAGATCCGTGTGTTTATCCGGACGGACGGACGGACGGACGGACGGACAGACGGACATAGCTATATCGACTCAGCTCTTCATGCTGGTCAAGAATATATATACTTTGTGGGGTCTACCACGCCTCATTCTGCCTGTTACATACATTTGCACAAACTAAATATACCCTTTACACTTTGGGTACAGGGTCTAAAAATATTTGGACTAACCACACTAAATATGATTATATATATGTATGCACCGCAGTAAAGGAGACATCTCCGACCCTATAAAGGACATACGTGATCAGCATGATTGTATAACTCAGTTAACTTATCCTGAAAGGCCTATCAAAATAGGACCACTATAACTGTTTGGTTATGCAGCAAGAGTCCGAATAATAATTAATCTTAAGACTCTCTCAAATTCCCATCATCTATTTCACTTCTTTCTATTCCTTACCTTTATCTTATTGTGGCGGCCCTTTTCATTTGTACTCGATATTCGCCTTTTGTAACTATCGCACGGCGGACGACGGACATGGCTAGATCGAATCAACTGATGATGCTGATTAAGAATATATAAATTAATTATATGTTGGTAGTTGAGTGGCTGCCGTTTTCACGTTGTCGTTGCTGGGAGAGAAGGTGCCACTTTCTCAGGAAGACTGGCACTGTTAAGTATCCTTGTACTTTTAATTGTACAATTAAGTTTTATGGCGGGAGGTTTACTATCGTCCTGTGCCCCTAGCCTTCAGCTCAGTAAACGATTGAAAATATAATGACGGCGATGGCCGGAGTAATGTTCACAAGCATTAGCTCTTTATTTAATAAAATCCAAAACGGAACTTAATTGATATCTTAAGGCTAGCTGTCTCGGCAGCTCACAGCGGCCACGCAAATATGCAGAGTTTGCCGGCTGTGCATGAGCGTCCGGCATCACGCTGGGTCAGCAAAATGCCAGGTGCTCCTCCTATGGGAACTCGGTCTGTAGCTCGACTTGGTTAACATTGTTAACTACTCCCCTTTCAGGATTAAAGCCGCCCTCGGCTGACCCTATATCGGCGACCATCTTCCTTAATTTGGGTGCAGATTTTCTAGACTTGATTTGCCGAAGAAAGGTGAGTCCGACGCATATTAGAGCACAGCATATCACTCTTGCGATTAACGCTGTTTGATGTTTTCGGGCAGTGTCGACTTCATCTTTAAATTTCCTAATGAACTTCAGATTACTTTCACTTAGACGGTGAAGATAAGGAAGACTTAGGATCTCTTTGTTCATCGTGATGTTCAGTGAAGGCGATCTTGCTGCGCCCGGTGTCCTCCTCTGAGTGTTATCGTGGTTGACTAACAAGGTTTCGTTAATTGTCACACGATCACTGAACGTGATGAAATGTGTCCCGTGTATCCAGATGCTCGTGCCGTTATCTACTCGAACTTGTGATGACTGGTCATTGATGATAATGAAACCTTCATCCACACGAGTAATTGGAAGCAGATCACCTGGCTGGGTCTCACAGTGTGCGACTTCCCCAGCGTGGAGCTCCCTAGCGCATGAACTCTCCGTTGACATTTGACAGAATGTAGCGCCTGGTGACATAGCGCAGTTCTTAACTCGAAAAACTTCTTCGTTGCACTCTGCCACGACATTGTCCTTAATTCGCAGCATCACATCATGATGGACTACAGGCTAGCTTAATCTTCGGGATTCTTATAGTAAAATGTAAAATGGTATCGGACTGGAGGATCTTAACGGACGAAACGGACAAAAGATCTCTTAACGATGTATCTGTGGGCTCCTCTAGCCAAATGGATTCCAAGTCTGCGTGGTCTAGAATATTGGGACTAATTACGTTAACTTTAGCCTTTGCAATGGCAAGCATTAAATTCTGCAACTCTAACATTAACATCCTATTCCGAGCGAGTAATGTCTCGTATAGGTGGCCAGTGTCAATTTGTGATTTTCTTTCCACGCTAAGATTTGGTTGACGGTTTGTGTTAATTGGTTGATTTGATTTTAAATTTTGGTGTTTATTTCAATTTGCTTATTATTAGAATCTGTGAGTTGCATTTCTGTAAATTTAGTTATTTCTAAATCATTTGCGTCAGGTGTACCCGCTACCACTTTCAAAATTGTTCCTAGGAAATCTAAACTTCTGGCTACCCTGTGATGCACGCTCAAAGAATCTAAAATATCCCGGAGATGAGCGGTATACACGCTTAAAAGTTTTTTCATATGTGACTGCGGAAACATTTCACACATTTCTGTTGTTTCCTCTATGACGCGCTTGTACTCCGAGAGATTTGCCGAATACGTGATATACGCATAATTCTCCCATACCAAGAATCGTCCTTCAATAACGGGGATGTAAGTTAACATTACTGAATTGTAACAAACAGTCGGTAGAAATCTCGGATGATTCTTGGAACACCCTAGTGTTTCTATATGCCGACTCAGCATGCCGCCTTCGGGGGCCGTACCTGGGTCCCGTTGGTTCCCGGTATGGTGAGTTATGCTCATTCTGCTTTCATCAGCATTCTCCACGGTCACGCGGTCGGCCTGCCGACCAAGCTAGCTTTTTCGTACAGTTAAGTCCCTCAGTTCTGTTTTACATTTATTTGAATAAAGAGCACATGGCTCGTAAACTTGACTCCGGCCATCGCCGTCAACTAATTTGCATTCGCCCACTGAGCTTAAGGCCAGGGGTATAGGGGGGCAGTCACCCTCTCATCATAAACTGACACAGCAGCAGGCAGCATACAGGTGCCACGTCATCAGCGGCCATCTAGGAGCAACATTATTGCCCGGCCGGCAATCCTTGAGTAACCACTTCATCAGCAGCCAACTAGCCGCTGCCACCCAGCAAGCACCTTGCCGGTGCCACGCCATCAGCAGCCATCCAGCGGCCGCCATACCTCCCTGCGGGCACCCTACCGGTGCCACGTCCTCATCCGGCCGTTCGAGAGCAACGCCTCCACCGGGCCACCAACTTTTTTCATAATTGGCGCCCAACGATCAATCGCATTAGCGACCCTTAAAGATTTCAAGGAAAACATGTAATTGGGCTGATTAATAAATTTACGGCTTCAAAAAACAAACACAGAAATTGAATACATTAAAAGTGCGCCTTATAATTCGTGAACATAAATATAACTTGCACACGCTTCAAAAAATAATAATAAAATTTTCTGCAATTGTGACCGGCAGCCCAGACAAAATTTTTAATTGTGAAAATAAAATTGAATAGAACAAATATAATTATAAAATATATTAAAGTGTTATGCCAGACGAACGGAGTATTCGGCCATATACTATATTACCATACATGTATATTATACACCATATATTGAACCTCGTATGAATTAGGTGGCATAAGTTCAAATTTTTAATGAGCTTTCCAGGTCCATATAGAGAAATTAAAAGGGAGGTTATAAGTGATGGTGAAGAAGAAGAGATTCAAGCCTTTGACCAAGACAGGTTCAAATTGAAGAGGAAGAATACATAATGAACGCGAACGAATTGCAAAACATTATACAGGGCGCCTTGGCGCAACAGGAGATTAGACTCCGGGCAGAATTTGAAGCCCAAATCAACTCCGTTAATATACAGTTACAAACCATGCGCGTAGAGCCCCCACAGGTGGAGGCATACCAAAGAGTCTCAGTGCAGCCAGGAGCACCCCCATGCGATATACCGCTCCATGTAATTAAGTCAGTGCCAGAGTTTAACGGTGAGCAAGACGAGTATGTAGCGTGGAGACAATCTGCCACGGACGCATACGAACTTTTTAAACCTTACCAGGGCAGCTGTGCCCATTATCAAGCCCTTACCATAATCAGGAATAAAATAAGGGGCCCTGCACGAGCGTTGCTGGTATCACACAACACTGTACTTAATTTCGATGCCATTCTGGCAAGATTAGACTGCTCCTACGCGGACAAAACTTCGTTGCGGCTGTTGCGACAACAGCTTGAGGCGGTTCGTCAAAGCGACCAAAGCCTCATGCAATACTATGACGAGGTTGAGCTAACCCTCGTCACAAATAAAATTGTCAAAAGACCTTCCATCGGCATTGGCATTAGGTAGGGAAGCTGAGGCCAGCATCGAAAGAAGCCAGTTCGCGGCAACGTATGCTAGGGCAATGGAGCAGAAGACACAGAATTCTGACTCTCCTAAGGGTCAGTACCGCGCTCCCGACAAACAAAGGAACGAGAAAAATCCTCACTATTTTAAGAAAACAGATAAGAACCACCAAAATGATTTTGGGCGTAAGCCAGAGAATTGGGCAGACCGTGGCCATCCACGTCAGGCAGCAGAGCCCATGGACTGGAATCCATCGTCTTCCAAGTCCAAGCAACACCCATACGTTACACAGAACCAAAATGTAGCACAGGCTCAAAATTCGCAGGCAAAAAATTCAAAAAGACCAAGCTCCTCAGATAGGATAACTGAGCAAAGGCGCCAGCGGCATAACAACATCGAGCAGACCGCCAGTGCCAAAGACCAAGAGTATGATAGCGCTGCGGTAGCCGCGCTGAGAGCAATCGAAGACGACAGCGACTCGGTCGACTCCCATGACCTTCTCAATTTTTTAGTGAGCGATCCCTGCTACCGTTCATCAAACGACGGCTGGCTGGGAGAAATTCAACAATTCTTGTTGACACAGGGGCAGCGAAAAGTTATATAAAGCCCGTAAAGGAGCTTAAAAATATTACGCCAGTAGCCTCGCCGTTTCGCGTGGATTCACGGGTCCAACTACATAAACAAAAAGTGCCTAATAAGCGTCTTGGGAACAATTCCCCATTTTTTATATTAGATTCCCTATTAATCTTTGACGGAATCATAGGCTTCGACTTGCTAACGCAGGTGGGAGCAACCATCAATATGCAAACTAAAAAAAATTCTGTATGGTTCCGTGTCTGAGGACCTGCAGTTCCATGATTGCGACAGTGTTAACTTTACCAACATAGAGGACATAGTCGTTCCAGAGTCAGTAAAAAATGAGTTCATCAAAATGATGAAAAAAAGATCTAAGGTCTTCTCCGACGCAACTCAAACCTTGCCGTATAACACAAATGTTGTGGCAACTATTCGCACTGAGGAGTTTGTTAATAAAGAAATAAAAGACCTACTGAAGTCTAATATTATTACCCCGTCGAGATCACCGTATAACAATCCAACTTGGGTGGTCGATAAAAAACGATTAGATGAGACAGGTAGTAGGAAAAAGCGTTTGGTAATCGACTTCAGGAAACAACGAAAAAACCATTCCTGATAAATACCCCTTGCCAAGTATCGAGTTAATACCTTGGCCTTGGCAAAGCCAAATACTTTACAACCCTTAAAATCCGGCTATCACCAGATTTTTCTGGCGGAGCAAGAACGCGAAAAAACCTAATTTTCAGTCAACGGAAAGTATGAATTCTTCCGTTTGCCTTTTGGATTAAAAAATGCTGGTAGCATTTTCATATCGGGCCTCAAACGATGCCTCACAGATGTTCTCTTTGCAGCAAAACCAATAGATTTGCCGTCGGCTCTGGCCTTAGCACAGGAGTTGGAGTCGAACTATGAAAGGTACACCTTTGCGACAAGTATTGCGAAGAGCCGAGGACAAAGACGTAGACCGGCTGACAGAATAAATAATCGTCAGCAGGGAAAAAACCCTCCGTCCACAGAGCCGGATGTGCTTGGCGGAAAAAATCCGCATTTCATTAGCATAAGGTGCAGGTCCATTTGGATCAGCACGCGAACAGGTTTCGCGATAATCAGTTTTCCAAACCACAGCCCATGGAGGTTGACCCTTCCCTATTAAGGATAATTCAAAATACCCAGTCACAGGTCTACCGGAACAGGAGACCTGCCACATCTGAGCGCACGGGCCCGAGATAACAACAATTAACCCTTTGTTAACCACGTCGCGCAGAGCGTGGAAAAGTCAAAGCACTCACTCATATCAAAGTATCGCCGCTAAGGCTGCAAAAAGATTCGATTATGATGCTTTTTCCAGCTACGATTCAGACGCGATTAATTTTTTAGCGGTAAATCCCTGCTACCCTCTCATCAGAAGAAGAGTAGCGGGGATAGACATGAAATTCCTTATCGATACGGGTGCATCTAAACATTTCATCAGGCCAAAATCGATGTTGAAACGAGTCCGCCCAGTAGAATCTCCGTTTTTATTACACTCAATCCACGGTGTGACCACTATCACAAAGAAGTGCTTTGTTTCAGTTTTTAATATAAAGTCCACGTTCTTTATATTACCTGATTTGTCATCGTTTGATGGAATTATCGGCCTTCACCTTCTAAAACAGGAAGGAGCCCCACCTAAAATGGGGCACAGAAGGCGATAAAATTTCTTTTCATGGGTGTTCTGACGTCAACTTCGTTAATGTAGACTGCGCAGACGCACCCCCCTTGGTAAGAAATGTATTCATAGATTTGTAGAAGAATAAAAAGAAGGCCTTTGCTGACCCCAGTGAGACTTTGCCATACAACACCTCGGTGGTAGCAACCATCAGAACGGTGAACGATAAGCCTATCTACGCAAAACTATACCCCTAACCGGTGGGGCAACGGATTTAGTCAACAAAGAGATTCAAGATCTGATTAAAAATGTGTTAATCTAAAAATCGATCTCTCCTTATAACAACCCGATCTGGGTTGTAGACAAGAAGGGCACCGACGAATCCGGCAATAAAAATATGCGGCTGGTCATTGACTTCCGGAAGTTAAACGAAAATACCGTACCCGATAGGTATCCCATTACGAACATCTCAACAGTACTGGCATACTTGGGCAGAGCCAAATTCTTTACAACGCTGGACTTTAAGTCCGGCTATCACCAAATCATGCTCGCGGAACGCGACCGTGAAAAGACTTCGTTTTCTGTGAATGGGGGAAAATACGAGTTTAAAAGACTCCCATTTGGCCTAAAAAACGCGGCCAGTATTTTCCAGAGAACAAATGATGACATCCTACGGGAGCAGATCGGCAAATAATATTGTCTGCCCAAATATATTAGATCACGCAGATCTAGAAACAGTTTGGCTGGAGGAGCCTACCAATACACCTACAAGAGATCTTTTGTCCGTGACGTTCGTGAAAATACTTTAATCCATTAACGTCTTACATTTCATAATAAAGTTCCCTAAAATTAAATTCGATGTAAGAAAATTACAATCTTCTCCGTGGCGCACCACAATGTAATGCTGCGGATTAAGGATAACATCGTTTCCGAATGTTTCGGAGAAATTCATAAAAGCAAGCACTGCACCACGTCATCAAGTGCCACATTCTGTCAGATGGCAGCAGAGAATTCATGTGGCTGGGATCTCCATATCCATTTTCCATTTTTTCCCATTCGTTCCAGCCGTTCCGACTTAAATACTACCTGAAACAGATTGAAGGGTCGTTGCTAATTTTCAGCCCTATAGCTTCAAAACTGATAGACTAGTTTACATAGCAACCGACATACGGGCAGACAGAAAGACGGATATGGCTGAATCGACTCGGCTAGTGATGCTGATTAAGAATATATATACTTTATGGGGTCGGAGATGTCTCCTTCACTGCGTTGTAAACTTCTGGTCAAAATTTTAATACTCTTTGCAAGGGTATAACTACATACTTTTGAAACTACTTTTAACTTTATCTGACCAAGAGTCCGATACATAGAAACCGGCAGTTTGCTGACACAGGCTTATGCCGGATGCTCGTGTCCAAACAGCAAACTCATCAGATTTGCGTGGCCGCTGGGAACCGCCGACATCGGTTAGTTTTAAGAACCATTTTTATATTCAGTTGTATTTTATATTCCATTGAGTAGGAGCACACTGCTCTTAAATATTTACTCCGACTATCGCCGCTTAACCAATATCTTTTATTGTTGACTGAGCCTCAGGCCAGCAACTTCGAGAGAATTGAATCAAATTGGAATTATGCAAGGAGGAAATTTGTTGATTTATACAAATTCAATAGTTTTTAATGATGCAGTCTACCAATGATCTAATTCTGAATAATGAAATATAAGTCATCTACATCATGATTCTTAGCTTAGTAATGATGTTTGGGAATAATTTGTTTCGATAAGACGAAGTTACAAAAATTCGGAGGAAATGAAATCAATCTGCTCGATTCTTCGACAGGTATGTTTGGAGATGTTCAGCAATGCAACCCTCATGTTTCTTGTCAGCTGAATGAGCCGTCAATGAGCCGAACGGCCTTGTTAACAATGTGGCTGCTATTCCAGAAGATGCAACCGCAATATCTCGCAATGATCTCGCACGAACAGTGGCTAAAACTACTGACATGAGAAATGTCTTACCAGTTTCACCAGGGGCATCCAGGATATACAAACCACAATTTCCTTCATCAATTGCTTTCATTAATACATTGCTTTTTGATACAAACTTTCTTTTGTTTAAAATTCAGCATGGGTACATTAAGTTAAACTATTAAATTTAAAAATTAATTTCTGATAATACTATTCACTATCCCGTTCCAATTATCTAAGTTTAAAGCTATCGGGCACAGAGCCTTATTTCTGTTGCAGGTGATCATATTCACGTTCCCGTCCCAAAGTAAAAGGTATCCAGTGCCCGTCTCCTGGTTCTAAGCTAGATCCCCACCAATTTTCAGCCAAAAGGAAATTACCTTGTACAATAGACGCTGCGGCTAAATTTTACATTCCCACCTGAACGCATACGCTTATGATCAATATATCGTGCACACTAATGTTCTGTTTGGCGTATACGAACTCGCTACATTCTAGATTTATTAATCTATCATGCATCATGTACCATCCTTGATGTCTGTCTTTCCGACCGTCCGTCCGTCCGGATGAACGAACGGATCTCAGATACTGTAAGAGCTTTTTTTAGTCGGCACCACGCCCACCGCCCCCTCAATTTCTATTTGAATATTTGATCTACCACGGACAGTACAATTTTCAAGCTCAAATTTTTGAAAAAATACACATGCAATTGCAGCATAGATTTCTACAGATCCTGCTTATAACTAAATTTGTACAGGGTCTGTAACAGTCGGGAAACTCGATTGTAACGTTCTTATTTGTTATACACTTGCAGAGGGTATTATAATTTTGACCAGAAGTTTGTAACGCAGTGGAGACATTATATATTCTTGATCAGCATCACCTGCCGAGTCGATCTAGCCATGTCCGTCTGTCTGTCCGTCTGTCTGTTGCCATGTTAACTATTCTCTCAGTTTTAAAGCTTTCAGGCTGAAACTTTGCAACGACCCTTCAATCTGTTGCAGGTGGTATATAAGTCGGAGCGGCCGGAATCGGAACACTACATCTTATAGCTGCTATAGAAACTATTGGGAAAAAGTGCCATAAATTCGCTTTTTTTATACCCTTGCAGAGGGTATTATAATTTTGACCAGAAGTTTGTAACGCAGTGAAGGAGACATTTCCGACCCTCTAAAGTATATATATTCTTGATCAGCATCACCAGCCGAGTCGATCTAGCCATGTCCGTCTGTCTGTCCGTCTGTCGGTTGCTATGTAAACTAGTCCCTCAGTTTTAAAGCTATCAGGCTGAAACTTTGCACCGACCCTTCAATCTGTTGCAGTTAGTATATAAGTCGGAATGGCCGAAATCGGAACACTACATCACATAGCTGCCATAGGAACGATTGGGAAAAAGTGCCAAAATTTCGCAATTTTTCAAGATAATTTATTTATTTCTTGGAAAACTCTATTTAATAGCAATTTTAACATATCCTAAAAGTTTCATTAAAATCGGACTACTATATCCTAAAGCTGCCATAGGAACTATGGGAAAAAATGGGTCATTGTGCATAACTCTGGTGTTTTTCAAGACAATTAATTCATTCTTGATAAAAAAAGGTTTTCATAGACAGTAAAGCCTTTTTAGAAATTTAAAAACCCAAAAATCGGATTACTATATCCTATAGCTGCCATACAAACGATTGAACGGTTTAAAAGCAACTAGCTTGCAAGGGTATTCTAAGCTTCGGGTACCGAAGCTAGCCTTCCTTTCTTGTTTATGATTATTTTAGCTTATCCTGAAAGTTTCATCAAAATCGGATATTTATTTTTTAGAAAACTCTTTTTTATGATTATTTTAGCTTATCCTGAAAGTTTCCTCAAAATCGGACTACTATATCCTATAGCTGCCATAGGAACGATGGGAGAAAATGGGTATTTGCGTTTTAGAAAATTAAAAACCAAAAATCGGCCAACTATATCCTAAAGCTGCTATACAAACGATCGAACGGCTTGACGGCAACTGGTCTGCAAGGGTATTATAAGCTCGGCCCTTGAAGCTAGCCTTCCTTTCTTAGTTTTTAATGTATTGGGGGTCAATTACTTAAGTAAATAGATATATACCTATTTAAGATGACTTAAAAATAATTAAGTTAAATTTATTAGAAATTGTTTGGCAGAAGCAGAACCAAAATAATTGTAACCGAAGTGTGCTGGGTCAACTGCGTAAAAAAAAGTTTTGGATATGCTACTTAAAACTTTATTCGTCTTTAAAAGCAGAAACTTAAGTCGTCATTCGAAATTATAATACACTTGATAAAAATAAATTATTGCAAACAGTGGTAATAATGGGATTCGTGGAAAAGTTTTTATTTTTCATTGAGCTAAAATGGGGCGTGGTCATAGTTGGATTTGTTGATATTATTTTAAGTATTCTTTGCGGATGCTTTTTGCCATGTAAGTTCCACAGACCAAAATATAATTTTAAATAATCTGAATATACATGAAGGGATGCAGCGTGCTATGGCATGGGAATATTTTAATTGGACTGCGGCCAAAGATAGCTTTTTCCAAAAGTCCATTTCAGATATCTACTTCAATAGGTTTGGTTATTCGATGTATGTCTTCCTTTTGGTGATTCTTGTCCTTCATATTGTGGCCTGTATATTGCTAATAGTTTCAGCCCATGCCGTAAGTGAAATCAGTCAGCATTAACTTTCTCACCTGTCGCTAAATAACACTGGTGCTTATTGTAGGAAGACAAAATAATGATTGCTCCATATATCGCCACTTCCTTAATGCGCTTTGTACTGTTATTGCTAATTTTGATTTGGATTGTTACCAAGTCCTACGATTGCACCACTTCCTATTGCTTAATCGGTCTAAGCCTTGGTGAGTATTGCTGGGAACACGGTACAACGATTGCGGAAAATATTGTTTACTAATGCGTTTCTCGGTCTTTTTTTAGTCACATCCGGATATTTTTGGTTGACTGCAGTTTCATGGCTAACCGCAAATGCGTAAAATATAATGTTAGCCGTTTTAAGCCAATCCATCAAACTAGTGAAAACGTTTTTTTTTACTTCAAAATATAAAATATACAATCAAGTCGTTTGAGAAATTAAATGTCAGTCCAAATGATTTCACAATCCTTCAGACCTCGTCACAATCCAGCACAACCTCAACTGATTCAGTGCTCTTTGTAAAACAGTTTTAAAAATATATAAATTTTTTTAAACCAAACAAAATGGGTTTGCCAGTTTTTAAGGACTGTTGCTGCCTCGAATTAAAATGGGGAGCACTTATTGTCGCCATAGTTGATTTAATTTTAGGCGCCGTATGTCTGGGACAAACAGCATGTAAGTATACTGTTTCTTATATTATCTAAAGTATCTGAATATACGCATCCATATAGATCTTAGAGCTTCGAACAGTTGTAACAGCTGCTCCAATTTGCCGTATATAATGTGGATTTGCGCGGTCGTTTTCAATTTTGCGCACTTTGTCGGCATAATATTGGTCATTGTTGCCGTGTTTGTGGTAAGTTGCAGTTAATAGAATGCTTAAACAAGTTATTAAATAATTTTTAAATTATTTCAGCCAAACAAAAATTTAGTAATTTGTTACCTAATTACTGGGATTATTCGATTTATATTTAATATCTGTCTTATGATATATCTTGTAATTAAGTACGGGTTTAGTGACGACCCCCTAATAAGCTTCATTATTATCTTAATTTATACTGGTAAGTCATTAGTATTTATGTCCATTTAATTGTCCTCATTCATCTATCGTTCCTTATCCCAACAGGCTTGGCAGTGTATTTCTGGCTTGTGGTCTATTCATATTATAGGAAGCTTGGCGGATCTACGCCGGCTGATTAATTCCCTCAATGTTAATGGGTGGGCAACACAATTCCAGCAACCGCTTTGGGTTTTTTCTCACAAGAATTTAGTTACGTCTCTCGGAATCAAAATTTTACGTTAATTAAATTCAATAAAAATATGGGTGTATTGCATTTGCATACTAGCTAATTTTCTAGTAAATATGACCAAAACATTGGAACTCAGTAAAGGACGCATCTTCGACCCTATGAAATATATTGTATATATTCTTTGTGGGTATACATATGGTCGAACAGTTTCAAATCGTATAGGTCTAACTTTGCACAGAACCTTTCTGTTCCATGTAGTAGTATATCGGAACATGGCTGAACTATCAACAATTGGGAATTTAATTTCTTAGAACTGGCCTTTAAATGTCAACCTTAACCGATCCTGAAGTCAAATCAAACTCGGACCCCTTTTTACAATAGCTTGTGAAGAAGATATATATATAGTAGTATATATGTATATAGTAGTTTATAAAGAATATTTATTAATTTGACAGCAATTTGTCGTAGGAATACCAACGCTAGCGCTTCGGGCACCGAAGCTAGCCTTCTTATTTCAAAATGATTTATCACACGGCGTTTCCATATTTGATTCGACAGGGCGCTTTCCTCGAATGCGTCGCTTAACGCGCAAAACGATCTCGTCTTTAATTTGTTCGAACTGGTAATCGGTGTGTCCCAAAGAAAAGCGTTTGCTCACTGCAGCGCTATGATCGGCAACGTGCATGTCCTGATACAGTGACTTTGAATCTCTTTCGGACAAGTTGATTCTCCGCTTTTTTAGAGGAGTATTCTCATAGCCCGAATGGTCTGGTGTTTTTGTTGGGGTTTTTTTGCATTTTGACTTAAATGGGCTGAGGTGTAAGGGAGATTGTGTTAAAATTGCAATGAGATCCTGCTTGGGTGACAACCGGGCTTTATTCGATGTGGAAGTTACAACAGTTTCGTCTGGTAAGGGTTGATGCAATTTCTCAAGTGCTATCTCAATGGTGTCTTCTTCCAGACTCAATTGAGGGTACCTGGAATTCAGAACGTTCGGCGGCACCTGTTCATTTGTAAGCATGTTCATAGCTGCCTCGAGGATGACATCATCTTGCTGATCTTTTTTTGTAGAGTCCGGCTGGACGTATACTATTGAAGTCCTAGACAGTACTGGTGAGCTGGTGGGTGTCCGCTCTTCAGGTTGTGCAAACAACGTGCTCTTATTATCATCAAGAAAAATGCTAACCTTATTCGTTTTATCAATACCATCAAACTTTCGCTCATCTGATTCGGAATTTGTCTCCGATTGACTTTTGTCAACTGAAAAAGCAATATGACCGATATCTGCCATCTCGGGCAATCGAATATTCTCAATGATCTGTATTCC
Organism: Drosophila setifemur; assembly: GCA_021224005.1. NCBI lineage: Eukaryota > Metazoa > Arthropoda > Insecta > Diptera > Drosophilidae > Drosophila > Drosophila setifemur. The sequence continues at coordinate 2,514,079 of JAJJHY010010898.1, forward strand.
GGCGTCTAATTTGACCGGGTTTAAAGGCGGTTGGCATTCGTCTTTGGATGTCGCCTTTGATTGTTTAATAAAATCCAGGGTGATTTTCTTCGTTTTCGAGCAACACGATGCTGCCGAACTGCAGTCCGATCTCAATCTTTCATCTAATAAGAATTTACAGGAAGGCTCATCAGACTCTGCTCCGAGGACGATGCTATCATTGTACACATCGATTTGTAATTCGATTGGCGTATTACTCGCTTCGAACTTAACCTTCGATTCCTGTGTCGGATTTAACATCTGCGCTTCAATGTTGCAACCCCGCTTTAAAACTGATCTTTGTTTAGCAGTTAATTTCGGAATATTTATTTTAGGATTACTGGTTTTGGAATTGTTTGGTGAAATAGATTTGCATTTCTCAGTACTACGACCAATTTTGTCGTAAATAAGTAAAGAGGATACTGGTTCAGAAATCAATTCACTATCCGAAGCTAACTTCTCATTGGGTTTATCGAAAGGTAAGAATTCGGATTGGTCTGGTATAAAACTTTTAAGGTGTTTGATAGCTTCCGGCTTTTTATGGTTTCGCCCATCAAAAACCAATAAGTTTTGGTCGGCAAACATATCTGGGTCCTGCGTTTTCGCAAAGCATAATTTCCTAGAATGATGTGTTACATCTTTTTCATTATTCATTGTTGCTCTATGAAAATTGGTTTTAAAGTATCCTTCCGAATTTAAAGCATCTTTGCTTTGAATAGCCGAACCCGACCTTAAAGCTTTGGGAGTGATTTGCATTCTCTTCGCTAACTCCGTGTGAGGACTATCTCTATCCTGATCATTGTTGTCTTGGTCAAACAGTTGCGTCATGGATTGGGATTTGGCTCCCTGTGCTTGGGCCCTGTAACAAAAGTTAGAGGCTGCTATCAATAGCAATATCGATATACCTTTGCCCTACTAACCTGGACGGCTGAGAAGAGCTGTTCCGGCTCCTGTTTTCTCGGCTTTGGCAATGATCTTGCACGTCATGATGCCTGGGACTGCGGCTATTTCGCCGTCTCCTGGAGCTCTGACGGCTCTTTGGGCGCCGATCTTGTATACTGGCGATTTGCTTGGTAAACTTAGGGTTACCGGGACTGGGAGAATTGCTCCTGGATCTCTGTTTGCCGGTCCTGTTGACATCTTTTGAGCCCGCCCTAAATGGATTTTTTACTTCTTCCGAATAGTATTTTTCACCTTCATTCGAATGCGATATTTTCGGCCTTTTGTTCTCGTGTTCCCTGCCCTCCTTATCTTCGGTTGGTACCCGTTTTCGTCTGAAGCAGATGTCATCTCTCCTGTGAGAATATGCACATGATGTATTAGTTTAAAGTTAGACAAATGGTAGGCACACTTACTCCTTTCGCAACTGGGCAATCAGAGCCTCCTTCCTCTTCACCTCCGCTTTCGCCGTGTCCAGCAGATTCTGCAGGTTCACTTCCAAGGTCTTGATCTTCTTACCGAGCGTCTTGTTCTCCGCCTTTAGCCCCTCGATTTCGGCCTGCACGCTTTTGTGCTTATCTTCCCAGGCCAATAGCGCCTTGTTTTTGTTATCCTCAGCCTTGTGAAAGTCATCTAAGTCCTCGTAGATATCCAAATCGTCGCCGCCCAACATGTTCTCGGTTGCAAATCATGTGTTGTTGATAGTTTTTTGCCAAAAGACGCGCAGAGCAAAGTGACCGTTTTTGATGAATTATTACTATGACAACGAAAATACTTAAAAATACCAAATACTGTTGACGTCGCAATAATGGCAGTTAAGGTTTAAATTATTCATTAAACATTTGGTTTGTTGTAAGCGAATACAATCTTTTAATACACCTGGCGTGATAACATGTATTAAGCAATTTCAGTTAGACTTTATTAAAGACAATTGCTGTCACTGAGCGTTTTAACCGATTTAAAATTCTTGAGATCATCAGTATTGAGAACTTGAAACATTTATTAATATCGTTTATAAATTGACGAACAGTAGCGGGCCTAGTATACTTTCTTGCGGAAGTTCAAAGGTAGCAACAAAGGCACTAGAATATTCGCCATTAATGGCGACTCGATACGATCTGCATCTAAGATTAGAACAAAACCAATTTAATAAAGAACAAGAAAGAAAGGCTAGCTTCGGTACCCGAAGCTTAGAATACCCTTGCAGACTAGTTGCTTTCAAACCGTTCAATCGTTTGTATGCCAGCTATATGATATAGTTATCCGATTTTTGGGTTTTTAAATTTATGGCAATTTTTCCCAATCGTTCCTATGGCAGCTATGTGATGTAGAGTTCCGATTCCGGCCGTTCCGACTTATATACTACCTGCAATAGATTGAAGGATTGGTGCAAAGTTTCAGACCGATAGCTTTAAAACTGACAGACAAGTTTACATAGCAACCCACAGGCGGACAGACAGACAGGCAGACGGACGGACATGGCTAGATCGACTCGGCTGGTGATGCCGATCAAGAATAAATATACTTTATAGGGTCGGAAATGTCTCCTTCACTACGTTACAAACTTCTGGTCAAAATTATAATACCCTTGCAGAGGGTATAAAAATGAAAACCAACCTGTGAAAAGTCTGTATATATTGTGACTACTTGACAACCATGCTTAAAAGCTTTAAAACAAAAATGGCTGAATACGGCCAAGTTAGACGTTGTTGACCTACCTGGTCTAAATCTGAAATTTTTAATAGGAAGATCAGCTGATTTAGGTCAGCCGCTCATTAGACTTAGAAAATAAGGTCAGAAGCTTACTTAATTCGCATACACATTTTTTCAGCATTGGAGGGAGACCGTCGCGGTCCGGCTTACAGGAGTTGCTGCACAGAGATATGGCATAAAATACGTCATCTTCAGTATAAGAGGTGGAATAGAATTCAAAGTTTCCGAATTCTCCCAGTCACACCAAGACTCGAAATTAGAGCTGGCAAAGAGATAAGCACTCCCTGAAGTAAAGTAGATGATAGCGACCCAAATGACATAGGTTGTGTTATATCAGCTGAAATCGTTTTTGAGTTGATTAAACTATACGATTTAGGATAAAATTTGATTCCTGCTTCGATGTTAATAATATGTTGATTGTACACAAATTTATTAAAAAACTCGAATTTCCGTTTGTAATGCCTAAATAATGCAATGTCTGACAGATTGCGGGACATAAAATACTTTTAATGAAATTTGTTGCGAAGGTTTTTGAGTTTTTTAGTCCACTTGTGTACCAGGGCAAACTAGGTGAGCTGCTCTAATCAGTACCACATCTAAAAAGATTTACCTCGACATCATAATTCGATAACACTGTAGTTTAATTAACGCTAGACATACAACGCTTTTAAACATCAAAAATACACTTATTAAACTTGAAGTGAAGCTCTTTGTGCAGAAGGCAGAAACAAATAAAAATTTATTGTTAGAAGCAAAACTGTGTGATGCATATCACACTTAAAAATCATAAAAGCGTGAATATCTAAAGAATAAAAAAATTGTAAACAAGATAGGAAGACTAGCTTCGGAGCCACAAGCTTAGAATACCCCTGCAGGCTAGTCGTGTTCAAACCCTTCTATAGTTTGTATGGCAGCTATAGGATACATATATTGGTGCAATATTTGGGTTTTCCATTTTCTGAATTGGCTTTAATGTATATGAAGTATATTGTCCAAGAATGACTTAATTATATTACTAAACACCAGAGTTATGGTCAATGACCCATTTTCTCCCATCGCTCCTAAGTTCCTAAGAAATAATAGTCGGATTTTGATAAGATTTTCAGGATAGGTAACATAGTTATTTAATTGAAAGATATGTTATGTATGCACAAATGCTCAGATTCGCGCAGTTGCTGATTAATATGCGAGACATTTTCTATATGTAACTTATACAAGCATGTATATAAGATGGCACATAGATATATGTATGGACTCGGTAAGTTTAACAATCATCACCGCAAGTTGGTCCAGAAATGTGTCGTCATAATGTAAATATTCTGATTTGCAGTAAAAATTCCGCCGCACAGCAATTATAACACCAACTACCCTCGAGCGCTGCGTGTTAACAGAGTCCCCATCTTTACGAAAGACCTGGAGGTGACTAGTGTCGAAATATTCAGCGTCATAGAAACATGAGATGAGCCAAGTCTGAACTAGCACTATGACATCAAAGTCGGAGTCCGCGATCGCCTGATAAACAGTGTGCGCATTAGTGCGCATCCCGGAGATATTTTAATAGTATATGCGAAGTAGGTTCGAACTACGATCTGTTGGAGCAACACTCGCAGACAAAACGGTGGAGCTTGAAGCAGCCAGCGCATGCAGATGGTTGGTATCCAGATGACCGAGAGAGTGATGATAAGAGATGCCGATCAAGTGTAAGCAATGACACTGGAGCAGTGGTGGCGGCGGCGAATTCCAAAGCGTTGAGAAATCCATACGAAGATGATAAGCACGACAATGAGAGCGTTTGATACGACGCTACACGATTAAGGATACCTATAGGATATTTATACCCTTGCAGAGGGTCTTATAATTTTCACCAGAAGTTTGTAACGCAGTGAAGGAGACATTTCCGACCCTATAAAGTGTATATATTCTTGATCAGCATCACCAGCCGAGTCGATCTAACCATGTCCGTCTGTCTGTCTGTCCGTCTGTCGGTTGCTATGTAAACTAGTCCCTCAGTTTTAAAGCTATCGGGCTGAAACTTTGCACCGACCCTTCAATCTGTTGCAGGTAGTATATAGGTCGGAACGGCCGGAATCGGAACACTACATCACATAGCTGCCATAGGAACGATTGGGAAAACGTTCCAAAATTTCGCCATTTTTAAAGATAACTTATTTATTTCTTGGAAAACTCTATTTAATAGCAATTTTAACATATACTAAAAGTTTCATTAAAATCGGACTACTATATTCTATAGCTGCCATAGGAACGATCGGAGAAAATGGGTCATTGAGCATAACTGTGGTGTTTTTCAAGACAATTAATTCATTCTTGAGAAAAACAGTTTTCATAGACAGTAAAGCATTTTTAGAAATTTAAAAACCCAAAAATCGGATAACTAGCCTTCCTTTCTTGTTCATTCATTCATTTTGTCAATTTCAGCTGCAGCGAATACTTGCCGACAGAATTAATTATTTCGCCACATAAATTCTTTGGTTCCCATTTTTGCAAACTGAGTCCGTTCACTGGATAAAATTGCACAGGATGTGCAAAATGGCTTCATTGTACTGCAGCCATTTTAAATATTTCAACTCAATCAGACTCAACCATATTTTTATACCCTTGCAGAGGGTATTATAATTTTGACCAGAAGTTTGTAACGCAGTGAAGAAGACATTTCCGACCCTATAAAGTATATATATTCTTGATCAGCATCACCAGCCGAGTCGATCTAGCCATATCCGTCTGTCTGTCCGTCTGTCTGTTGCTATGTAAACTAGTCTCTCAGTTTTAAAGCTAGCGGGCTGAAACTTTGCACCGACCCTTCAATCTGTTGCAGGTAGTATATAAATCGGAACGGCCAGAATCGGAACATTACATCACATAGCTGCCATATGAACGATTGGGAAAAAGTGCCATAAATTAACGTATCCTAGAAAGCATCAAAATCGGACCACTATATCCTATAGCTGCCATTGGAACGATCGGAGAAAATGGGTCATTGAGCATAACTCTGGTGTTTTTCGAGTTAATTAATTCATTCTTGAGAAATACACTTTTCATAGACATTAAAGCCGTTTTAGAAAATTAAAAACCAAAAATCGGATCACTATATCCTAATACAGCTGCCATACAATTGATCGCACAGTTTTAAGGCAACTGGTCTGCAAGGGTATTCCAAGCTTCGGGTACCGAAGCTAGCCTTCCTTTCTTGTTGTATTTTATAAATCTACTTGAATTTTGATATTTTCCAATTTTATATATACCATATTAAGCTTAATGACTCATTTTTTCCATCGATCCTATGACCTTTATATTATATAGCAATTCAGTTTTTACGAGACTTTACGCAACAAAGTAAAATTAAATAAAACCCGGGACTGTAATGCCACTAGAAGTTACAGAATTTACATTTTTAAAAACTTTTAATTTCGAAACGTTGGTAGAAGAAGATTGCTTAATACTTTAAAATATTTTTGTCTTAAGTGTTATATTGCCAAATGCCAACTTTTTTAAAGACTTTCTTAAGAGGTTTTGAAAGCCCTTTCTTTTAAAATAAGATAAAATATTTTTTCGAGCAAATCTATATTACAGGGAAAAGGAACCGTTTCCCACCTTGACAATTATAAATATTTGTATACCCTTGCAGAAGGTGTTATAATTTTGACCAGAAGTTTGTAACGCCGTGAAGGAGACCCTATAAAGTATATATTTTCTTGATCAGCATCACCAGCCGAGTCGATCTAGCCATGTCTGTCTGTCCGTCTGTTCGTTTGTCGGTTGCTATGTAAACTAGTTTTTCAGTTTTGAAGCTATCGGGCTAAAACTTTGCACCGACCCTTAAATCTGTCGCAGGTAGTATATAAGTCGGAACGGCCGGAATCGGAACAAGGTCGTAAATTCGACATTTTTTAAGATAATTGATTGATTCTTTATAAATCACTTTTATACTCGTATATCTATATTAACCAATCTTAGAAGTATCATCAAAATCGGAACACCATATCCTAAAGTCGCCATAGGAACGATGGGGGAAAATGGGCCATTGAGCATAAATCTAGTGATTTTCAAGACAATTAATTCATTCTTGTGAAATACCCGCAATATTTCGGTGGGCTTATTATCTAGAACCACCATGCTTAAGTTGATAAAGAAAACTTTGAATTTTTGCCCGATTCGAAAATTGATGTCATTATGTTCATGCAAACCTGATCGGACATACAACTGAAAATATTAAAAAGAAAGAATGAAATCGTTGATTTCGAGCTGCCTGTCCAAGAAACTCTGCAGAATTCAATAAATTTTTTGTTTGATAAAATGGGGAAAAAAACAAAAAAAAAAGGAAGTCTAGTTTCGGGGCCTGAAGCTTAGAATACCCTTGCAGGCCAGTTGCTTTAAACCGATCGATCGTTTGTATGGCAGCTATGGAATACGGTTTCCCAATTTTTGGTCTTTAATTTTATACAACGGACTTGTGTAATGTGTAAAAAAAAACTGTATTTTTCAAGATGGAATTAATTGTCTTTAAAAACAATAAAGTTATGCCCAATGACCCATTTTCTCACATCGTTCCTATGTCAGCTATTTGATATAGTGATCCGATTTTGATAATACTTTTGAGTTTTTTCTATGGCAGCTATGTGATATAGTGTACCCGTTCCGGCCGTTGCGACTTATACATATTGTCGAATAAAGCATTTATTTCTATATATATTTTTCAGTCAAAGTAAGCCCAATTAAAAGAGTCAGTTACAGAAGCACACATTCAAAGACTACACGATAAAAAAAAACCAATGGAAGACAATAATGAAAAAAACAAAAACTACAAACAGGAGCGAAGAAGGTTCGCCTTTATAACGTACTCACTGACAGCCGTTTTCATTATCGTCTCGCTATTGGAGTGGTGTCTGTTCTACTTTGTGTAAGTATATTTTAGAAACCTCCCACCAAAATCTGCTCACCTCTGCTTTTATTCCAGAGGAGGTGCCAACTCCTTTTTTACCAGATACTATTGGGTGAGCTGCATATTTTTCGGACTAGGGCTGATACTTCTCGTGCTGTTCATTTTCTTTGAGGCTTTGCGTTTCAACAGCTGGATAAATTGGCTCTTTGCTGTGCTGATTGTGAGCCAATCATTTGATCTGAAAGTATAATTTCTTATTAACTTGATTATTTTTCAGTTGGAATGTGCTATACTGGGAGTGGCTCCGTTGATTGTTCGACACTATAAATACCAATTTCTTTTCAGCATTTTGATTTGGACAATGGTTCTGGCTCTCTGTATTCTTATTGGATCTTTTCTGCCGGTAAGCTGGGATCAAAACGTTCAATGTTTTATTATGTATATTTTGTTTCTCCCTAAGCTCGATTTGACTCTGGATGTAGTAGTCCTATTCGTCCTCGCAATGGTAACCATAATTGGAGCGGTGTATTTCGTAATGATCTATATTGTGACTAATGCTCCGTACTCATTTATCATCGCTCGGGTCTTTATCGTCATTAGCATCTGGATGGTGGGTTTACATTGAAATCTAAACATAAATGTAAACACAAATTCTTCTGTTTGCAGTTCGTCATGTACCATGCGCAGATTATCAACGGGGGCAGGTTTGCAGAGATGCGCACTCAAGATTATTTCCTGGGCGCAATCATTTTGTACTTAGATTTCCTACTCATGTATCTGTTCTCATTTCACTTGGCGTCCAAGTGGTCAGACCTGTGTGACCTCGAGCTGAATCTATCGCAAAAATTTGTGGTATTCAAAGATCCCACTACGACAGAATCCGATTAATGTTTTTCGTGTACATACTTTAAAGTACATACCAAAACGTATCGCTGAGGAAATCCTCAGTGTAGGACACTTACTGATCCCAAAACGAAAACAAGCGATGCAGCATAAGAAAATATTTGGGTAAAAACCGAATTATTTAAAACCATTTCTTTCAATGTTTAAACTTAAACTGCGTTTCAGTTTGATACCCCTCGTCTTAAGCCTTTTTTTCGACGTATATCAAAATCAAGATATTTTTCTTCCATGCTTAATATTTAAACCATACTTTAGTGGGAATAATAATTTTATTGAAATTATCCAGATCAGACATTTTTATACCCTTGCAGAGGGTATTATAAATTTGACCAGACGTTTGTAACGCAGTGAAGGAGACATTTCCGACCCTATAATGTATATATATTCTTGATCAGCATCACCAGCCGAGTCGATCTACCCATGTCCGTCTGTCCGTCTGTCGGTTGCTATGTAAACTAGTCCCTCAGTTTTAAAGCTATCGGGCTGAAACTTTGCACCGACCGTTCCATCTGTTGCAGGTAAGTCGGAACGGCCTGAATCGGATCACTACATCACATAGCTGCCATAGGAACGATTGGGAAAAAGTGTCAAAATTTCGCCATTTTTAATGATATTTTATTTATTTTATGGAAAACTATATTTAATAGCAATTTTAACATATACTGAAAGTTTCATTAAAATCGGACTACTATATTCTATAGCTGCCATAGGAACGATCGGAGAAAATGGGTCATTGAGCATAACTTTGGTGTTTTTCAAGACAATTAATTCATTCTTGAGAAAAACAGTTTTCATAGACAGCAAGCCTTTTTAGAAATTTAAAAACTCAAAAATCGGATTACTATATCCAATAGCTGCCAAACAAACGATTGAACGGTTTGAAAGCAACTAGTCTGCAAGGGTATTCTAAGCTTCGGGTACCGAAGCTATCCTTCCTTTCTTGTTTTTTTTATTAAATCAACTATCAAAAAAAAAATAACTTATGCTATTTAATACACAAGCATATATTTCCTTAATATTTACCCATTGGATGAAATGAGATCACTATGTTGAAAACGGCACAAAAAAATGATAATGCTTTTCAAATTTATATAAAAAACTAATTTTTTCAGATGTTGGGCGGGACTATCTGAAGCGAATTCGTTGCTCAACACTAGTAATGTTGGCGCCAGAATACTTAGCTGCCGATGCAGCTGGTTTCTTTTCGCGTTTTAGACGCGGTGAACAAACTCCAAGTGGCACATTGCTAAGCTGACTAAACAATAAACGAGCACAACTTGAACACTTTTAATTTCCCAATTTTCCGGACTGTTCAGGGGACTGCCAACCATGGACCCCTCTATATCCGTGTCAAAAGTGAGTCCCACAAATCGCTGTTAAATAGCGAATTTTTCTCATTGGTTATTTTGTTTTCACAGGGTTGTTTCGTTTACAAAAATGGCGCTACGCGGGCCACCAAAAAGACGCCCGTTAAGCGTAAACGCGTCTTAACCTCTAGCTCTAGCAGCCTATTGGACCAGGAGATCATTTGTCAGCCTTTCTACGAGGCCTATAGGCAGACCTGGAGCCAAGTAAACGCGCACATTGCTGAGCTTCAGCAGCGCAGCTACGCCCGCACAGTCGAGCATCTGGTGAATTTCGTAGCGATGGCGAAACCTGACGAGCTGCTGCCCACCGCTGCCCTACTCACCGGCATCAACCAGCCAGACCACCTTAGCCAGTTCGACGCGCTGACCCGTCGACTGCATGATCAACAGGCTGCCCGTGTCTGCGTCCTTCTGTCACGGGATTGCTCCACTCTAAAGGCTGCCGTAGAGGCCATGGTCTTCGGCCTGGTCGAGTATGATGCAGGCAAGATAATCGGTGTTGGGTCTGGCGAGGAGGAGGAGGAGCACGATGTTGTTGAGCGGGACCACAAGCGGCTCCGACGCTCGCAATGTACATTAAAACAGCTCAGGTCCTGGTACGAAAATAATTTTCCCTCGGGGCACGAAAGAGAGCAAAAGCGGCGCCAGTTGGTAGTAATTTTGCCCGACTTCGAGGGCTTTAGCGCTAGCGTGCTGCAGGACTTCATTCTCATCCTTAGCGCGCATAGTGTAGCAATGCCGTTCGTCCTAATCCTGGGAGTAGCCACGGCCATGTCAGCAGTGCATGGCACCCTTCCTTACCACGTTAGTAGCAAGATCCGGTTGCGGGTTTTTCAAACGCAGGCAGCACCTACGGGTCTAAATGAGGTGAGTCACGTTTGCTCCATTAACCGAGTACCAACAATTGCGACTATTATATACGGTATCAAAAATATCTTTGGTAATTATAGGTTCTGGACAAAGTATTACTATCTCCCAGGTACGCGTTCCACCTATCAGGCAAAACATTTAAGTTCCTGACCCACATCTTCCTCTACTACGACTTTTCCGTGCATGGCTTCATTCAGGGTTTCAAGTACTGCCTAATGGAACACTTTTCCGCAGGCAATGCCTTTTCGCTATGCTCAGACTACGGCCGGGCTTTGGGACGCATCAAGCAGTTGACTCACATAGACATTGAGTGTATCCGTCGCCTGCCATCATTCCGCCAATATGTCGAAGGGATTAATGATTGCAAGCGTGTCATATCCGTGCTCACCGACGACGAATATCTGAAGAAGAAGTTGCCGCAGTTGCTGCGAGACTGTCATATCCATTTTATACTTTTTCGCTGCGCGCTGGAGTTCCTCACGGATCTAGTTGGCGATCTGCCGCATTGCCCTCTCGGAAAGCTACGCCGGGAGCTTTATGCCCACTGCCTTAACAAGACACTGGTAACCTCCCCAGAGTTTAAAGAGTGCTGGCAAATGTTAAGCTTTCTGGCTAGGGACGAGTTTGTGGCCAAAGTCAAACGGAGCCTGGCTAGAACAGAAGAGTTTCTGGTCGAGAATGTAGCGCCTTTGGAACTTGGCCAGGCGTGCATTGCGCTGCTGGAACCGCAGCTGAAAACCATTTACCAGGCGCTCAATGACGTGTTTCAGGCCTCTATGACGGCAAAAACCGACAAAACCAGCCCTTCCTCCACTTACATATCCCAAATTTCCTCAAGGCAAGAGCTTAAGGCCCAGATCCTGCAGCGCAGCAAGGATGATAAGCATAGGCAGGAAGAAAATATACCCACCACAGAGTTCGCCCGAGCTGTGCAAAAAACGCTTAAGCTTGTTGAGACGCACTTGGTCCAGGTGTACCTGCGCCCTCTGCAGGATGCGCCACCTATCCACGAATTGTTTGTGTTTGACGACATCGCCACCGTACGCCGAAACATAATCGGAGCTCCTCGAGCAGCGCTCCACTCGGCGCTTAATAACCCGCATTTCTACCTTCAGTGCAAGTGTTGCGAGCTCCGAGATCAAACGCATCTGGTCGGAACCCTGCCCGATCTCACCGTAGCTTACAAGCTGCACTTGGAGTGCGGTCGCATGATAAACCTATTCGACTGGCTGCAGGCTTTTCAATCCGTGCTAAATGGGGGCGACAACGTCACCGATGATGCGGCACTAGAGCAAATTGACCCCAGGATCCAGTTAGTTCAATATTCCAGGTTCTTCTGTAATCAGTTTTAATACATTATTTCTTTCCAGAGCGTGCTTCACTCGCGCTGTGGCCGAGTTGCAGTTTCTCGGGTACATCAAAACGTCCAAGCGGAAGACGGACCATGTCACCCGGTTGACATGGTGATAACTGATTAGGAGAAGAACGAAAGAAAGTAGGAATTTACGGTAGTATTTATTTGTATTACAGAGAATTGCATGTATGGTGTGTAATAAATTAACAAAAGCCTTTAGGATTTGTTTTTCTCTATTTAAAGTGCAAATGCTAAAAATCGTATTAATAAACTTTAAAGCACATTCTAGCGTAGAGTGAGGCTAGCGGGCAAAAATATCAACAAATGCTCATCCTGGAGGGAATCTCTTTTGGATCCCTGCTCACATAAGCTTCAGTGTCTCGATAGCAGATGTAATGCGATCGATTTCCGCCCGCGACTCGTAGAGCTTTGTCTCGTTAGCCGCCTGCACCTCAGAGGGAACCTTAGTTAAGTAGTCAACCGCCTGGCTGGCCTGGATCAGTTTACCCACGGTCTGCCCCAGCTGCTCACTCTTCTTCTGCAGCTTAGCGATCTCTTTGCCTGGCTCCACGAGTCCCTTGAGCAAAAGGTGCACCTCGCACTGACCCGTAACAGTTAAAATGGCGCAGCCGGACGGAGCGTTAACATCAAAAAAGACTTTAGAACAGTAGGAGATGGTGGCCAAGTCGTCGGCGTAGCGCTTGAGTATTTCAGTGGGCGCTGGATCCGTGCACTTTATGTAAGCCACTGTCTTGGTTTTGTTGGGCAGATTGTAGTCGGAACGGGCCGAGCGAATGATGCGAGCAGCCTTTTGGACAAACTCCACTTCCGACTCAATTTTTGCACTGCGCCAGGCGATGTTGCCTACAAAAATATATAAAAAAAATACTTTTCAATTTTTTGTAAATAAAAATAAACGATTTTGCATATAGAATAATATACGTATTATTAATAATTCTGAATAGTTTTTCTACGCTAAAGACCGAAATAATTATATGCCCGACCAATGGGTGCCTGTTACTCCAAACACATTAAACGCGAAAGATAGGCTAGCTTCGGAGTCCGAAGCTTAGAATACTCTTGCAGAAGAGTTGCCCTTAATAGTGGTCCGATTCTATTTTTTAATTCTTCAAATCGGCGTTAACTCATAATTTCTATATATATTTTCCAATAATGAATTGTCTTGAAAAAGACCAGAGTTATGTCAGTTACAGTTAAAACTAAGAGACTAGTTTGCGCAGAAACAGACGGACATGACTATATCGAATTGGCTGGTGATAATCTACAATATATATACTTTATAGGGAAATATCTGTCACTGCGGTGCAAATTTGTGGTCCAGATAAACAACAGTATAACCATTCCGCGTTCATTTTTGTAAACATATGATATATTCTTAATTGCTCATACAAACAGTTAATATTATTAAACATGTTGTTTTCTTTCTATGTGTTTCCAATGTATGTATATTATTATACCCTTGCAAAGGGTATTCTAATTTTGACCAGAAGTTTGTAACGCAGTGAAGGAGACATTTCCGACTCTATAATGTATATATATTCTTGATCAGCATCACCAGCCGAGTCGATCTACCCATGTCCGTCTGTCTGTCCGTCTGTTTAAAGCTATCGGGCTAAAACTTTGCACCGACCGTTCCATCTGTTGCAGGTAAGTCGGAACGGCCGGAATCGGAACACTACATCACATAGCTGCCATAGGAACGATTAGGAAAAAGTGCCATAAATTCGCTATTTTTCAAGACAAGTTTCATCAAAATCGGACCACTATATCTTATAGCTGCCATAGGAACGATGGGAGAAAATGGGTCATTGAGCATAACTCTGGTGTTTTTCAAGACAATTAATTCATTCTTGAGAAAAACAGTTTTTATACACATTAATACCGTTTTAGAAAACTAAAAAACAAAAATCGGATCACTATAGGTGCCATACAAACGATCGAACGGCTTAAAGGCAACTGGTCTGCAAGGATATTCTAAGCTTCGGGTACCAAAGCTAGCCTTCCTTTCTTGTCTTAAAAAATAATTATGATATGCTAATTGCGTCTTCTGTTACTACTTTCTTTTCTTCGATTTATTTGAACAATATTAAATACTACAAGTAAGAACGTTACAGTCGAGTTTCCCGACTGTTAAAGAACCTGTACCAATTTGTTTATAAGCTAAATAAATCAGAACCAAAAAAAAAAAGTTACCGAGTCTGGTCTGGGGCTCGAACCTGTGACGTCTGTGCTACTAGCCAGACGTCCAACCAGTGCACCCGCATTTACTTTTCGAAGTGAGTGGCTAATACAGTATAAATATATTGAAGGTGTTCATTCATACATATGTATATGAAGCTACTGCGTTCTCAGTGACACTTCCGAGATAAATCAACCACCGACCGCAAGCGATTTACCGTTTGGTTGAGCAAACAAACAGTTTGCTTGTTGTTAGCGCCTGTAAACTTTGCGTATTTATTGTGCGCTTTCGAATCAACCAATTTTGATACAATTTTCAGGATCGGTAGAAATCCTTGCTCCAATTGCATGTGAATGTTAAAAAAAAATTTAGCTTGAAAATTGTGCAGTGCAAAAATTAAAAGTACAAATTGCGGGGGCGGTGTCGTGGGACCGACAAACAAAAATAAACTACAGCTGCGTCAGTATTAGAAGAATCTGCACTGGTAATATGGTTATTCTAGCTCTTACAGTTGCTGAGATCCGTTCGTTCATCCAGACGGACAGACGGACATGGCTATATCGACTCAGCTCGTCGTGCTGATCAAGAATGTATATACTTTGTGGGGTCTGCCAAGCCTCCTTCTGCCTGTTACATACATTTGCACAAACTTAATATACCCTTTACCTTTTAGGTACAGGGTCTAAATATAGATTTATTTTTTTCATTAAATTTGTATGGCAGTTATAGAAAAACACCGCCTGATTTTGATCATTTTTTCTAGCCTTAGCCCTCGATATAATGCACATTGACAGTTTTTTAATCCTTCATTTGGCCTACAGTCTGGCAAAGTTAACGCTAGGCAGACTAATTTGCGTATTATTAGGCGGATGACATAATTGTTTATTACATACTTTATAAGATCAGATATGTTCAGAAGAAGAGCTAAATACTCACTGGGATAGGGGGCTACACAAATGCTGGGCGCGGGATTGACCCGTGGTAGCCGCTGGTATAGCTCCTCTGTAATGAAGGGCATAAACGGAGAGAGTAGGCGCAGACCATAGTCCAGGCACACATATAGCGTACGCCTAGCTGCGGTCTGCTTCTCCACGCTGCCACCTTGGAATATTGGCTTAAGGCACTCCAGATAAACGTCGCAGAGGTCATAAAGCCAAAAGGCGTAGCAAGCGCTGGTAGCGGCTGCGAAGTCATAATCTTCAAAGCCCTGGTTACATGCCTCGATAGTCGCAGCAAGCCGGGAGAGAATCCATGCATCTATCTGGTTGAGGGATTCGGAGGCCTCGATCTCGGTATCATACTTATTCGGGCCAGTGAAGTAAAGCAGGGCGAATTTGGTGGCGTTCCAAAGCTTGTTACAGAAGAAGCGGTAACCCAGGACACGATTGATATCCAAGTTGATGTCGCGAGCTTGGGTGATATAAGCGCACAGCGCAAAGCGCAAGGCATCAGAACCACACTCGGGAATGCCCTGGGGATAGTCCTGCTTTTGCCCGGCCTTGGCCTTCTCGATCTCTCGTGGGTCAAGGTTGGAGCCCACGAGCTGGGCGTGGAGCCCCTCCAATGTGATGCCACGGATCACATCTATCGGGTCGATGACGTTGCCCAAAGACTTTGACATCTTGCGTCCGTGTGCATCCCGCACCATCGGGTGCAGATAGACCTCCTTAAACGGCAGCTTGCCAAGTAGCTTCTGACCGAAGAAGACCATTCGGGCCACCCAAAAGAAGAGGATGTCGTGGCCCGTCTCCAGAAGGGACGTAGGGTAGAAGGTCTCCAGGTCCTTCGTCTTGTCCGGCCAGCCGAAAACGGAGAAAGGAAAGATGCCGGAGCTAAACCACGTGTCCAGCACGTCCTCGTCTTGCTTTAGCACGATATTGCAGGCGTCCACACCGAATCGTTCGGACGCTTTGGTATAAGCGTCAGCCTCGGTCCGCGCTACAATCCAGTACTTCTCATCATCAGTCTGAAATGCGAAATGCGTGTTAGTACATTATTTTAAGACTAGGTATTTGAACTAATTAAAAACAAGTAAGAACGTTACAGTCGAGTTTCCCGACTGTTACAGACCCTGTACAAGTTTGGTTTTAGGCAAAATAAATCAAAACCAAAAAAAATATATATTCATACCGAGTCCGGTCTGGAACTCGAACCCAAGATCTTCGCGTTTTAAGTCGAACGTCGTAACCATTCGACTAACCCACACTTTTAAAATCAGCAGCTAATACAGTAAAAATATATTGAAGGCACACATTCATACATATGTATATGAAGGTAGTGGCAGCGCAGCTGCAGCGGCACTTCCGAGAAAAATCAACCACTGAACGCAAGCGATTTACCGTTTGTTTGTGCAAATAAACAGATTATTTGTGGTTAGCGCCTGTAAACTTTAGGTATTTATTGTGCGCTTTCTAATTAACCAATCTTGATGAAATTTTCAGGATCGGTAGAAAATTATGCTCCAATTGCATGTGTATTTAAAAAAAAAATTTTAGCTTGAAAATTGTGCAGTGCAACAATAAAAATACAAATTGCGGGGGCGGTGGGCGTGGCACCTGAAAAAATAAAATAAAATTCATCTGCGTAATAATTACGAGAATCTGCACTGTTAATAAGGTTCTTATAGCTCTTACAGTTTCTGAGATCCGTTCGTTTATCCAGACGGACAGACGGACGGACAGACGGACATGGCTATATCGACTCAGATTGTCATGCTGATCAAGAATATATATACTTTGTGGGGTCTGCCACGCCTCCTTCTGCTAGTTACATACATTTGCACAAACTTAATATACCCTTTACCCTTTGGGTACAGGGTCTAACAAGAAAGGAAGGCTTACTTCGGAGTCCGAAGCTAAGAATACCCATGCAGACTAGTTGCCTTCAAACCCTCAGATATTTTGTATGGCAGCAATATAATATAGTTGTCCGATTTTGGTAAGACTTATAGGTAAAAATAGTTACTTAAAGGTGATTGATTCTTTATAAATTAATTATCTAATATTTTCAAATTTACGACTTTTTTACAGCTATGTGATGTAGTGTTCCGATTCAGGCCGTTCCGACTTATATAAAACCTGCAACAGATAGAAGGGTTGGTGCAAGTTCAGCCCGATAGCTTTAAAACTGAGAGACTAGCTTACATAGCAACCGACAGATTTTTTGAGACAGACGACATGCCTAGATCGACTCGGCTGGTGATTCTGATTACAAATATATATACTTTATAGGGTCGGGGATGTCTAGTTCACTGCGTTACAAACTTCTGGTCAAAATTATAATACCCTCTGCAAGGGTATTTAAATAAAGTTATATGCTTTTTTTGTGTGCAATTTTATCCATTTTTTGTATGACAGCTATAGGATATAGTGGTCCGATTCGGATTACATTTCCAGGATCTTACAGTATCTTTAAAATATTTTGTAATATACCGAAGTTATGTCACTGTAGTTTCAGCCCGATGTCCAAGAAACTGAGAGACCAGACAGAAAGACGGACATGGCCTGATCGACCGGCTTTTGTTGCTGATCAAGAATATACTTCTTGACCCTATAATGCCTCAAAATTGCTTTAAAAACTTAAAACAAAACTGGTGAACTTACGGATCCAACATTTATGGAGGGTTCGCTGAATGTTACGTGATAGGCTGGGATGCGGTGGCCCCACCACAACTGCCTCGAGACACACCAATCGCGGATGCCATCCATCCAGTGATACCAGGTCTTGGTGTGGTGTTCCGGTACGATCTTTAGGTCGCCAGAACGGACGGCTTCAGTGGCAGAGGCGGCCATATCCGAGCAGCTCACATACCACTGGGGCTTGATAAGCGGCTCCACCACGTCCTTTGACCGGCTACAAATGGGTACTACCATCTGGTTGTTCAGCGTCTCGCGATAAAGGCCGAGCTCCTTGAGCTTGTCCAGGATAAGCTTGCGACATTCAAAGCGCTTCATGCCCGCAAACTCTCCATAGTCGCCGACAATGTAGCCATCGTCGTTAAAGATGGTAATGAAGGGCAGATTGCATCGTTTGCCTACCTCGTAGTCGTTGGGGTCATGCGCGGGAGTAATCTTTACGGCTCCCGTGCCAAACGACATATCCACGAACTCATCGCATACGATCGGCAGGCGGCGTGTGGAGAACGGGTGAACAACGAATTTGCCATGCAGGTGCTTGTAGCGCTCATCCTGCGGATGTACGGCCACAGCCGTATCACCTAGCATCGTCTCTATACGGGTTGTGGCAACGACGACCTCCTCGGCTTCGCCCTCCACCTTATAGGCGAACTTAATCAGTACGCCGAATTCCACTTTCTCTTCGTAGCCGGGAATGGAGAGGAAGGTGCGCCCGGAAATCTCTACTTTATCGACTTCGATGTCCGATATGGCCGAGCGGAGCGTGCACGACCAATTGACCAACCTAGAGCTCCGATAGATGCTCCCCTCTTCATGTAGGCGGACAAATGCCTCTGTGACGGCGCGGCACAGTTTGGGGTCCATTGTGAAGGCCACCCGAGTCCAGTCGTAAGAGGATCCCAGGCTCTTGAGCTGATCGTAAATACGGCCGCCCTTCTCCTGACGCCAATCCCAGATGCGCTCGATGAACTTCTCGCGACCCAGGTCGTGCCGCGACAATTTTTCGTCGCGAAATAGCAGCTTTTCCACCACCACCTGGGTGGCAATACCAGCGTGGTCGCACCCGGGCACCCACAGAGTTGTGCGGCCTTTCATGCGGTGATAACGCGTGATTGCGTCCTCGATGGAGTTGGTTAAAGCATGGCCCAGGTGCAGGGAGCCCGTAACGTTGGGGGGCGGAATGATCATCACAAACTTCCCGTTGGGGTTGGGGGCGTCGATCGACGGTCGCTTGAAGATTAACAAGGATTAAATACGGCATTATGCAAAGTTTTGCACCGACTTACCCCGTACTCGGGCTTAAAGAAGCCCTCCTTCTCCCACCAGCTGTACCACTGAGCCTCGACGTAGCGGGGACTGTAAGCGTCTGGCAAACTGCCACTGACTTCCTTTTTTTCTCCGGGAGATGTTTCTGCCGTGTAAACGGCAGACTCTTTCACCTCTTTGATTCGCTTCTGCAATATGAGAATGGCGTTAGCTTTCACCACCGGCAATTGTCCGAATTTCTGACGTCCCATTTGCCACATAACCTTGTACCGAGCGGGTGCAATGAGGACGATTATGGGTACTCACCTCGGGCTTTTCTTTTTTGTCGCCCGCCGCCGGAGCCGCAGCCGCTTTTTTATCCAGCTTGGCCTGCAGCTTGGCCAGTTTTTCCGCCTTCAGGCGCTCCTTCTCCAACTGCTTGGCAGTCTTGGGAGGATCATCGGCTCCAGCTGGAGCTGTGGCCTCCTTTTGCTGATCTGGCACAGGCATATCGCTGGTGTTCCTTAAGACTTCGGCTGGTACTACAATAAATACGCTGACAAAACGTCGGCTGTTAGTCACTCACATGCACTCAGGGAGAAGTCGCGAAAATAACAGACGAAAACGTGTGCACTTTAGGCTAGGGTTGCCAACATTTCCACACTGAGGCGAATTGCGAAATGACATTTCTCAATTTTGATTATTTTAAAATTTTTTTAATCTTATTTATTGATTCCATTTAGTTTTACAACCTTTTATGTGGTAGCTTTTGCCGATTAATTTCGATTTTCAATAAAAAGTTGGACACAATTTTCATGACCGCATATAAATCGACATATCGATATTTTTCTGTTTTTATAGTACTCTGCAGGGACTGGTTACACTTGCCGCCACTTTGTTTTTGCATTAGGCCAGAATTTAGCGAAAAGTACATAAAATGTTAGTGTAATTTTTGTTGTGCGTGTTTAGAACTTCAATTAAAGCAAGTTTCCAGAGGCATCAAAAGCCACAACCCCCAGCGACATCAAAGCAGGGCCAGCGCAGCCCGGATCGTATAGATGTAGAATTTTCGCGAGTGCCAATAGACAGAAGGAGTAGTTGTATCTGATAAGCAGCCATCTTATAAGAATAGATTCACCACAGTGCAGGCAAACCGCTGCCAAACAAAGTAAATGCTAACTACTTTTAGCACAACCAGCCACACAATACAAAAGCACAGAAACAACAACCCACCCAGACATGTGCAGTGCGCAGCTAATCTATTGTAAATAATCTGCGTCCACGTCTATTGTGAACTGACACATTTTCTTGGTCACGTACGCCGCCTAGTTCCTCGATTCCGTTGATGCAGCAGCAAAGCGGTTCGAATTCGCAATAACTAACAAAAAAAAGTTGTCACATCTCCGGGAGCCGCTTGGCCAGGAGAACCCCTCATCGGTTGCCACACACGTAAGTTTTTATGTTTAATGTAGCCAATCGCTTCTCCCGTGGCGCCCCGCCGCGGCGAGTACGTTTTGCAAAATCGATATTCCAATTCACTAGCCATTTTGAAGTGCCACCACCACCCCGACTTCTGAACTGGGTCCCGAATTAATTGAATTAACTTGCAAAACTCACTATCGCGGGTCGTCCTTTTTTTTGCATGCAGTAACGGCCAAAATAATAGTACTATTATTAATTTCGATTGGGTGTTGTCCCATTGTAAAGGCTCCTTCTAGCATGTACGACTTTGTCCTCCACAAACTGCTAAATATTTAAGTTTTCCAAATTTAATTCATCATCAATTCAAAAACCAAATCCTAAGTTCAGTCAAATTAAATTGGTATAGATTGATTTTTGGGCAGCCAATGGGCATTTGTCGTAAGCCATTAATTAACTACCCTATAATAATATACCATTTTCTAACATAGGCGACATTAAATTAAAATACATATATCGACAGTGTAGCGGATTTTATCTAAACATCTTTATAATACAACATAAGCCCAGGGCATGTAAACCGCACGATCATTCCTTCTGTAGCACTAACAGTCTGATTTTATTTTAAACTTTTTAATTAATTAATAAAGTCCCAATTTTGTTCCATTAAGAAGAAACTTTTAGAATCTTACTATGTTATTAAATAGAGGCCATTCCTAAAATTTTCTGAAAAATTATCCGAATCGTTCGTATTACTATGTTGAAGTTAGGTTTGTTAAAAGATATAGATAGATAGTACACTCCTAGGCTAGTTTGCTTATAAAATACATCCGGACACGGCAGGATTGAAACAACTGTTGAGTATAGACTTTGAAGAGTCGAAGTTGTCCCATTCCCTCTGATTAAATTTTATAGTAGAGCATCTGCGAGGACTGAAGCTTAGAATCAGCTGGAAGTCTATTTGCTCACATATGATCGGTCTTTTTTTATTTTATTCGAATTATCAAAAAAAAAAAAAAAACATTGGATATTGCGATATGGTATTAATTAAATAAGCTTCTAAAAATAATTTATCTTTCAAAATAAAGATGTTGTTATATCGTTTACTGGGCAGTTATATAATGTTAAATTGCGAACTAAATAGTTTCCTTTTAAGACGATGGTTTCTTAAAATTCAATAAGGTATCTTTTAAAAATAAAAGTTTTGCTAATTTTTTCCGATTTTTCATGAAATAGCTCTATGAAGTACGTGAACAGGGTGGAAAAACAACCTGATAGCTTTTTATAGCCTTGTTTATTGATCAGCATCACCAATCGAGTCGATCTAGCCATGTCCGTCTGTCCGTTTTTATGCAAACTAGTCCTTCAGTTTTAAAGCTATCAAGCTGAAACTTTGCATAACCCTCTCTCTGTGTTGCAGGTAGTATTTAAGTCGGAACGGCCGGAGTCGAAACACTACATCATAGGAACGATTGGAAATGAAAGTTCGTAAATTCATAATTTTGTAAGATAATGGATTGTTTTTTATAAATCACTATTTAAGAACTATTTTAACCTATCCTGAAAGTCTCATCAAAATTTATAAAGGCCCTTTTAACAAGGACGGTTCTATGTTACTAACATAACAATTTGTTTTTACTTTTGCACCATACTGCGCAAGCTAGAGTCTTGGGCTTTAACACAAGCAATTGAAGCATTAATTTCTACCGATCCTGAAAATTTCATTAAGTTTCGCTAACTAAAAAGCGCATAATAAATATGTAAAGTTTATTAACATAGACCCGTCCTTGATGAAAGACCCTTTATAATTATTTTATTCTAAGACAATATACTTTTCATAAACATTAAAGCCAATTTCAAACATAATTAACAAAAAAGAAAGGAAGGCTAGACCTTGCAGACCAGTTGCTTTAAAACTGTTCGATCGTTTGCATGGCCGCTAAAGGATATAGGGATCCGATTTATTGTTTTTAATTTTCTAAAACGGCTTTAATATCTATGAAAACTGTATTTCTCAATAATGAATTAATTGTCTTGAAAAACACCAGAGTTATGCTCAATGACCCATTTTCTCCCATCGATCCTATGGCAGCTTTAGGATATAGTGGTCCGATTTTGATGAAACTTTCAGGATACGTTAAAATAGTCATAAAAAAAATTATTTCTAAAGATTGAATTAGTTATCTTTAAAAATGGCGAATTTATGGCACTTTTCCCCAATTGTTCCTATGGCAGCTATGAGATATAGCTAGATCGACTAGGCTAATGATGCTGATCAAGAATATATATGCTTTAGAGGGTCGGAGACGGCTCCTTCACTGCGTTACAAACTTCTGGTCAAAAATATAATACCCTCTGCAAGGGTATAAAAATCGGACCTATACCTGTCATCGAAACCATTGAAAGGTTTGAAGGTAACTGGTCTGCAATTGTATTATATACTTCGGACCCCGAAGCTAGCCTTCCTTTCTTGTCTAAAAATCAATATTTAGTGACTATTTTAACGTACTCTGAAAGACATACAATTACTTTGGCGTTTTTATACCCTTGCAGAGGGTATTATAATTTTGACCAAAAGTTTGTAACGCAGTGAAGGAGACGTCTCCGACCCTATAAAGTACATATATTCTTGATCAGCATCACCAGCCGAGTCGATCTAGTCATGTCCGTCTGTCGGTTGCTATAAAAACTAGTCCCTCAGTTTTAAAACTATCGGGCTGAAACTTTGCACCAACCCTTCAATCTGTTGCAGGTAGTATATAAGTCGGAACAGTCGGAATCGGAACACTACATCACATAGCTGCCATAGGAACGATTGGGAAAAACAGCCATAAATTCGCCATTCTTAAAGATATTTCATTTATTTCTTGGTAAACTCTATTTAATAGCAATTTTAACATATCCTTAAAGTTTCATCAAAATCGGACTACTATATCCTATAGCTGACATAGGAACGATAGGAGAAAATGGGTCATTGAGCATTACTCTGATGTTTTTCAAGACAATTAATTCATTCTTAATAAAAATAGTTTTCATACACATTAAAGCTTATTTAGAAATTTAAAAACCAAAGATCGGATAACTATATTCCTTTCTTGTTCAAGATAATTTATTTATTCTTACTTTTCATATCTATTAAAGTCGATTTATAAAATTAACAAGAAGCTTCGACACCCGAAGCTTAGAATACCCTTGCAGACCAGTTGCCTTTAAACTGTTCGATCGATTGTATGGCAGCTATAGGATGTAGTGATCCGATCTTTGAGTTTTAAATTTCTAAAACGGCTTTAATGTCTATGAAAACTGTTTTTCTCAAGAATGAATTAATTGTCTTGAAAAACACCAGAGTTATGCTCAATGACCCATTTTCTATCGTTCCTATGGCAGCTATGGGATATAGTGGTCGGATTTTGATGAAACTTTCAGGATATGTTAAAATTGCTATTAAATAGAGTTTACAAAGAAATAAATTAAATATCTTTAAAAATGGCGAAATTTTGGCATTTTTTCCCAATCGTTCCTATGGCAGCTATGTGATGTAGTGATCCGATTCAGGCCGTTCCGACTTACCTGCAACAGATGGAACGGTCGGTGCAAAGTTTCAGCCCGATAGCTTTAAAACTGAGGGACTAGTTTACATAGCAACCGACAGACAGACAGACAGACGGACATGGCTAGATCGACTCGGCTGGTGATGCTGATCAAGAATATATATACTTTATAGGTTCGGAAATGTCTCCTTCACTGCGTTACAAACTTCTGGTCAAAATTATAATACCCTCTGCAAGGGTATAACAAACGATCGAACGGCTTAAAGGCAACTGGTCTGCGAGGGTATTCTAAGCTTCGGGTACCGAAGCTAGCCTTCCTTTCTTGTTAGATAATAATAATGATAGCTTTTTCGAATGAATTGGAGTTTCCATTTAACATGGGTTTTGGCTGCGAAATATATTTACAATGCTTTGGAGTCGAAAGCTACCCTTACTTCATGGAGTAAGAACATTCTTATTCGAATTGTACAATTTTTTTTCGAATCAATTAAAGAGGTTTCTGTCATTATAGGCAAAATACCTATATGTCCATGTACTCTCCTCCAACATCAAAGGCAATGAGTAATTTTAACCAAAAAGGTAAACAAATGTTTGGGAAGCCTTTCACGCGACTTCGAGCCTCCGACAGGACCAAAAACCAACTCGTTTCAGAGGAACAACTGACCTGCGACAAAGAGAATTTGGAAAGAACATCTGCCAGTCTGCATTTTTTCTATTTTTACCTGCTTTAAGGAGTATACGAAACAGGGGTTAATGCACGCCTGCGCAAACACGGTTTTGTGGCAAAATGCAGCTGCTAAAGAAGAGAACATGGAAGTTGTGATTTTTAGCGACATTTTGCACTCCATTCTTATCCATCCGA
Source organism: Drosophila setifemur (assembly GCA_021224005.1). Taxonomy (NCBI): domain Eukaryota; kingdom Metazoa; phylum Arthropoda; class Insecta; order Diptera; family Drosophilidae; genus Drosophila; species Drosophila setifemur. The sequence continues at coordinate 2,539,052 of JAJJHY010010898.1, forward strand.
TAGAGGAAGTCTCAGATTTTGTAAGAGTTTTAATAGCATTTTTCTCCCGCTTCTCTCAAAACTTAAAATTAATCGTGACTAGTATCGACCCTTTATACATACCGGTTTCGTCCCTTAAGCAAGTTGATTGGAAAGGAATTCGAAACTTTTCTCGATTGGGGCTGCGCCCCGTCTGCGAAGTCTCCATTTCCATCCCTATTCCTACGGGTTGCGGTATCCGGTTTCAGATGACAGAATTGTTATACCCTTGTAGAGGTTATTATAATTTTTACCAGAAGTTTGCATCGCAGTGAAGGAGACATAATCGATTCCATCTAGCCATGTCCGTATGTCTGTTTCTACCCAAAATAGTCTCTCCGTTTTTTAAACATTATTATTTTAACCTAGGCCCAACAAAATCGGACCACTATAGCCTATAGCTGCCATTGGAACGATAGGAGCAATTGGGTCAAAGAGCTTAAGTTTTATGTTTTTAAAAATATTTCATTCTTGTAAAATTAAAGCCGATGTAGAAAATATAAAAAAATCGGAGCAATTCATCCATTTAAGCGACCAAGGGCAAATGCGCAAATGGTCCACAACGGTATTCTAAGAAAAATTTAAAACGACATATTAAAAGCTAAGCCGATTTGCAAAATTTCACAAAAATCTTTGATCCATATCGTACAGCTGACATAGGAAAAGCTTCGGTTTCTGAAGCAATCCTATCTTTTTGGTTTTCTAAAGTTCAAAACTTTAGATATCAGGATATCTGTTTAATTTTTATACCAAAGAATAAAGTCGATATACCCATGTCCGTCAGTCTTTCCGTCTGGATAAACGATCGGATCTCAGATTCTGTTATAGCTAGAAGAATCTTATAAGCAGTGTAGATTCTCCTAATACTGACGCAGATGAAGTTTTTTTTTTTGTCGGTGCCATTGAACATAACTCTGGTGTTTTCAAGACAATGATTTCATTCTTGGAAAATATTGTTTTCAAAGACATTAATGCAGTTTTATAAAATTTAAAACCAAAAATCGGATGACTATATCATAAAGCTGCCACTCAACGGTTTCAAGGCTACTGTTCTGCAAGGGTATTCTAAGCTTTGGGCACCGAAGCCTTCCTTTCTCGATTTTATACCCTTGCAGAGGGTATTATAATTTTGACCAAAAGTTAGTTTGTAACGCAGTGAAGGAGACATTTCCGACCCTATAAAGTATATATATTCTTAATCAGCATCATCAGCCGAGTCGATAAATCATGTCTGTCTGTCGGTTGCTATGTAAACTAGTCTCTCAGTTTTAAATCTATCCGGCTGAAACTTTGCACCGACCGTTCCATCTGTTGCAGGAAGTTTATAAGTCGGTGCGGCCGGAATCGGAACACTACATCACATAGCTGTCATAGGAACGATTGGGAAAAAGTGCCATTAATTCGCCATTTTTAAAGATATTTTATTAATTTCCTAGGAAACTCTTAATGACCATCTTAACATATCCTAAAAGTTTCATCGAAATCGGACCACTATATCCTATAGCTGCCATACAAACGATCGAACAGTTTCATGGCAACTGGTCGGCAAGGGTATTCTAAGCTTCGGGTACCGAAACTAGCCTTCCTTTCTTGTTTTTTTTTTTATATTACTTCTATATTGCTTGTTACGAAACACTGCAAAATCAAGTTGACTTTTTTAGAGAGTGCTGCTGAGCACGCACTACCTTTATGTACATATTTTCCTTCAATATATTTGTACTGTATTAGCTACTGGCGTAATAGTGTAATCGGTGGTGTAATAGTGTCTGGCTGCTAACCTGGATGTGAAGTATAAAGTAGGGGGAGCGCGATCTGCGATCGATCGAATAGGCCTCCATCGAGCAGATGGCAGATGTCCCCCTGTCCGTGTGCGTATCCGTTTATGTGGCACATGCCAAGAGAGTATCGTAAAATAAGGGAAGGCAGCCGAGCAGACAGATGTTTCTACTCGAAGTAATCAGTGCATCAGCAGGCCAGCTAGGCTTTGTACCAGTCCCTTCTGTCCGTCTAGTCAGAGGATTGGTCTGTTAGACTGGTTATATCTTGCTGCAATGCCCATCGACATCTGTCGGTGTAGTCTCTGCTGAATATTGCCTGCTGCCTTTTGCCGGCTGTGCCCGAGGTGCCAGCTGGTCGAGCTCTTTGGTATGTAGGTGATGCAGTATTTTCACTTGGAGCTCTTCTACACTTATTGCGTTGTGAGGGTTGTGTTATGCAGAGTGCGAGACGCACCACATGGGGGATGGCCGAAAATCAGCTGTTTTGCGCAATGTTTATAAACAAAATGCGAGCAAAATGTAGCAGGAGAAATGGCAATGCCAGTAACCCTTAGACATGTCTGGATAAATTTTTGGAATCACCATCAAGTCTCAGAGCCAGAGCCAGCAACCACCGACCTACATTGGCGCACTGACTCTGGGCCACATGGCGCATGGGGTGGTTCCGCTCACACGCACGGCCTTCGTAGGTGCAAGGACGTTGGGAAACCCCCCAAAATGTAAACAATCAAAAGCAACCCTAGACGCCGGCACCGACCGCATCCGCTCTTGGTCTTGTCCGTGCTCTTGGTCATGTGCCTGAACCACCACCTCACTGGCAGATTCGGTGGGGAGGCATGTGCCGGCATGTCATCCGTCCACACAACGACGTCTTCGTCACTTTTAGGGGTTTTCCAAACAAAAGGGAACACCAATACAGAGCGAGACTTCGGTGGTAGTTAGAGTAACGTATGGAGCATCCGCTCCCATTAATAAGTAGTAAACAAACCCCCTGGTGTTTTTGGCACAAATCCCGCTCGAGCCGCAGGTCAGGTGTGCTGTTCCCGGGACAAAGTGGTAACAAGTTGCAACTCAACAGGTTGGCGCGCGACCGTGATGTTGCTGGTGGATGGGTTTAGTTTCCCGCCACATGATCGAGGACTTGCCTTTCATGTGAGCTTAGTTAAATCCAGTGCCAATTTAAAGATGAAGCTCCTGTCCTAAATACGCATTTTAATGATGACAACGGTTTTAGGTATTGGGTGATCCTGGCTCTCTTAAATGAAAATCGATTCAAATCTGCCAATGCTAATAGTAAGATCCGCTCTATTCATTTTTCATTATTTTTTTTTATACATATTTGTAAAGTGTCCGTGTTTGAAGTCCATACAAATTCACAAAGGCTTGTTAATATTAATGAATTTATTGGATCTTTCTGTAATTGGATGTTTAAATTTATGTTACCTACTTGATATTTACTTTTATTTGAACTAAGAGGGTCCGTTGCATATTTCCATAGAAACTAGATATTAACTGGAGCATTTGAGCAGCTCACATTCTGCTCGACTTTCCATTAATAGGATGGCCAACTGACATTCACTCAAGCACGTTGTTTCATGGTCTTATTGACAAATCTTATTGACCTTTCAAAATGGCCGCCATTTAGTTGACCGACGCGAAAAGTGACGAACGATTTCCTGGCTAAGGCGGATAGCAAGAAGCGAGAAGTGTGATGGAGAATTAATTAGATTGCGGTGGCAGCTGCTGGGTCTGCTGCATATGAGAGCGAGCAGACAGAGAGAGAGAGAGAGAGGGAGAGAAAGAGAGAGAGGCGAACGCAACGAGTGTGCGCCAAAAGCCTGCAACGTAAGTTGTAATGTAAAGCGCAAAGGATTTCCTCCTCAACGTCTTTAAATCATTTAACACATAAAAAAAACTAAATTAAACGAATCCAGGAGTGTAGTTGGGCGCCCAATTTGAAAGGACTCACTGCTAAACTACATTAAGACAAACGCACGCACACACAAAAAATGTAACGAATATAAGCAAAAACAAAACAAAGGCTGCGACAGAAGCAGAGAAACGAGCCAAAGCCAAACAGTTGTGCTTGAGATAAAGGACAATAAAAGAGAAACCCCGAAAAGGGGACGCTTGCTCTGCTTTTCAGCAAATGCCTGTCGAGCTCGCACAGTGGAACCATTCCAGAAATAGATGGAATAAATAAATAGCCCATTACTTTGTTGTTTATTTACGTTGTTTTGTAAATCTTACATATATGTGCTTGAACAGCATCCAAAGGTTATTTAAACTAGTGTTTGGTATTTACCAAAAGCAACAATTTTTTATTGGAAATATTTGAATGTGTGTACATTTTTTTTAAATGTTATTTAAGAGAACAAAACTGGCGCATCTGATAAACTGGTATTTGGATATTCGGGACTGAACGTTTTAAAAAATTGTTGGAATAAAAATAATAATATAATGATAATGGATATGTTATAATAATTTTCTAGAATTACATACATATCTATATATATATGTTGATGACCATCTGCATTTGTTGACTTGTACCACTGTGAACATCGCCGCGCGTGCTTAGCTGCCAAAAAGGATATAAAACAGGCAACTGCCAGCAGGACCAACAACAATAAGGAAAAAAGCATAAATAATATTGTCTTGTCGCAGCTGAGTCGGAGCTGGAGTTGAAATTTTATGAGAAATTGTATTAGAGAAATGTTTTGTAAAATCAAACGCGGCACGCACGCACACACTCAAAGGGAACGAGTGTGTATGTGTTTTGCCCGTGGAATGGGAGAAAAGAGAAGTAAATGGGAATGTGGAATGTGAAAAAAGGGGACGCGCATTACGTCGGTTCTCCGTGTTTTGCGACGACGTCATCGTCAGTTCTTTTGCTGCTGATGGTTCCTGTTTTCGCTTTTTACCGTTCAGTCAATGACCACATTGTGTACACAACTGCAGCACAGAACATGTGTGCGTGTGTTTGTGTTTAAGTCCTGCCGGAAGTGGACGCCGCTGCCTGGTCATTCTCGTTGCTTTCATACAAGCTCTCTTTTTCTTTCTCTCTCTCTTTTGCGGTGTGTCTGTGCTCGTTATGCATAATTTGCTTGCAAGAAACAAGTTTTTCGGCCTCGCAGGATTTTGGCCTCCACGCTTATTTGCTTTCGTTTAAGTCCTGTCGCGCAGTGTGGCCATTTTCTTGCGCGTTCTAGTCACGCTTTGATCCTGTAATTTTTTGATCCATGTGTCATTTTTCGTAGACGTTTTCCGGCTAATGATATGTTGTAAATGACACTTTGTTTGTCGTTTTGTTTCGATTTATAATTTGTATTTCTTTTTATTTGTATTTGTAATGCACTGAAGGAGAAAAGAATATATATTCCTGTTCAGGATCACCATCCGAGTCGATCTAGCCATGACCATCTGTCGGTTGCTATGTAAACTAGTCTCCCAGTTTTGAAGCTATCGGGTTGAAACTTTGCACCGACCCTCCTTCCTGTTGCAGGTAGTACATACGTCGGAACGGCCGAAATCGGAAGACTACATCACATAGTTTCCATAGGAACGATGTGAGAAAATAGGTCATTGTTCATAACTCTGGTGTTTTTGAAGACAATTAATTGATTCTTGTAAAATACATTTTTTTCAGACATTGAGGCCGTTTGAAAAAATTAAAACGGGTATTCTAAGCTTCGGGCCCCAAAGCTAGCCTACTTTAATTGTTTACAATGCTTTCAAGTAATTGCCGATGGTATTTGTTTTAGTTATAGATTAGCAAAGACTTTGGCACATTTAAATCAAGTATTGATTTTGTTTTAACTATTAGCTTTTTTTGGTGTTTGTCTTTGGTTTTATAGTTTTATTAAAAAAGTTTGTACATTTCCATTCTATCGATCGTAGAGCAAACAAACAGATTGCTTGTTAGCGGCTGTAAGCTTTGCATATTTTTGTGCGCTTTGTAATAAACCAAACTTGATGAAATTTTTAGGATCCGTACAAATGGGCTTTCATTGCGAGTGAAAAAGCATTAGACAAACATAAAAATATTAATTGTGGGGGCGCAGGGCGTGGCACCACTTCATCTGCGTCAGTATTAGAAGAACCGGCACTGCTAATATGGTTACTCTACCCTTTGGGTACAGAGTCTATAAATGTATTTTTTGTTGGTTTTGCATAGAGGTTATTTTATGAGAACGATATATTCCGTTAACCCCTGCCACTTCCGTTTTCCTAACTCCGATCGCCTTCGATCCGATAACTGCTGGGTCCAGATTAGAAGAGGATCTTCGTTATGATCTTAAATCCATGCGAAAACAATGCAGAATGATGATTACGTCCTTTGCAATTTATCTGTCGTTTTAGATAGACTTATAGATAGGCAGCCTGCGACTGTGAGCGTTTTAAAAGGTGAATGCATTTTTCTTTTCCCAAAATAAGATTCACGACCAATAGTTTTAGTTTGCTGAGATAGTCAGAGAGCAGGAAAAATACATTGTTTAAAGGTAAGCTAGAAGGATCTGTACATCCCTTCGGCTCTTGAAGGCAAAAAGGAAGAGAAAGGCAACTACAATAACTGCCGTTTTTCCTCTCAAATATTTTTCTGCCAAACTTGTTTGCGCCATCTCCCTCTCGCTCTACACCGATTTTTCTTCTGCATTTTGCTTTGGCTATAGCATTAAAAGGACAACGCTCTCAGCTTGTACCAGCGTATGCGTCAGCGTGTGTAAGTGTTAGTAGTAGCGAGTCCTACCGACGGCAGCGTCTGCGTCGCCATCATATCGTCCTGGCGTCAGGCTGCGTTTCAGTCGATGCTCGCCGCTCAGACCGCTCAGACATGTCGCTCGTATCGTGTCCGTCGTGAGTGATTTTAGTGCTAGTTTGCCAGTAACCATGTATGTGTGAGCTCACAGGGAGAGAATCCCCTTCTCAGTAAAACGAAACCTATTCAAAGACTAAAAAACGACGCCTTTCGACTATCAGATGTTTAAAGACTACAAAATAAAACCCAACCCAACCAACGGATATCAATCTTCAAGATTACAAAGTTTGTCATTAAAGTGCTGAAATAAAACCAAAAATAAAACCATAATATAATGTGCAATACACTAAAAAAAGGAACTAATAGCAGCAGATATATCAACAGCAACGGATAAATATACAGGACGAGTTACCTATATAGTCACAAAAATTATTTCCATTTTTTTGTGTTACGCACAGAGCCCATCGAAACAAGAAACAGAAAAGCGTAAAAACCCGACGAAGCACATCACAAGTGAGTTCAAAATTTTGTCCTTTTGTACACACAGACACACACATACGTAAACACACACACATATATAAAATTTACTCGCTGCCTTGCAACTCGCCCATTTGGAACCCTCCTGTGTATCCAGCCCACTCCTTTGCATACTCACCCCCTCTCATTCACTCTCTTTGGAAACAGCAAATAGTTTTGCGCACTCGATATAATCTTCGTTATTGCCCTTCCCCTCTTCCCATGCCGAATGCGTTCCGCTCAGCTCGGTTCTCTTTCTCTCTTGCGTTCTCCTGAAGTCTCCCGAGTCGTCCTTTGTCGGGTGGTGGTACAGTTTTCTGTGTGGTCGAAAAATTGCGTAAATGTTCATGTAGTTCGCTGGGATGTCTCGCACGGCGTTGTCCTCGTTTGCGTTATCGTTGCCGATATCCTATCTGCTCCTCTGGACTGCAAAGGTTTTAGTCTCTTTATGTGGATAATAGAAGAAAAAAACGGACTATCCTTAGTATCGAGTAATCAAAATATGTTGCGGGATAAGTGTCTTTCGCTTATTGGGTGTTTTTGATTTGACTTGCTTACTGCTAGGATTATGGGATGTCTGTAACTTCAATAATTAATTATCCACATTGTGAGTAATTTATAACGATATTTTAGATGTTTGTACATACAAAAACACAAAGAGAGAAATGTGCAAATACCAAGTGAAGCATATAGCGTGTAGAGAAAAGTAATTTTAGGGAGCATCCCAAAATAACTTTTACTCTTATCGGACATGATTTAATTATTTCATCTTGTGCGGAAACAGAAACAGCTAGATAATTAGTATATATCTGGCTGCTATTGTGTACGACATCATATTATATCAATATTAAAGGTTTTTACAGTTTTTAGTAATAAATAAAAAGGTTTAAAATTTAACGTTTTTGGAATGACATAATGGGTAATCCCCCGGACTTTAGTTATCAATATTTCTATCATAATTCTTAACTTATTACTCGAAAATAAAAAAAACTAACATTTTATTTTATTTATGATCAAAATAAATTTTTTCAGGTTATTTTGTAGAAATACAATTCAAAACATATATTACTAGTTTTTTTATATATATTGAGTAAAATATTGATTAAGTAAAATAATGGTTTTTATTTACTTTAACATTTATTCTACATTTAAGGTAAAGTAACCAACCCTTTTTGGATTTTATTTTCTATCCAACATTTAATCCGCTTAACATTTCAGAAGGACATGGAAAATATATATACTTACATATATGCCTTTTCTATTTAGAAAATTTGTTAGCATACCATTCACTCCATAAAGTGAAGGCACTTGATACTTTTTATGGGTTCTTTGTCTACCGAGAAAACCACTCGATCGGCAGAGTCAATTCTCTCCAGACTGCCTGCAGCTGATGTGGCTGCCGCGCCCATTCATTTAAAAAAGGCGATCCAAACGATGCAGCTGCTCGTGTGATCCTTTGTTTTTCTTTTTTTTTAAGCAGGCAGCCGCCGCTAAGCGATCCGTTGCGATAGCATGCAATGGGATCATTCAGCAACAGAGCGGGCAAAGGCCCAATTTCTAGGATCGCTTCTCTTGTTTTAATGCCGCTTTGCTTCTCTCACAGTTCCAGATCGGGGCAGCGTATTTTGAGATAAGAGTACTTTGCAAAGCTAACATAACATATCCGGTATAAGGATGAAAATGTCAGACATACCTCGCATCAAGGTCTTTCGGCCGACCTGGGAGGAGTTTAAGGATTTCCCAAAATATATTGCATACATGGAGTCACAGGGCGCCCACAAGGCCGGTCTGGCCAAGGTCGTGCCGCCGCCAGAGTGGGTGCCGCGCCGCAATGGCTACGCTGATTTGGACGCTCTAAACGTAACCATTCCGGCTCCCATTTGCCAGGTGGTCACCGGCAAGCAGGGATACTACCAGCAGATCAATATCCAAAAGAAGCCGCTTACGGTGAAACAGTTTAGCGATCTGGCCAGCACTGAGCGCTATTCTACGCCCAAGCACTTCGATTTCGAGGATCTGGAGCGGAAGTACTGGAAGAACATCACTTACGTGGCACCTATCTACGGGGCGGACGTTAGTGGGAGCATCACAGACCCCGACCAGGATGTAAGTTAGTTTGGGATTGCGTTTCCGAGCCCCTTCCCAGTTGACGTTGACTTTGCCGTTGTAGAGCTGGAATATCAACCGACTGGGCACCATTCTGGACTTCGTAAACAAGGACTACAACATACAGATAGACGGCGTTAACACTGCCTACCTTTACTTTGGCATGTGGAAGACTACGTTTGCGTGGCACACAGAGGATATGGACCTCTACTCCATCAATTATCTTCACTTTGGGGCGCCAAAGACGTGGTACGTGGTACCACCTGAGTACGGACGCAAGCTGGAGAAGGTGGCGAATCAGTACTTCCCGGCCAGCTATAAGAACTGCAACGCCTACCTGCGCCACAAGATGACGCTAATCTCGCCTCAGATTCTCAAACATCATGACGTACCCGTTAGCAAGGTGTGTCCCCTGTCCCCTGTTTCTCTAGTTGATCAGCTTACTAAAACCGGCTTTTGCAGATCACGCAGGAGGCGGGCGAGATCATGATTACGTTTCCATTCGGCTACCACGCAGGGTTTAATCACGGTTTTAACTGCGCCGAGTCCACCAACTTCGCCATGGAGCGCTGGATTGAGTACGGCAAGCGTGCGGTCCAGTGCACCTGCAGCAACGACATGGTCAAGATATCGATGGACACGTTCGTAAAACGTTTCCAAAGCGACCGATATGACCTTTGGCTAGAGGGCCGCGACGTGGGCCGGCACCCGGAGGACCCACCGAACGGGGTGCCCAGTGCTGCCCCCCTCCCCCCGCACCTTGATGTTATGAGTTACGATAAGAAGTAGGTTTTCTGGTTACCGGTGCAGCAGGTCTCACTCCATGAATGCCATGTCCGTTTCCCCCTTCACAGAATGAAGAAGCAGTGCAACCCTACCACGGCAAAGACCTTTAAGGAGCGCAATCCCGACCTGGACCTGGACGAGATCCAGCAGAACCCCAACGTTCCTGACGACGTCAAGGCCATGCTCAAGGAAAGTGTGCTTACTCTGGACACCGGCGATGTGGGCGTGGACGAAGGCGACTTCGCGAACGAGGACGCAATGAGCCTGCAAAGTCCCGCCGACCTTAAGACCAAGCAGGAGCTGCTTGAGTACATAGACGATGGCACAGGTGTGTGGCCGCAGGAGCCATTGAGTTGTTGTCACGGCTGAGCAATAATCACATCTACATGCTATCCCTCTCTCTCCCTTTGTCTTCCCCGTTTTTCTTTTGTAAATTATTTTGTTTACAGAAGATGATGACGATGAGGAAGACTTCAAGAGGCGAAAGCAGAAGCGCAAATACGATGCCGACTATGACGACGATTGGTTAATTTCGAAGCGACGCACTCACTCGCGAAACAACAGCCGTGGTCGAAGCCCGCGCGTTAAGGATGACCGATCCATCTCGCCGGCTTCATCCTCTTCCTCGACGTCGCGGGGAGCTAAGCGCGGCAAAGCCACCGGAACGCCACGCAAGACGCCATCAAGGCGGAAAAAGGAGGACAACGGAACGTCGCCTGCGGCCGCTCCTACCGCTACTGTAACATCTCCCACTGTAGCAGGCAAATGTCAACCCGCAACACCAACGCAAAAAGCCATTACATCAGCAACACTTGGCAGCGATGGCGGCGGAGGTGAGAGCGGCAGCTTTAGCAGCCACTGCACCACTGCATCTATATAATCACTGCATCACATTCATAACATCCCTTACCACCCTTAACCCAAACATCCTCCGCAGCATCAGCTACCAATATATTTTACAGCTGCTTCGTTGCGTTTCGGTTCTGGCAAAATTTGATTTGAGCCGATCAACAAGCATTTCCATCGTTTTGTTTTTGTGTTAATGTACAATAAGTTTGTTTTAATTGTAAGAGTGCGTCAGAGAAATATATGATCACGCTTTTAAACCTATGCTAAAATCTAACCAAAAGACAAAACTGTTTTACTAAACCGAATCCAAGGTGTTGGTGCGGCTTGGGCCTGTTCTTCTTGTTTTCGTGCCCCAAATCAGCTTCATATTGCCCGATCGCTTGCCTTAAAACGCCAAAACCCCAATATCCTCTCGCTATGTCTCCCCAAAAATCCTTTGTGTGTGTGTTTACATCAACAGAACAATAACAACCGCATTAAATCATTATCGCTGAAAAGCCTAGCCTGAATCAGCACTAAATTCTCCCGATTGCCGTTTTCCAGATGCCAAAAAGGAGCCGCTGCAGTTCATGCAACAACCGCGAAAGTTCGAGGGCAAAATACCAAAGCTAAGTCAGTCGAGCGAAGCAGAAACATCCACATCCAAATCTAGTCAGGAGCAGCAGCAACAGATCGTCTTTGTCAACATGTTGCCCGCAGCCAACACTCTTAACGGCATTCCACAGCAACAGCAGCACCACCACTATCGCAGCACGGACGGCAACGTTTACCAGCTGCAGAATGAAATACTTTGCGATGCAAACGGACAGGCCGCTACGGCCACATATCAGACAACGGCCAGTAGTCCACCACAGCAGCAGCATCAGCATCAAAGTGTTCCAGCCAGCACGACAAATGTTGCCGGTAAGTGTCTACCTTAAATACGATAGCTATACGTTATTTGTTTGTTGGTTGTAGTCTTTGTGTATGGTTTATCCCCTTTGTGTATTCGTAATTAGTGTGTCAGAAGTGCTGTAAAAACTAACCAGTCGCTTTAGAAAAATACTCACCTACTTATGATTTGACTATACATTCAATTGGCTAAACTCTAGCCAATCTAACGCTTTGTTTTGTTTGTGTCGCTCATTTGTGTCATTTATTGTCATTCATGCATTCCATTTCGCCGCACCGATCCAACGATTAATTATGATTTTTGAACGTGCTGCGCCGAAATTCTTACGTGCAGTTTAGGAAGATTTTTCCAAAAACAATGAAACAGAAAAAAACAATAATCTTACTTCCATTTGCGGTGTTTTTGTCACTCCTTTGTCCAAAAAAATTAAATACCTTATGAATATTAAGAAAAAAAAGCGATAAGCTCTTCAATTTATCACCGCCCATTTGACTCAAATCCAAATCCAAACGCATCACCCAATTAACAATAACTACCGCTTTTTAAATGCTCCACACACAACGTGCTCGTTTTAATTTGCGACACCTTCCCCAGGTCTGTGTCCGACTCTTGTTGAATTCTCATGAATATTGGAGCTGTCACATAAATAAATGCACAAACCATTTGAACCGAAGGAACCCGTGCCAATCGCGTCGAAGAAGTCTCTAAAATATATTTCATCACTTATTTTACTTTATTAAATAATTTAAGTCTGCAATTTCGAATTGGCGGCTAAAGTGGGAAAGTGTGCCCAGCGCAGCGAAACGGACGGTGAAATTGCTGCCCGTGCGTGCGCAAGGACACTTGACAACTTTTTTTGCCCCGAAATTTATAATTGAGCTCTTAGTTAATATATTTGAGATTGGTAGGATTTCTGAAACAGTAAGGGATTCGATTTGTATACAATTATTTAAAAAGTTCTGTATGGAACAACCAACTTAGCCAACAAACAAATAGCTGGCTGACAAAATCTTTTTGTTTTAATGTACACGTTTTATAAGCTGTATATCATATACAAATCGACTGCATATTAAGTACGACAGTGGATTCATAAAATCCCAATCGAGCCAGCAACTGTTTCAGGAATCCCACTATTATAATTTAGTTAATTTTAGCACACTTTATTTTGCTCTTCATTTTTCCTACACACCTTTGATTCCATTCTCGACACAAAACTCTCCGTTTTCAGCTATCCCGAAAGGGGATCTCTGACCACTTTTATCACTCTGTCCTCTTACATTATCAGTTTATCTCAGTCAAGTATGATTATTTATTTTAATTTATTTTTAGCGTATTGAGTTGCGAGTACTGTACCAGAGTTCCGATTACGATTGCTGTAAAGTAGATCTAAGTAAACACAAATTCTACCGACAAACAAAAACCAATTCACTCACGTTCTCTCTATATCCAGTAATGCTGTGTCCAACTCAAACGATCAAGTGCCCCGTGTACATGCGACAGTTGCCCTTTGGACCTGTGGCATATACACACAGTTGGCCACGATTAGCTTTCATTTTGCACTACATTAGTTTTATTGAACCTGATTTGAGTGAATTGTTGATTAATTTCGATTACGATCTGATTTATTGATTTATGCAAATATTACATTCAAACACATCTTTTATGAAACGAACCAAAATGTATTTTCAAAAAATATATAAACAAAAGACAATGTGGTCACAACTATTAGTTCGTCCTCCATCCTGCACACGAACGCCAACACAAACGGAGTGGACACGATCACCACCACCCACGCCCAACAACATCAGCAGCCACAGTACCATTACATCACCACCACCGGCGAGGACGGACAAACCCCGACCACCATAGTTTTCGAAAACTACAATAACGCTTCCGCGCCCCCTCCAATTTCTGTATCCGGGCCTCAGAGCAGCGCGCCAGCGACTACGACCACCACCGCTTTGGTCAACACTGATGGCACAATCATCGAGTTTGACGGCAGCACCTACGAAGAGTATCATGTCCTCAAGAGCGAGCCGGGTAGCAGTGACTGTCTAAGCAACGGCAGCAGCGCTGTGGCCGCCGACATCATCAAGTACGATCCGCAGCATGGCCTCGCCGTCGAGGAGGAGGACGACGAGGAGGGCGGCCTCTTGCAAGTCAAGTATGAGGAACAGAGTCTCGAGCACGATCCGGAGCATGAGCACGACCCAGAGCACGACCATGAGTACGAGGAATTCCAAGTAATGAAGGCCGAGGTCGAGGCTGAGGCGGCGGAACAAACAGCCGGCACCACGAGCTACACTATCAATCAAGACCACAGTCAATCGACGACGATAACAACCGCTACGTCTGCAATGTCCTCGATGGTTCCCAAGTCAGGATCAGCGGCGGCCGCCAAACAGAAGCGAAAGCGCAAAACGCGCGTCATCGCCGATGATGAGCAGGGCGAATACCTCGAGAAGATGAGCGTGCGCGGACTGGACATCGCCCGATATGAGCACATCATCGACGGCGTAGCTTACTGCCTCGTTTGTGCGAAAAACGAAATATTTAAAACGTTTAAGAACAAGTACAGTTTCCAGCGACACGCCTACCTTTTCCACGAAGGTCAGAATCGCAAGATCTTCGCCTGTCCCATCTGCAACAAGGAGTTCTCGCGCCCAGACAAGATGAAGATGCACAAGAAAGACAAGCATGGGGATGTGCCCATGCCGCCCTCGGCCATTACGACGCCGCTGAAGGCAGATGGCCCCTCTACGAAGAGGGCGCGCACCGGCCGTACGCCTCGTGTCCGCAAATCCAAAAGCGGCGACGGAAACACTCCGGCCAAGAAGCGTCTGGCTCAGATCGATAGTGTGTTGGATGACGTCCAGAACGCGGAGGCTCAGGCGATGGCACCAGACAGTGGGAATCACGCCCAACAGCAACACAGCCTCACCACAACTCTGGCGTCTGCCACGCCCACGCAACCGCTACCATCGTTGGACTTCAGCGGTATGATTCTGCCGGGCGGTGCGCAGCTGGCACTTGCTAACCCGGGCGCCACCAGTTCTATGGGGTTGCAGCGCGGCCCGGCCACGCCCAACGGAGGGCAGGGCACGGCGGCACCCACCACCACGCTCATCTATTCGAACCAGCTGGAGCTGCAACAGGCGCTTCTTCAGCAGCAGTTGCACGGGCAGAGCATCATGATTCAGGACCAGGCCGGCAACCTGGTGCCCCTACAGCTGGACGGCTCCCAGGCGATATACACGACGACGCCGGCAGCGCCGCAACCGCAGCGCCAGCAGCCCACACCGACCACATATCAGGCTAACCAGCAGCAACAACAGCAGCTTGTACAGCAGCAGACTCTAAAGGTGCCCTCCACCCAAACTCAGCAGCCTCACTACGAGATGGACAACGTGACTTACTTGAGCTCCACGGCGGCGGCAACGCCGGCGGCGTCTGCTGAGCAGCAGCAGCAACAACAGCAGCAGCATGTAATCGGCACGGTGCAGAGTTACCAGATCCTGACGCCGGACGGCCTGCAGAGTTTCCAGCCGAAACTGGAGTCCGCTGAGCTTGGTGACCTGTGTCCCTACTCCCAGTACACCTTCACTACACATGCCGGAGCCCAGCCGACGCTTAATGCTAACGCGCTGGATGCACATACGCAACAACAACATCAACACCAACAGCAGCAGCAGCACCATCACCAGCAACAGCAGACGCATCTGCAGCTTCAGCAACAATATGCGTCGCATCACAACCCGCACCATCAGTTCATGGAGCTAAAAAACGAGCTGTTGATCAAGGGAGGTGACGCCTATGCCCTGGACACCGCCTCCATGTACCATCTGCCTTTCTCGCCCACCTCAATGATCAACGCGGTGAACGACGTAAACAATTCGTCGTTGTTGGAGACCAAAGAAATTAGGTAAACGCTCTTTTCAGCTAATTCCCACTATCCCACTATCTACCTCCTCTACTCCTACGACTTCCTATAGTGTATCGTGTTCGGTATATTACCGCTCCTATCTGCATCTAAACTGAGCTATATATTTATATTTTCCACTCTGTATCTGTCACTGTCTTCTTTTTCGAACACCTAACTCTAACCCAATGATCCCTCTTTGCCCGCTCAATCTGTTAAGTTTGCTACATAGTCGTCGGCGACGCTAAGCCGCTGTGTTGACCTTCCTTTCTCGTATTTAGAGTCGCGCAACGCCGCTGTACTTGCTACTAAACACTTGTAACACTTGATGGCCGCAACGAACTCGATAACATAACAGAAGTCCGAGAAGTCGAACCAAGTGCATTAAACATTAACCTGTTAAGTTTTAAATTAGTTATATGCGTATTTTAGTTTTATAGTGTACTTACCCATTCTGTAATTCTTTAGTTTTAGTCTATTATGTATATTTTGCTACATTCATAAGAGTCTTCAGTTTGTAGATTGGAGAATGAATTCATACATTTTTTATGTGCATTTATTTATTTTCTAAAACCCGTCATGAGCTCAAAAAGGTGTCGCACTCTATTGTAAATGGAATGTGCTTTATGTGTGGCTTTATGTGGCTACCTTGTAACATTTTCTGCTAGCGAATTTTCCTCATTAATTACACAACCTCGCCCCGCCCCCATCCTGAAAACAATTTATTAATACACCTATTTGGATCCATTTTTGTTTCGAGAAAAACTTTTGTTCAAATACGTTTTATACTTTAATGTAATTTTGTTTTTTCTTTCTTTTCTTGATTTATTTTATGTACACACAACCAACACACCAACCAATCAATTAATCAAAACAACAACCAATCAATAAACACTCGCATAAATGAAAAAATGCAATAGCTACGATATATCAGAGGCCGTGTTATTAGCACTCTAAACAATCAAAAGCCACCGAAACCTGCAACCAAAGCAACACAAATTATATTCAACGAATAATAACCAACGCTAATCCCGCAATGAGATGAAAGAGCAAAAAAAAAAAGTATAACATAAATTTAATTAGAAAGCCAGCCCCAAAAACCTAAAGCAAAACCAAGCAAATGGAAGCCATTCTTAATGCCAGCTGAGATCAGCGGCCATGCAAACATATTATGCCAAATTAATATATCAAGTATTACACACAATGCTTACGTCCTTGATGACATTTTTAACTTGCCTCATTCATTGATACATTCATTACCCAATCGTATACACACAGTGTTGTAAGCAAGCAAATCAGCATTAACAAAGAAACAACAAAAAAATACAATGATCTCCTGTAAATAATTTATGCAAATAAATATATAAAAGAAATTGGACGTTAAGTGCAAGGTATGTGTACTTTTATTTAATTGCTTTATTTCCTTGTTTTGACTTTTTGTTGAATTTTTCTGTTTTGTAATTTGCATCCTAACATACTGATTTTGACTTTCTAGTCGTCGTGTACGTGTTACTAACTTGTACATATATCCCGTATGTGCTTTTGGGAAGTGGTTACATGGGCACATAACATTCAAACTATCCACGAACTGTTACCCATCAACATGAATCCCCACACATCTACATTCGATCCCATTAAGCTTTCAGTCATAAGTGATGTTATAATTTACTAACCCAAAATATCTTTGATTTAAGCAAACCTAATATGTTAATTATATTGCATTATATTTAAAAGAAATCGATTCTCATAAAAATCAGAAAAGGAGCCAGCAAACATGCTAATCAAATTGTTTTTATTTTTCTTTTTCACCCTCAACATTTTACGTTCGTCTGTTGTTTGTGTTTTTGTGTTATTCCATATGATTTGCACATGAAAATTCATGAACATGCGACACACAATAACCACATCAACAACACAATCAACAACAGGTTCTTCTAAACATGAAAACAACGACAAGAAACAAAAGTTCAAGCGGCCATACACTCCACTCAATCACAGACCTCAGAACACCGACCACAGTCAGAATCAATACAAATACACCAACCAAATCAACAGCAAGATCAATGAAGAATCGCAACATCGACAAGTGGATGCGTTTCGTATATACTATGAGGAGATGGTATTTAAGCAGGCAAACTCGCGCGCGCGGCTCGTCGACAACAACAGAAGTTGCAGAGGCAGCCGCCGCAGTTGCAGCAGCACCAGCTTCGTCGACCAGTTCGCCGAGTTTATTTTCTCACACTCCAGAAAATCTCCCAAGCCCGATCCCATGCCCCCAGTGCAACACCTCACCACTAATGCGAATGCGGTCTCATCTTTTCCTTCTCCTAACCCCAACAGTGGCAGTGTCAATAGCAACGCCGTGGCCCTGGTAAGCAACGGCATCAAGAGGGCGTCCAAGAAGACGCCAGTCATCCTTCTGGCTGCACGTGGTGCCGGGAAAAACACGCCGCTTAGCATCCTTAAGGGCAGCTCCAAGACTGCATGTGGAGGCGTCACGCTGGTGCGTGTCAATACATCCGGTCGAGGTCAGCGTCAGCTATTAGAAGCTCCGAACTTAGCAGCTGCGGAGCAACCGGCGGCAGTGACAGTCGAGGTTGCCGAGGAAGAGGAATTCGACGAAGAAATGGACGAAGACGCAGAGGCTTACAGCGTGCTTTCTTCCTCCACCGCACAGATTCTCCGAAAGTTTCGCATTCCCAAAGGAACAGCCGTGACGGCCAAGTCAGGGGACAATTATGTAGCCATGCCCACGCCCACTCCATCGCCTCCAGGTGGAGTCAGCGTGGTCAGCTCCGCAGTGGACACGACCGACTACATTGGAAACGAGGACATCATTGAAGAGCTCAACGAAGACGACCTGGTGGAGGAGATCATTGACGAAAAGCCCTGCGAGGTGCAACCCGAACATCAGGAGGCTTTGCATGCCACCGACAACGAGGGACTCGACCTTAGCAGCTCCAATAGCCCAGCGGCAACGGCAAGCTCCACTATGCTGCTCGCGCCGCCGCCTCCTCCGCTACAACTGCAGACCGTGGCACCCAATGGAACAGTGACTTGCTTTAACCTGCCGGCCAACACCATCCTGCTGCAGTCGGCAGACGGCAGCATTATCGCGGCCACTCAAGTACCGCATCCCAGCAAAGCAGGCCAACATCAGCTGATTGCTCTGCCGGGAAATGTATCCCTGGCCGCAGAACCGTCGCCTCAGACTACGCAAACACTGCTTTTGACGGCCGAAGGCACAGCCATTCCCATTCTCGCGGCAACTCACCAGCAGCAGCAACAGCAGCAACAGGCGGCTGCTGCTGCTGCTCAACTGTTTGCCGCGTAGGGTCTAATAGGTGGCCAAATGGGTCGATTTTTGAACAGTGCCACCATAATGCCGACCACCTATTTCTTTTAATGTCGTAAATCTGTTCATTAGAAATGTTATTGCCTATGCGGCAAGGCTAGCCATTAGCCTTGCTTCGTCGGCAATCTGCAATTCTACAATCTTTCCTTGTCAAAAATCGCCACTTTTGGACACCAATAAGGGAGATGAAATTGTGGAAACGGGAATTGGGAGCTTTCAATTTAACTGAAAGAATAAAATACAAACACAAGCCAAGCTAAACAAACTGATATTACTAAAATGTTGGATGTGCATACAAAATCTATTTTTTATACACAAAATCAAATGCCAATAAAGAATATTAAATCAAATGTTTTTCACCACGTGGACACAAGCAAGTGCCGCGTTGCATATAAAATGTTGTACACTTCAAGCAAACTTAGAGCATAGTAAACTTAAATTATTTTTACGACTAAGCTAACTTTTAAGTAAAAAGATCGAGACACACACCCAAACCAGTTGTAACAATTTTGCCTGCTAACGGTGCAGCCTAAAATATGTTTAGCCTAATTTAGTGATGCGACTACTTTTCCTTTTTTGGGGCAACTTACTGCTTAACTGTGTAGGACTCAGCGTGAGAGTTCTCTATATTTATAAATATAATTTGTTCCTTGCATAATAACAAATAGGAAGACAAATATGAAACTTAATTTATTCAATTTATTCTCAATCTATTTATTTATTTTTGTTACCAAACCGTAGCCGTGCGTCCGGAGTCCCTTGTCATTATGATTATGATTTCTTTTAAAATGTTGTATATTCTTATATATATTATATATTTTATCTGCTATGTTGTTATGCCATTCAAATGAAAATACGAATTCTAGCATAGCACAGACCTAATATAAATCTAAGGTGTAGAGTGGATTATTTAGTCAAAAGTATTTTTTTAAATGATTATTGTAAAACAGCTACCCAAGAACCCCACACACAACTCTAAGATAAGCGATGCTACGTTAAGAGTAGCGTTGATTATACTAATGGAAGACAATGATTTGAAACTTATATAAATATGTAATCTAAGAAGCAAACAAATAAGCAAAAGTGAGTTGCACTTATGTTAGAAATACATAATGCCTAAGATCTAACAATAACGAATCGAAAAGCAAATATGTATAAACCTACATGATGTATAATAAAAATCTTAAAGCTAAGATAACTCTATATATATTTATAATAAATAATAACATTGCAAAAGTTTAAAGTAACTACATTTTTCTTTCAGCATAATTTATTTTTAACAAGATAACAAAAGCAAAAAAGGGTATCTTCGGGGTCCGAAGATTTTTTTATTAGGTCAAACTCCAATTTGAACAATTATTGTCTCTGACATGTATTGGTATTAATTTGAAAACAATAGTAAAGTAAGCCAGATCCTTATAAAGTGTTAAAGGAAAGCTCCCCAACCAATATACATGACAGCCAAATTATCCACTTTTGTAGCCTCATTTATGAGGAAGTTGACCTGTCCCTCCGTTGATAGGGGAATGCTGTTGGCCTGCTGACGCTTCACCTGCTCGGATTAAGAACAAATTTGTTAATGTTAATGTTGGTTTGGGTATAATTTGTTCAGACTAGGTAATATCCACTTACATGGCCTTGCAGTCGATCAGCGATGCGTTGGACGTCGTTAGTGATCTTTGCCGTAGCGGCGGCATTGCGAATCTGTGCCACATCGTAAACGAAGGGCCTTAACAGGGACATTAGTGTCTTGGCCTCTTGTTTGAGTAGGCGCAGTGTAATCTCGCAACACTTTCGGTAGCTGCCCTCCACACCCAACGGACCCATGGCTGCGATCATGTTCTGGGTCAGCCGGAAGGGCACCACTTCGGGGTAAGCCAATAGTTCGCCCTGATTGAAGAGGCAGTTGAAGTCCACATGCACGGCGTCGCCGTTCCGTTCGTCAAACAGGATGTTCTCTCCGTGTCGGTCGCCAAGACCTAGGATGTAGCCCACCATAGACATGACGGCCACGGTGCGAATGTATGTTTTCCGCGCCTCGTACCAGCTGTGCGGCGTACCGAAGCGCTGGCAAAGCCACTCCTGAAAGACCGGCGGGTGGGCGGTTAGCAGCTGTTTGATGAACACCTCCCGCTTCCGCTCCAGGGGTTCACGCTGCGGGACCGCTAGCTGGTGCAATTGACGGCTGGACATTCCTTGGCCCCTCTGTGCGTATAGGCCCATGCATATGCTGCGGTAGGACGCGAGGTTTGGTAGCCACTCCACCAGACCGCACTCCTCGTTGAAGGGAAGCACGGCATAGGTGCGAATATGAAGACGACGCTGTCTAGCCGGCGGATTATGGTGCAGATACCGCTTGACCAGTCCATTGAATTCCATTAAACGCGCGTCGCGCCGCAGATCGTCCTTGGGTTTTACCAGCACGTCATAGTCCTGGCCATCACTGCAGCGAATGGTCAGCTTTTTGGGCTTGGCTGCCGAGCGCAGGATCAGTACAGACTCTTGAAAACCACTGATGTATATCTGCTGGTAGGGGAACCAGTTGGGCCTCGACGAGCTCGCTGGGAGGGAAATCGCCGCCAAACTGCCTGCATCGGAGCTAAGTGGCAGCGTTGGCTGCATGTACTTTTCAAAGGGTAGGAGAATGTTCGAAAAGTCAACATGGTTACACAGCTTAGTGAGTCGCCTGTCCAGGTCAATTAACTTGTAGGTCCGGTCCAGAGTTACCTCCTTGTTAGTTAGTTCTATCAAGCGTTCCGTCAGCGAGTTAAAATCGTTAAGCAGCTTCTGAAAGGCTGCGTTCTGCAGACGGGCGTCGGTAAGTACTAGTTTGCAGCGCTTAATCCTGTTCGAAGCGGCGGACTTAAAGTGTGGCAGCAGCATCCAGAGCGACTGCTGGGGAAAGTCCTCCACCAGGCGAATGACAACGTTACGCAGTACAGTGAAAACATCTGGCGACGGGTGGCAGAGGCGACTAAGCATCTGAGAGTACACTGTGTAAAACATGGCCGTGGGCAGTACGGAGCAACAGTTGGTCAGCAGGTCGTTCATCTTTTTCACCAGATCCAGATTGACGGAGGATTCTGATGTGTCGAGCCATAGGCTAATGAGGCGGGGCATCGACTGATAGACGTGCTCACTGCCGTAGCGCAGAGATTTTGCGTAATTGACCATCACCTGTAACAGCATGTCATCGATCTCGTGGCTGGGCCCGGATTGTGTTCCCTGCTTAGCTTCGCGAATCTTATCCAGGAACTGCGCCATCTGCACGTGGCAGCCCTCCGACTGTCGATGAACAGCAATAGCCTCCTCAAAGTACTTGATCACTGAGTCTGCGCACAGGTGCATGGACTCGGCACTATAGACGGCTTGCAGATATTTGCCCTGAAAAAAGAGGTGGCGCTTATCCAAAGCTAGCTGCTTAAAGTTTCCGCGGCAGGCCAGGCGCATGGTGGACAGCTGCTCCTCCAGGTAGTTTATTGCCATAACCTGATCCCCCTTCTGCCAAAGTAACTTCGCTCTTTCCAAAAAAAGACCCGTGGGTTGGTACTCCGCTGCTTTCAGAAGGTAGAGCTGTGCACGTTGAAGCTGACCGGCGTTTCGATTGATTTGGGCGCAGTGCAACCAGAGCTTGGCCAACTCCGTTTCCAGACGTGGAAGTAGGTAGGGGCGGGATGTCAGTCGGCGCTGGAGCTCCGCCAGCAGATTTCGGCGAAAACAGTAGACAGGCTCTTGGCCGCGTACCTGCGGCTGCATCACCTGTAGGCGAAGCTGCCAATCGTCAAAATACCTCACCATCAACTGTTCTTGAACACCTTGCCTGGATTCGTTCTCTATCTGCTCAACCAACTGCTGGCTGCACTGCAGCTCATGCACTAGGTGCAGTTTCAAAACCGCGTCGTTGGCGTTTGCATAAGAGTGCTGCTGCACGGCCGAACAGTTGCGCAATTGTTCCAGCACTGAGCCACGCATCCCATCTAATAGGGACTCGAACTGTAGTGGCGTAGTCAGTGGTTTTCGTAGTGCCAGACAGCCCTGGGCGCATTGGGTCGCCCAGTTTTGGCTAGACTGACTCTTTTCCAGGTCGTCGTAGCTCCCCAGGTGCCACAGCAACTCCGATTTGCACTCGACAATGCACTGCTCAGAGTAGCGATCAGAAAGCCGCTGCCACAAACCGTCAGCTATGAGCTGAGCGGTCTTGGGAGTGTCCATCAGGTAAGCTTCGACCATGGCGCGCACGTGCTCTGGCTGAAGCTGGTCCGTGCTTGAGAGGAGCTGCTCATAGCAGGTAATCATGTCCTGCTGCCGCTCCACCAAGCGGTTCACGAGGATGTCTTGCGTCACGCTCATGTCGAAGCTGCGCACTTGCACGGCTCCCTCTACCGAATCAGAGTCCATGAGGGATCCGTACACCTCCACAAGGAATGTAAACTGTTCCAACAACCGCTTAGCCTTATCCTCACTCTCCTCCAGGTAGCCCTCCAGATAGCTGAGGGCTCTGGCATACTCGCCACAGTTGTAGCTGGCGCGGGACACCAACAGCTTTGAAATATTTTTGACGAACTCGTGGATTTTTCCATAATTGGCATCCATCGTTTGTGGGGCTTTTCCGCCAGTGCTACGCCCATGGATCCGCTGCCATTCCCTCAGCCAGCGCTGGAGGAAGTCTAGTAACTCGGCGCACAACTTTCCAGCTAGTCGATCGACGTGGCTGGAGTCTTCCTTCCGATCCAGGAGGGAGCTACTGACCCGCGGCCTTATACCAGCGCCGTACTTACGCGACTCAAACAACTTGAAAGCGTTCACCTTAACGGCCCCAAATTCTTGCTGACCCTTAAGAGAGCTTGTTTCGGAGCCCTCCTCATTAGCCTGAAGGACCGCCAGAAACTCCTCCTGGATGTGACTCCGTTGCTCCGGAGTGCACTCAAGCAAAGCATGCAGAAGAATGTAGGGGTAGAATGTGCTCAACATGTTGCCGTCTCGCTTAATGCACGGTTTGTAGGAACTGAGCAGGTGGCGAGTCTCTTGGGACTGAACGTAGTCAATCAGGCGGCTGGCCCAAAGGAAGGCCCATTCTTCATAGTAGTTGTGGGAGTAGTGGCTCCCAAAGATCGGCTGCTGCTGGCAACTGCTGGGCCGCTGGCAGCTAGTGTAGCACGAGTGAAGCATTGGTTCCATCACATGCCGCATGCGCGCTGGCAGTGAACGCCAAAGCTGTACCTTTTTGTTATTTTCGGGCGAAATGCCACACACAGCCAAAGTCTCCTGGATAGCCAACGAGAAGCTGTCCACATGCTTCGTTTTCTGTTGAAACTGATAGCCGCGGCATAGCGATGTCAGAGCTAATATGGCAAAACCGTCGGATAGGACGCTTAAAGGCAGCTGATGAGGAGCAGCAAAATTGTAATTCGAAGGCAGATAGCTGCTATCGATAGCGCCCAACTCGCCGAGGCACTTGGCAGACGCCATTTGCAGTTGGCGATCGTCATGTTGGCACCCTGACATTAGGACATTCACGATTTGATCCAGCAAGGGCTCCAGGTGCAGCTCGCCCAAGATCATGTTATTGAGCTGGAATCGCTTTCTTCCAAAAAGATCGCCTAAGTGCTGGAGTGCATAGACGCGCACTTGCAGACACTCGTCTGTGATTTGTTTGTACAGGAACCGCAGTTGCTCCCACAGCTTGGGTACCGATTGAGTGTGACCATCCTCCTCTCCCGATCCTACTAAGTCGAGATGGGCTGTGTGAACCTTTATGCACTTGCGTATAGTCGGCTTGACGTTATCCAGGTTCTCCAAGAAATAAAGATCCGCTAAATAGTTCCCTAGCATGGAGGCGTTACGCAAAATGACAAACTCATATAAGTCGTTGACTTGATCCACGCTTTCGCGGTCCGAAAGCAATGGCTGCAGTGTTGCGACGATTCTGCCCAGCGACGGACCTAGCTCTTGTATGTTTACCACGTGCAGGAAGATGTGCCAGATCTTCAAGCAAATCCGCTGCAAACGAGGCTCTTGCAGAGTGTGCACAAAACTCAGCATAGCGATAATCTTAAAGCGGAACTGCGTGACGTGTTGGGATCCTACGAAGCGCATTATTTGACCAAGACTGTACAGCGTTTCCTCTTTAAGTGGTTTTTCAAAAGACGGCTCACTCAAGCAGCTTTCAAAATATGTAATCACCCCCAAAAACCGTTCGGCAATGAACGTGGCAAACTCAGCATTGGCCGCTTGGCTGGATAACTCCTCCTCATTTGACAGC
Organism: Drosophila setifemur; assembly: GCA_021224005.1. Classification (NCBI taxonomy): domain Eukaryota; kingdom Metazoa; phylum Arthropoda; class Insecta; order Diptera; family Drosophilidae; genus Drosophila; species Drosophila setifemur. The sequence goes on from JAJJHY010010898.1 coordinate 2,564,289, forward strand.
CGCAGAAGGCTCTGGAAGGAACGCATCACGAACATGGGGTTACGGTTGAAGTAAATTAGCAATTCAGCCACGGTTTGCTTTCAAGAAATATAAAAATAATAAGGTAAAAAAGAGGATAGTTTTATTAGGATATTTAAAAAATAAACAATAAATGAAGGCTTTGGGGTCTGAAGATTAGATCGTTTGTATGACAGCTATACGAAATTATTGGCCGATTTTTTGTTTTTAATTTTCTAGGATGGTTTTAATGTCTATGAAAACTATATTTTCCAAGAATAAATAAATTGTATGAAAAAACATCACAGTTTTGCTAAATGACCCGTTTTCACCCATCGGTTCTATGGCAGCTATATGATATAGTGCTCCGATTATTAAGAGAATTTCAGGATAGGTTAAAATCGTCTTAAAATATTCAAATAACTATTTTATCCTATCCTGAAAGTCTCATAAAAGCATTTAGCTGCCAAACAAAATAATTTTACTTTTAATAGTTAAGATAACTGGTACTCTTTTCCATTCCAAGCACAAAAATACTATACTATTCACCTACCTTCACATCGGCATTCATCAACTGCTGCAGACTGGATTGAGTGCAGCTTACCACTAGCGCAATGCAACTGTTGGCAATATTTGGATTCTCTGCGAGGTAAACATGTGTATACAGCCGCAGGAAGGATATAGAGAAAAGGGTGGCGATCGGTTTTCGCATCTGCTTTGCTATTAACATTAGAACTCCATTGCAGCGCGGGTCGACGATGCAGTGTGGAAGGACCATGGCGGTCAGCAGACGATGATAATTGCATGTAAACTCCTGGATGCACGAGAAACCTAACATTTTGGAGAGCTAGAATCACAATTGTCACGGTTGCATTCCAAAAGGTAATGAAAGCCACTCACCGCTCTAAGGGAACGGGTAAAGCGCACCCCGTCTGAGAGATAGACAGTCAGAGCAAGACGAACGACCAGGTCGACGCTTTCCCTCTTATACCAGTTCCAGAGGTTTATTGTTTGCAGGCCATGGTTCGCGCACATTTCGGAAGCCGCCAGCACTGCCTCCTGAGCCACAAGGGAGTGCGTGTGAACCAAGAAGAAGAAAGTCATCTTAAACCAGTGAAAAAGCCAAAGCTCTTCGATTTTTGGGTAAGCAGCGGCGACGAGTATTCGCAGGATCGCTTTTTGTTCCAAAACATTTTGATCCGTTAACGGCTTAGCCATCATGGTTTTTATAACACCTAGGACGAAGCTGGCCAACTGGTGCATAAAATCTGGTGACTGGGCACTCATAGCAGGAACCAGAAGACTAAAGCTTTTCTCTCTTAGGTGTCGAAGATTCTTCGATTCCCTAAGCAGACGCAGGATTAGGTTGGGTTCTATGCGCAGCTGATCTAGGTGGTGAATTATGTATACGGAATCGCGTTCGAACAACAAATCTTTCGCTATACCCTCGACAGTGGAACTGGCGAATGCCAGATTAGTCGGATGCTGCTTGGATTTGCCAAGGTATATGCCGGGAAGCTTCGCTGGCAGGGGTCGACATTTTGTGCAGAACAACTCAAAGCTTTCTTTAAGTTTGAAGCAACTTAAAGTGCCTGTTTCTGAACAAAGAAGCAGTCGAATCACCTGGCGCCGCCCAATTTCGTGGGTGATATTTGGTAGGGCTTTAAGTAAATGATCCGTTTTAATATAACCCGCTTCGAACAACTGCGGAAGATTGGCAAAGAATTCCCCTTGCTCCGGAGATTGTATGAGGTTTGTAAAGTTTTGCGCATAGAAAGATTTCATCTGGGTGTGGACACACGTCGTGGTCTCCAAGCGTATCGCATACAGGTAAGACAGTGCCATGCGCCGCTGAAGGATGGCCAGCATAAGTTCCTGTGTTTGCGACTTCAAGGATTGGCGAATGGAGAACACCTGCATTGCAAGCGAACAGATTTCCAAGTATGTCTCGTCGGACTGACAATTGATCTCCAGTTCCAGCAGCTGCTTTAATATATTGTTCCAGCTTATGATCGACGGTTTCGGAAGCTCGGACTGCAGCGGTAACTTTTCCAAAATTGAATAATTCAGGTTGTGTTCCTGCTCAACCGTTTTTTGCTGACTTTGCCACAAGATGCGCAGCTCCAGCTGCTTAAAGGCGCGCAAAATTGCTGCCACTTCCAGCCATTCCACCGTCGAGATTTCCCTTTGGTGCACGATTTGGTCTACCACTCTAGTTAGGGCTTGAACCATCGGCTTTCGACTCCCAATCAATTTATCAGCCAAGAAAGCCATAAGGGGGAGTAAATGAGCGGGATGGGAGCGCCAATGGCTGAACATAAGCTGCTGCAAGTGCTCAAGCTGATCAAGCGGGCTTACCGAATGCTGCAACAGGTCTTGAATGTAATTGCTCACACTTTCCAGTAACCCATCGTGAAGTTGTATGCTTTCTGGCAATCCGAGAATCTCATTTAAGAGAAGATAGCCCAGTTTTACAAACCCGGGATCGCGCAATTGCAAAGCAAGCATTAATTGCCTGGTCACCACATCCAGACTCCTGAGTTCCTGCCGGGACATACACCCCATTTCTAGCCACTTGGGTACCATGGACCACATGATTGTCGTTGCCTTCAGGGTCAGTTGAGCGTAATGAGCAACGTCAGAATTTCTGTGCCCACAGTGGGCGTTTTGCGACTGGAGTACACTGAGGCAATAGCTTAGACTGGCCAATTTGGTGTCCATATCACACTCCTTAAGAATGAGCAGGGCCTGCTGCAAGCTCCCGCAGAAAATCTCTGCATGGGTGGCGTGGCCAATGTAATGGGTGTGATGTAAAACCTTCAGCAAATGCTTGGCAAAAACGTCCACCTTGTCTAATGGCATAATAATGTCCTCCAACGTGCACTGAGGATCAAACTCCTGGAGGCAAGATACGTCGCACTTGAAAATGGTTAAGGTTAAACCTTTGTTAAACTCTTCTCTGTCTTGGCTGAAGTCCTGAGTACTCATTTGCAGATGGAGCTCTTGCAGGGCCTCTACATAGGCAATAACCAGACGCTCGTAGAGCTTGGGATGATTGGAGCAACAGGAGCTGAGGATTTTTTGCTGCAGGTGGATACACTCGCTGCGACTGACCAATTGATGGATCAATTATTGGGCAATCTAAAATGCTCACTCTCTCACCTGCTATCTCCGGAATCCCTCATGCAACTTACAAGTTTATTGAGCAGCCACAGGAGAAATGTGTCCTGGAATTTGTTATGAAGCTCCCAAACGAGCGAGCAACTTATAAGACTAGGCTCTTGGCATAATATGTCTTCGATCACCGTGTACACTTGGGGCAAATGGGCCTGGTTGCGGTTAACGTGGTTGTAAAGAAGTTTCCACATGTCCTTGCGTTGGCTCGACATTTTGGTCATTTTAAAATCTCAGCAAAAAACGAAAGCGGTCGGCACTTGAAGAGTGTTGCCACATCAGTAAAAGTTGAACTATTTTACATTTGCACTGACGCAGTGCAGCTGCGAAATCTTGCTGCAGAACATTTACTTAATGTTTGCAAACGATTGCGTTCCCATCGCAAACATCGATGGTGTTCATCGATAGTTCTCTAGTACAAGTGCGGTATTCTTTTAGTAAAAACCAGGTTATGGATTAATGATTAACGGTCTTGGAATGAAAGTTAACGAATTTTAAAGTTAAATTCATAGTTAATCCAATACTCAAATTCCTTTAAATACCTTCTTTAAAAACCGAGTTTATTCACACATTTTACATATTATTCCTATATTTTTTGTTTGTTTAAAAAGAGACACTAGTTTAATATTACAATTTACGGAAATTTATGGATGCAAATTTCAAAAAAGATTCAAAGGATTACAAATGTTCACAAATAAAGTTAATAAAGATCAATTCCCAATATTACCCAATCAAAAACGATGGATCTTAGTTTGCTCAAATTCAAACAAAGTTGTACTATTTTTAAATGGTGACCAATTGCTTTTAAACAGCTTAAACGTTTATTTAACAGCTTCCGTATATAGATTCAAAACTTAAGAAACTTTATTTTCCAAGAATCAGTTAATTATCTTTGAATTATGATTTGTATGTGACTTTTATTCGTGGTTAATGCATTATACTCTGCAAGGACATAAAAACCATTGCTATATCAATGTTTCCTCTTCATGTCAAGTTTGTAAAACATAAGCTTAAATTTGTACAAATATCAAATCCGTTTAAGTGTTGCGAAGGGTGTTTTTCACTTTATGAATTGCTATAAAAGAGTTTAAAAAATAAAATGTTATAATACGTTTTCAATTCTTATCAAAATATGATTTTATATTTTTATAACCTTGCAGAAGGTATTATAGTTTTGACCTAAAGTGTGTAACGACCCTATAAAGTATATATATTCTTGATCACCATCACCAGCCGGGTCGATCTGAACATGTCCGTCTGTCTGACCGTTTTCCGTCGATTGCTATGTAATCTAGTCTCTCAGTTATAAAGCTTTCGAGTTAAAACCTTGCAGGTAGTAGCTGGATGGCGTGAAATCTACATGCAATAGAAACGATTGGGAAAAAAGGTCGTAAATTCGAACATTTTTAGGATAATTGATTAAAGAAATAATCATAAATCCATATTTAATGACTTTTTTTACATACCATGAAAGTCATATAGAAATCGGACCTCAAAATCGATCATTGACCATAACTCTGGTGTTTATAAATAAAATAAATTCACTCTTGGACAATTTACTTTCCAAAGACATTAAAGACGTTTCATAAAAATTAAAAACATAATCGGATAAAATCATTTTATTGCTTATTTTATAACACTTTTTTAATAAATAAAACTGTATATATGTGTAAAAAATTATTTCATCACAAAAATTTTAAAATGTGTCCCAAATTTTGTAGTTGACGGCTCAACGGCACTACTACTTTATAGAACACAGCTGTATGTGGTAAAGGTGTCCTTAAAAAGCATTGAAGCCTTGGTCGATTTACATCCCAGCAATACGTTGCAAATGATAAAAATTCAGAGCTAGACCATTTGCAAATTAAGGGCAATAATTGCGCTGGCAGTAATTCACCCATTCCATGAAAGCAAGTGTGCAACTCCAACCAACACCTAACCAAAAATCAACCTTTGCTAAGTTGACATAACAAAGTAGCTTTTTATGTAAATAAGTTCGTGACTTAAATTTTACGTCGCTTTACTAAAAGGGCAACATTATCATAGAGTAAAAATATACGTTAATCATTTAACTGGTAACTCCTGACAAAATGTAATCAAGTTGTATCATTAAGTTGACAGAGAAAATGGTATTTGTCCACATCATGTTCATATCAATTTAAAATCAGTTCGATTATTCTAGGAAAGAACGAATTTAAGTATATTTAAAGCCGCCCCTTGCTAATGACGATTACATCTAAAGCGCCCAGACCTTTGATGAGTGTTTTGGTTGACTTTTAAGTTTCGTATGTTGTTAAAATGTATTAATAATGGGCGCTGATAGACAAGAATTTTTTTTATTTACCTTGACTATTGGTGGTATTATTGGTATTGGTATTTTAAAAAACAACACCACGATGAGCATATATTTTTATGATCGCTTTCAATTTTATAATAAACAAAGACTATGGTTGTGGTTAAATTCGTTAAAGCATTATTAACTCCAGAGATCCGATCCAGACAGCTAATCGCTTACGCGAGCGTAGACTACGGCTGTTCGTGATGGAGTGTAAACCTCGATAAAGTTGCTCCGGCCAGCGTAGCCTTCCGGATTGGAGGGATGCCTGCAATTGGCGTCGATTCGGTTGTGGCCTCCAAAGTGCGTGTCGTCGGAGGAGAGCACCGCCTGGTAGGTGCCAGCCCAGTTAGTACCAACACGGTAACCGGTGAAGCTTCGGTTCGGATGGAAATTAAAAACGAACACCAAGCCAGCGCGCTCAAAGGCGATTATCTTGTCGCCCTCGTGCTTCCAGCTAACATACGCCGGACCGGAATGCAGCCACCCAAAGCGCTCCTCTCGCTCGTTCATAGCCCGATCAAACTCATTAAGGTACTTGTACTTCAGAATATCATCGTCCACCAGGTTCCACTGTCGTCGAGCATAATGGTAAGAGTCGTTGTTGCCTACGCGCGGAAAGTCCAACCACTCGGGGTGCCCGAACTCATTGCCCATGAAGTTCAGGTAGGCCTCACCACCCAACGAGTGAGTTATAAGGCGAATCATCTTGTGTAACGCCAGCCCCCGATCGATGATCAGCGAGGAGTCCGATAGCGTCGACATGTGCGTATACATCTCTTTGTCCATCAGCCAAAAGGCAATCGTCTTATCGCCCACCAGAGCTTGGTCATGCGATTCGGCATATGCTACCGTGTTTTCCATCCAACGCCGGTTGGTGAGCGTGTGAACCAGGTTGCCCATGTTCCACTCGTCATCGCTTTGCTCCTTAAGTAATTCGATCCATTTATCTGGGATAGCCATGCCTAGGCGAAAGTCAAAGCCAATACCTCCTTCCGAAACGGGGCGACACAAGGTTGGCATGCCGGATACATCCTGCAAAATACGACATGGTTGTGATTATGGTGTTTACCAAACTACAAATATCCATATTATCTTGACCACATTTATTTGACGATTGTTGAGTATTGAAAGTGGTATAAGCAATTTATACGTGACAGCTAAGTAGGGATACAAAAAAACAAGAAAGGAAGGCTAGCTTCGGTACCCTTGCAGACTAGTTGCTTTCAAACCGTTCGATCGTTTATATAGGATATAGTGGTCCGATTTTGATGAAATCTCATTGGGAATAAAATATTTTTACTGCCTCTTCTATAATAGAAAATTATACCATATACGATAAACATAAAAACCACTTCATTGACCTTGATCTACTCAGATTCTATATCATTACTACAAACGGTATTCTAATTTTGCCAAGTCAATGAAGAAGAAATCTCCGACACTACATAGTATACATTTTTTTGAGAAAATTCGTTATTTGTTAAGTGCCTAATGATGAAAAATTTACTTGTTCAAGCTTGTACTAAGCTGTTAAGCTGATTAAGTTACTTAGTAGCATGTATTTGACATTGTTGTCCAAATACTGTGGCACTCACCTCTGCAATGGTGATAATGTTCGGGTCCAGGCTGTGCAACAGATAGTTAGAAAGACCCAGGTAGTTCAGAGCATCCGTGTCCACATTCAGGCCGAAGTACTCGTTATAATCACCACTGAAGCCTTCGCCGATGCCTCGTGAGTGATAGAGCATGGATGTGACTCCGTCAAAGCGGTACCCGTCAAAGTTGTACTCGTCATGCCACCAACGCAAGTTAGACAGCAGAAATCGAAGCACCTCGTATTCCACATAGTTAAAGAGGCGACTATCCCAAAGTGAGTGCTCGCCGCGGGCGCCATCGTGGAAAAAGCAACTGTTGGTGCCGTCGAACTGATTTAAGCCATCTTGTACGTTCTTTGAGGCATGCGAGTGTACCACATCCAGAAGCACGAAGAGGCCATGTGAGTGGGCCACGTCAATCATGCGCTTCAGCTGCTCCGGGGTGCCGCAGCGACTGGAGGCTGCATAAAAGCTGGTCACCTGATATCCGAAGCTAGCGTAATAGGCGTGCTCCATGATCGCCATCACTTGAATGCAGTTGTAACCTTGACGTTTGATACGCGGCAATATGCGGTCTGCGAAATCGTCGTAACTCCCTACTCGCGGCTCCTGGGAGGCGATACCCACATGACATTCGTAGATCCTTAGAGACTTGGGTTTGGCCGGGCTTTCGTGCTGGCGCTGATAGCGTTCGGCGGCAGGTGGCTCCCACACATACTGCTTGAAGTTTACACCCTGGTTAGCAGATTTGGGCGGCTGCACCACGTACTTGGCCCAGGGTGATAGGCGATCCAGCAGCTGCCCGGAATGGTTGCGAATGATCACTTTTATCTCGCTTAGGTGCTTGATGGCCGGGCTGCCATCCGGATTGGGGGGAAGGTGAATCTCCCACTTGCCATAGTCCATCTTCTTGAAGGGGTGTGACTCCCAGTGCCAACTGTCTGTGTTTAATACCATTATATCATTAGCATGGAACTACGATGTATATTGAACCACTTACTGAAATCTCCCGTAAGGTATACGTCCCTGGCACCAGGCGCCCATTCGCGCGCTATTACTGAATTGTCCGGCTGGAAATGAAGGCCGTAGTATTTGTAGGCTTGCGAGAACTCTTCCAGTCCGCCCTCGGTCTGATTGATCTTATTCAGCCAATCCTGCAGTACTCCATGTCTATAAAGGAAAGAAAATTTTGCATATTCTATTCACTTTTAAAAGATTTAATATTACGTATTTTGGTATGACTATTATAGTGGATTGAACAATGTCTGATCTATAAAGTTGCATTCAAATGTTACTTAATTTATCTATATATAAACCATAATATTGAAGATAATCGTTTAGTAAGGATTTTTTAAATCTCAATCAAATTGGAATGCCTATACCTGCTGTATGTAAAATTCATATATGTAAGAGAAATTTTTCGAAAAATATATTCAAAGTTACTTAAAACACAGGAAGGCTAGCTTATATACGATGCTTATATACCCTTGCAGACCAGTTCCCTTTAAACCGTTTGATAGTTTGTTTGGCATCTATAGGATATATTTTTTTTAATCGGTTTCAATTGGTATTAAAGAAAGGAAATCTAGCTTCGGACCCCGAAGCTTAGAATACCCTTGCAGACCAGTTGTCCTTAAACCTTTCTATTGTTCGTGCGCAAACTAGTCTCCCAGTTTTAAAGCTATCGGGCTGAAACTTTGCACCAACTCTTTTATCTGTTGCAGGTAGTATATAAGTCGGGTCGAGGAATCGGAACACTATATCCTATAGCTGTCATACAAACTAACGAACGGTTTAAAGGCAACTAGTCTGCAAGGGTATTCTAAGCTTCGGACCCCGAAGCTAGCCTTTGTTTCTTGTTTTAAATGGCTTTAATGTTAATGAATTAATTGTCTTGTCGTTCCTATAGCAGATATATGGCAAACATAGTGATTTTGATGAGACTTTTATTAAATTGCGAATATATGGCACTTTTTCCCCAATCGTTCCTAGGGCAGCTATGTGATGTAGTTTTCCGGTTAAAGGCGATCCGACTTATATACTATCTGCAAGGTTTCAGCAAGAAAGCCTTAAAACTGAGAGCCATAGCAGGCATCACACAGACGGACATGGCTAGATCAACTCAGCTGGTGAGCAAGAGCAAGAAAATATATTCTTTATAGGGTCGGAGATGTCTCCTTCACTGTGTTACAAACTTCTGGTAAAAACAAGTAGGAACTATACAGTCGTGTTTTCCGACTGTTACAGACCCTGTACAAATTTGGTTATAAGCTAAATAAATCAAAGTCAAATCAACCAGCGGCACTTCCGAGAAAAATAAACCACCGAACGCAAGCGATTTACCGTTTGTTTGTGCAAATAAACAGATTCCTTGTGTTTAGCGCCTGTCAACTTTAGATATTTATTGTGCGCTTTCTAATTAACCAATCTTGATGAAATTTTCAGGATTGGTAGAAATCTATGCTTCAATTGCATGTGTATTTATTCCAAAATTTAAGCTTGAAAATTGTGTAGTGCAAACATTAAAATAGAAATTGCGGGGGCAGTGGGCGTGGCACCTGAAAAAAAACAAACTTCATCTGCGTAATAATTACGAGAATTTGCACTGTTAATAAGGTTCTTCTAGCTCTTACAGTTTCTGAGATCCGTTCGTTTATCCAGACGGACAGACGGACATGGCTATATCGACTCAGCTCGTCATGCTGATCAAGAATATATATACTTTGTGGGGTCTGCCACGCCTCCTTCTGCCTGTTACATACATTTGCACAAACTTAATATACCCTTTACCCTTTGGGTACAGGGTCTAATTACCTTCTGCAAGGGTATACAAATCAAATTACAAACAAATGTGTTTTAACATTTTCAATGTTGGCCCTGGTTGACCATTCTTTTGAAATGGTTTTAATTTCTTTCGATAACTTTTTAATTGAACCGATAAATAATAAAGGGTCTTCCAAATAGAGCGGGTCGATGTTAATAGCACCCTTTATGTTTGTGCTCTCCTGGTTTCTGGTTTCTGGCTCTTCCTCATATATTTCCTTACTAACATCGACCCGCTTTATTTGAAAGACCCTTTATATAGAGTTCATATTATCTTGATTGTTTCCAAATCTAAATGAACAACATAAAAATAATAAACAAATATTAACAGACATCTTTCGACGTAAAAGAACTAATAACAACAGGAAACACATCTAACATGGCATTCTCGCATTCCTCGGCCAACCCGGAAAGGCCATCAAGGCCAAGATCGTCCAAGTTTTGACCACACCGGCAGCACGCATCGAGCACATAGGATTCCCAAGGTAAAATTAGTTCAACAAACACCAACGTACACACACACCAAGGGCAGCAAACACAGACGACCTTCATTCGACATTGCAAACGCAGTTTTCCAACTGCATGCCTTCCGACGATCCAGGTTGGGTTAAGGTGGGAGGGGCCAAGAAATTTAGATTGCGCAGCCGGCGCTGGACAACAATCATCATGCTTATCAGCCGTACATAAGCCGGCGCCAACCATGGATTAAATGACACTGGACATAGAATCCAAATCTTAGCACTCACCTTCGTCGGATTTCTCGCTCAAAGGGTTTCAGGTAGCCGTCGGTTGCTAATAGCTTGTCGATATCCTTAACCTCCACGTTCATGGCGTCGCCCATGTCGAAAGGGAGGCAGAAGATCTCTGAGGAACCAATGAAACGAAGATGCTGCCCGTTCGCTGACAACTGTCCCTCTTGGTCAGCTGCCATCAACCTCAAAAGCTCCGCAACATCCGAGCTTTTAAGGGAAGCGTCGAGGTATCAGCTGTTTTGCAGCTTTGACTTTCACGCATATAAACATGTTTTCGTCGGCAAATGTTGCGTATTTGCTCAGCGCTTATAGAATAAATAGATTATATTACGTACACCTCTAATTGGAACGCTGATTGCTGATCGTCGTTGCGGGTGACACATTTGAACCGACATCGAAACGTTATGGACAATCATGATTGCACCGATGAATGTCATGTTTTACTGCCGTCGTCAAGTTCACTTTAAGAACAATTACTCAAAGGCTTAAGATAGAGAGTAGTTGTATTTAAACCAGCCATCAAGATAAATTAGAAAAAATAAAGCTTAGAATACCCTTACAAAACAGTATATATATATATATATATATAGGATTGGAAAATAATACAGTAAGTTAGATCCAAAGATAGTAAAAAACAAGAAAAGAAGGCTAGCTTCGGTACCCGAAGCTTAGAATACCCTTGCAGACCAGTAGCTTTCAAACCGTTCGATCGTTTGTATGGCAGCTATAGGATATAGTAATCCGATTTTTGGTTTTTAAAGTGGTTTCTATAACGGCTTTAATGTCTATTAACACTGTATTTCTCAAGAATGCATTAATTATCTTGAAAAACGCCAGAGTTATGCTCAGTTATGGCAGCTATAGGATATAGTGGTGCGATTTTGATAAAACTTTCAGGATACGTTAAAATAGTCATTCAAAATTTGATTTCTAAAGATCGAATTAGTTATCTTTAAAAATGGCGAATTTATGGCACTTTTTCCCAATTGTTCCTATGGCAAGTATGTGATGTAGTGTTCCGATTCCGGCCGTACCGACTTATATACTACCTGCAACAGATTGAAGGGTCGGTACAAAGCCCGATAGCTTTAAAACTGAGAGACTAGTTTACATAGCAACCGACAGACGGACAGACAGACGGACATAACATAACAGTTATAAATAATACATTTATTTATCCATTTCTTATTTAAACCTTGTAAGCTTTCAAATTTATTAATACAAGATTCAGCATGGCTAAGCATCTTTATACTATTATTGCAACACTTGACATGAACGGTGTTTGTAAAAAGGAAGGACGAAAAATGTCCTGACATGTTACCCCATTTCGGGAATTTAAAGTAGGCCATTGGAAGCACCTTCAATAATGTCGAAAGCTGTGGTAATATCCGACTCCCTTAGCAGCAGGTTAACGGCGATGCGAAGACTTGGACGCACTGGTACACGCTCCCTGTTCTGTAGATATGCAGCCTGCACAAGAGCCACACCTCGCGCGATGCACTGAATACAAAAGGAAGGGAAACATAGTCACTATGAGCAATTGAAATGTATTAATGCGGCCTTCTATACCTTGTCAGCTAGCTCGGTTAGCAACTTCAGTTCCTTGTCAAAGTTTTCGGCTGCTTCGGACAAATACAAGTGCTTTACTGGGGACAATTCGTTGCCTCGTAGGAGCAATTTAGTAAACTGTGAAAACTTCTGGTGCAGCTTTTTGGCCGTGGACTGCAGTTCCTGGAAGATTTGCGGCTCCCGCTCGAAGCGATCCAGTGCCGATATAGCTGCTTGGGTCAACATGGGCGGAAGCGATGCCGAAAAGATGTAGCCGAGGCCAGATAGTCGTTGGTGCTCGGCGATAAAATGCGAGCCAACGCAGAAACCTCCAATAGTGGACATAGACCCCTCCATACCAGCAGATATTAAGTCAACTTCATCCCGCTTAAGATAATTGAAAATTATTAGAAGCTTTTCGCAGACTGTTCAACTCACATTAACATTAAAGTGTTCAGTAACTCCGCGACCGCCCTTGCCCAATGTGCCGAAGGAGATGCTCTCGTCAACAAACAAGCGCAGTTTATACTTCTGACGTAGACCAATGAGCTGGGGGAGTGGGCAGATCTCGCCGGTGTTCATGTAGATGCCCTCAGCGACAAGGAAGCGGCGTGTCCTTAGCGCTTTCTTGGGATTGTTTTGGTCCCGCTTCTGCTGTTCAATTAACAGGCGCTCTAGATCATCGACGTCATTGTGTTTAAAAAAAACGATTGTGCTGCGTGAAGCATCGAGGCCTTTCTGAATGGCAAAGTTGACAGCCTCATCCCTGGAAGCGCCGCGACATTAGACAGTTCAAATTAAAAGCATTCAGAACCTACACAAAGATAACGTCGCCTCTCTTAGCGTAGGCAGGAATTGCACTTGCCACCGTAGAGAATCCGTAAGAATACACAATAGCCTCCTCTAGGCCCATGAACTTGGCGATGCGATCCTCCAGATCCAGGTGCACGTCCATGGTACCGTAAAAGCCGCGGGGACCGCAGGAGCCTACGCCGTACTTGCGCAGCGACTTGCATGCCTCTTCAAGGATCTCCTTGTCCTCGAGAAAGCCCAGATAGTTGTGTGAACTCAGGTTGAGACACTCGTGCCCATCAACTTTGATGTGCTTTCCCACCCTTGACTGAACGATACGGGTGCGTAGCAGCGGATGCTCGGGTTCAGTGTCACCCACCAAGGGTTCTGGCTCATAGCTGCCGATGATCCGTTCTTCCTCTTCCTTAGTCAACCGACGACGACGACCTCCACTTCTCCTGTGCAGCAACAGCCAGATGACGGATATAAGTAGAAACGTCTCTAAAATGAGAGCGAACGTGGGCGTCTGTTTTAAAAACAGAACGTGCAAGCGTTAACTAAGGTAGAGTTTGGAAAATGTTTTATATTTAACTCACGCTGCGAAAGATACTTCCGATTTCAGCAAATAACTGGATGGCCACCATTTTGTGGAATTAGGATCCGCACCCTACGACGCAAAATCAATGGAAAATACCTTAATTTTTCTGATGCATGCGTCATGCAGTCAACGCTTTCTTATCTCCGAGGCGTACTCGTGTATATACCATACATTTTTATGTACATATGAAGTGAAAAAGTAATTAATAGGTCACATATTGTTTTATCTTATTTTGCCCCTTCAATATCCCTATATTTTAATTAATTGATTTAACAAAAATCACTTACCAAAAATCTAATATTGATTGATAATGGTGTGTAGAAATTGCCGCCTAGAAAAAACAGCTGATGAATGTAAGACACTAAAAAATACCAACGGCGTACATGCACGTTATTTCAATTGCACCATATTTTAAATTTTAAAAATACTTGGCATCAACTCTTGACAACTTAGCCCTTTTGCCCTCAAATCGTTTGATGGTGTATATGACAATTAAATAAGTTGTCCTCCCTGCAGAGGGTATTATAATTTTGACCAGAAGTTTGCAACGCGGTAAAGGAGACATCCATTTTAAATAACTTGTAACTTATCCTGAAAATCTGACTATTTTATCCTAAAGCTGCCATTGGCACGATGGGAGAAAATGGGTCATTGACAATAACTCAGCTTTTTTTAAACAAAATTATTTCAATGTTGAACAATATACTTCATATACATTAACGCCAATTTAGAAAATGAAAAACCCAAGAATTTGACCACTATAACCTATAGCTGCCATATAAACTATAGACGAGTTTGAAGACAAATAGTCTGCAAGTGTATTCTAAGCTCCGGGCCACGGAGCTAGCCTTCCTTTCTTGTTTCTCATCGTTCCTAGGACAGCTATAGGATATAGCATAGGTTAACATACTTATAAAAAATTAATTTATTAAGAATCTATCTTAAAAAATGCCGAATTTACGACCTTTTTTCCTAAATGTTCCTATGGCAGACAGGCGGACAGATGGACTTGGCTAGATCGACTTGGCTAGTGATGCTGATCAAGAATATATATACTTGATGGGGTCGTTGATGTCTCCTTCACTGCGCTGTAAACTTGCAGACTAGTTGCTTTCAAACCGTTCGATCGTTTGTATGGCAGCTATAGGATATAGTAATCCGTTGTTGGGTTTTTAATTTTCTAAAACGGCTTTAATGTCTATGGAAACTGGATTTCATAAGAATGAATTAATTGTCTTCAAAAACACCAGAGTTATGCTCAATGACCCATTTTCTCCCATAGTTCCTATGGCAGCTATGTGATGTAGTGTTCCGATTCCGGCCGTACCGACTTATATACTACCTGCAACAGATTGAAGGGTCGGTGCAAAGTTTCAGCCCGATAGCTTTAAAACTGAGGGACTAGTTTACATAGTAACCAACAGACGGACAGACAGACGGCATGGCTAGATCGACTCGGCTGGTGATGCTGATCAAGAATATATATACTTTATAGGGTCGGAGACGTCTTCATCACTGCGTTACAAACTTCTGGTCAAAATTAAAATACCCTCTGCAAGGGTATAATAATATTTTTCTATACTAAAATTAATGTAAACTGCCGTGTCTTAATCCAAAGATAATTTAGTGACAAGTGATTTTTTGTATTGGGTAATTTAATTACAATAGTAAATTACTCCAAAGCTGTATTTGAAAGCCTGTCGAAATTTACCACATGGTTAAAACAAGAAACGCAAAGCCACACATTTACCACAAAAATTGCATAGGTTAATTTATCCAACGTGCAGATTTATTTACTGTTTCCTTTTAGTGCTTGTTCCAGCTGTTTACGTTTATTGTAAAATGTAAAACACAGTATTATAGAAAGTTAAAAACAAATTGTACTGCCTAAATACATTGTGCCAAATAATAAACCGATTTATTTTTATTGCTGTCTTAGACAATGAGAAATGCCTTTTTTAAATAAAACTGATTGAAGTCGTCTGCCAGTGGTTGTTGCAAGTTTACTTAATAATCAGTTAGCTCGCTTCTTGGTACACAGTTTTTGTATTATGTGATAAGGGTTTTGTTCGGACTAGCCCAATTGGCTAGCGCCTTAAACAGGCTAAACTATATTCAATTTCTTTTTGCTGTTTTACTGTCTTTAAAAACTATTTTATAAAGTTTAGTTCAGATTTGTTGATCGCGTTTTTTGCGAGGGGGAAAACGCATTCTACTTCTTGTCGGGGGCCGTATTGGACTGCGTAGAGTATGAATATTGAGACCAATAGTGATTGGTGGCACCGCCGTCATTATTGCCAGCTGCGCCACCCACATTGACACTCGCACCGCTGCTGGCATTGCCGGCCGCTGCTCCGCCCTGCTGCTGCTGAAAAGTTTGGCCGAAATTAGTATTCTATATTCCAAACAGTGGCGCAAGATGCCTGCTTACCTGCCACCAAGACATCCAATGCTGTTGCTGTTGTTGCGGATCACCGCCCTGCCAAGCTTGTTGGTTGCCATAACCTGATATAAAAAAGTTTAGTTGGTTCATCTGTAAAACGGAAATTTCCACTCACCCTGCATCTGATTATAGCCCCAGTAAGGTTGTTGACCCGAGGTCTGTTGCTGCTGTTGCTGGTACTGTTGTGACTGCTGCTGCGTCTGCCAGACCCCTGTCTGCTGGTGCTGTTGCGCCTGCTGCTGGTGCTGGGTGTAGGTGCTCCACTTTCCGCTGAGGGAAGACTGTAGTGGATGCTTTCGTTAGTCGAGTGGCATTACGATTGTTGACTACCCTTACCTTGCCTCCTCCGGCAGCTCCACCCGCCTGCTGCTTATACTGATCATAGCCAGCGGCCGAGTTAGTTCCGTACTTCGGCAGCGATTGACCGACTGACCGCTCATAGCCACCGCGACTATCTTCTTTGGTGTCGCGGTGGCCAGGCCGAAAATCCCGTTGTTGGTGAGCCCCGCCACCCGAGCGATAGCTGCTCTGGCTACTGCCCCGATTGCGATCATTACTGCCCATCCGACTGCGCTCATTGCCGCGGTCTCGGTCTCGATAGTCTCGCGAGCTCCCGTAGCTGCGGTCGTCGTACCCGCTTCGGCGGTTGCCCTGCATCCAGTTCTGTTGGCTGCCGCTGCCGCCACCGCCTCCACCACCGCCTCCGCCACTGTAGCCGCGATTTCGATTATCGTAGCCCCGACTGCCTCCACCACCACTGCCTCCTCCATAGCCGCGATCGTCATAGCCACTTCTGCGGCTGTTCTGCATCCAATTCTGGCCGCCTCCGCTGCTATAATTACGCCGGCTGTCATAACCACGGCTACCGCCTCCGCCGGCACTGTTACTGGAGTAGCCCCCCCCGCCGCCGCCGC
This sequence comes from Drosophila setifemur, assembly GCA_021224005.1. NCBI lineage: Eukaryota > Metazoa > Arthropoda > Insecta > Diptera > Drosophilidae > Drosophila > Drosophila setifemur. The sequence continues at coordinate 2,581,263 of JAJJHY010010898.1, forward strand.
CTCCACGCCTTGCATCGCTCCATCTGCTGTCATGCCTCTGACCACCATATTCGCGGCGGCGGTCTTCGTTGTAGCGGTTCCGGTTCCGTTCGTCGCGACGATAGTTGTCGCGTCCGCCTCGAGAGCGTTTGTCCCGCGACCTGTCTGCGTCGATGGCCTTCTTGCCCTTCTCGTTGTACTTTTTTACCTCGCTTTTGGCCTCGTCTCCAGTCAGCTCGGTGTAGTTAATGTCGTCGAACCAGCCAAACTCCAGCGATGGCAATGTGAAGTTTGCTGCAAAAAGAGTGCGTATATGTCATCAATAGAGCTCTGCCGAATTCAAGTGTTTTCGTATCATATTAGCCGTTATTTATAGAGTAAGAGGTTGGGATGGGCCGGGGAAAATGGCAACAACTGAGAGAGAGAAGACGAATTCATTGGATTCACACAGTTAAAAATGACTTTGCATTAGTTAAATAACCGATGGATAAATTAACAAATTTCTGATATTGAAAGGGAGTGTTGGAAACTTCTCCACAGAGAAATTCTTATAAAAAAGAGAAGAGTATTGTCTTCGTAAAATCCAGTTGCCAACGGGGATTTGTGAATATATAGTTAAAATTTATGAATTATGGAAATTATAATCATTAAATAATGAGATACTTTTTAAGGCTTAAAATTACAGCAGCTGCTTATGAACTAAATACTTTACATTATGTTTTAAGATTGTTTTCATTTTACATGTATGTCTCCTTATTTATGTAGGTAGAACATAATTTAACGATCGTACATAATTCTGGATTTTTTCAATTCGTTGCTTTGTTGTGGTGGACAATATTTACCTCGTAAGTTATTAATTGTTGAATCTTTAACTGTAAAAGCATTTCCCTTTTCCTCTTTTTCGGCGATGCGACGTTTCAACTCATCTTCGCTGGGTATGCAAACCACCGCAATGCGCTTGAAGTCGTTAAAACCCTTCATTTTACGTCGCTGGGCCGAGGCATAAACATTGGTCTACAAGAATACAGTTGATCGGTTGGTTTTTGGTTCTTTTTGGATGGTTTGGTTGAGATTGTTGTCTGCCAGTTGTAGTTTGGTTAGGTGGTAGTTGTAGTTTGAGATGGTCGGTGAACGGGTAGCAAGCCTTTTGAGAAACACGTTGATGATTCGACTGGGTCGCCGATGCAGACAATGTAGGCCTCGTCGTGTCGAACTCATCACGATCGGAGCTCGGGTTTACGCTTACAAGCTAAAACATACCTGTTTGAAGGCGACACACAACCCACATCCCACCAACTCATTCGCATTGTTAAAGAATGGGCGGGGCGGTGGCACACCAACATAATACCTAGGGCCTCGCGTTGACCAGGCCAAAACTAACAACAGATGACTTAATAAATGCGTAAGGATAATGGTATATACAATGGGTAAAAGAAGTCGTGGCTGCTGTTGGCTGTAGGCATCGCAAAGCTTTCTGTAGATACACGTATATATATATATATAATATAGTTGGCATTTTGAGAAAGATACAGAGTAGAGATAGTAGGTACTAATACGTATATGTGATTAGATTGTAGCGAACGAGTCGTCGCTTGGATTTGTTTTGTCTACTTACAGTGGCTTCCATGCCGCTCGCTCCTCTCCACTCCATTTTACTCCATTAAATTTCACTCACTCATCTTTCTCCAATGCCATTTTCACTTCAATCCCCACACTTCTCTTAAAAAGTCTTCCAAACTTCCCCTCTAACTTTAGTACCTAAAACTTAGCTTACGGGTATGCCACCGATACTTACTGCCTCGAACTTAGAACTCTAATTATCGGATCGACTTACTGTTAAGACGTACCTGCCTGCCACAAGGCAAGTTGGCGCACTTAAGCACTTGAGATCTCTTTGCTAGAGCAATGAGCAATCAATGCATACTCATATGTACAAAACAAAACAAAAATTGAGGGCAACAGAGTTGCGCCTCCGCTGTTGGAAACTCAGCCACATAGGGGTTAGTCCCATTGTGATGGCCGGGTGCCAAAGTCATCATCAACGTATGGTTCTCGCTTGTTCGTTGTTAGGTGTTTGTTTTTCGTTCGTTCGATATTGTTTCTTGTGTGTGTTGTGTAGGCGTGGACGTGTGTTTTGCTTGTTTGGGTGTGCATTTTCGTCATTTGTTTATGTTTTACCTGGTCAAGTATGAAATTTCGACGCCGCTTCATGGCGATGTCTTCCAGAGCTCCTAGACTGTTTAAGCACGTCTCATAGACTTTGTCCCAGCGGCCTTTGTGCACAGTTTTACGAGAAGAGCCATCGATCTGCAGGATCAAGACATTGTAGCATGATTTTCAAGAATGGTTTTTCTCTAGTTTACTACTTACTGTCATCTTTGCTATTAATGAGTCGGGCCCGATCACCTCGAACCGCTTGTCAGGGTTCTCAGCCATATGCTTCAGTGTCCAGTGAGTCTTTCCCGCTCCGGGCAAGCCGACCAGCAAAATTACCTCGCATTCCTTGCGCGAGGCAGCACGTTGCGGACCGGGAACTAACTGCTCAACGCGCAATAGTCCGATCAACACATAACTTTCCAACAGGGCAGCCGTTTCCCTAGGCTCGGGTACCACATCCTCGTATTCATCCTCGGTCACCTGTGATTTCTCATTTTCGTTCTCTTTCTCCTTCTGTAAATCAGCTTTCTCCACATCCGCATCTTTTTTTGGGCGCTTATTGGGCGAGGGGCCGTCGTCTTCCTCGTCATTTGCGGCCGAGGGCTCCTTGGATGTCTCTTCCTCTCCGCTTTTTTCTACGGTTGCATTGCCGTTGGCGACAGATTTTGTACCACCAGAAACGTCAGAAGAAATCTTAGCTAAAACACATAAAGTTAATTGCCTATAGCTATTAAGAATCTTATTCGATTAACTCATACCAGTTTCTGAAGATTCGCAAGCTTCTGATTGCTGCTCAATACCTTCTGATGAATCCTTAGTTTCGACCTCGACTTGTGCTTCCGCTTTTTGGGTTACCCCTGCCACATTGGCGTTCTCAGACATTTCCATTCCTTCTGCGGGTTGCACCGACTTTCCTTCGATCTCTTTTTTCTCCACCTCGTCGTCATCGGCAGTGGCCTCGTCGAGCACCTTCCACTTTTCAATGTCGTTGTCATCTTTGTCGTCTTCCTTCTCCTCATCCTTGTGGGGCTTGCGTCGCTTGCGCGTTGGCCTCTCGGCGTTTACCAGAAGCTGCTCAGAGTCTGAGAAGTTAGTCGAATACTCGTAGCCCTTCGTGACAATGTGAGGAAAGAGGACTCCCTCCTCGCCCAGAGTGCTCTTTTCGAAATTAAAGGCCTCGCCGAGATCCTCGCCGTTCAGGGTGTATTTGATAGTGCACGGTTGACTCTCCAGGTCCAGGTAGCAGCCGATTACGTCGTCCAGCTGATATGGCTTGCCGTAGGCGGAAAATTCACCTTGGTTGGCCTTACGCCCGGTCTCGCAGTATGCAAAGGAATGTTCAGCTTCACCCAGCAACAACGAGCTCTGCGGCGTAGAGAATCCCACACGAAAGCCGCGCACATGCGGTTCGTCCCGAAAGTGATGCAAGTTTTCGGGTAGCGATTCCTCGGTCAGTCGAACCTCAAAGCACACTTTTCCGTCACGCACTCCGAAGTTGGTGCGGGCGCCGGCCCAAGTTAGGGAGTAGATCTCCGACGAAAGTGGCTTAGCAGAGGCAAATGTGGTCGGATCAATACGCAGGTGCAAATCGGAATCCACTGAAAACAAACGGGATGGAAAGGTACGAAATTAATCAGAAATTGTATTTTCTTCTGTGTTCTGTATACTTTTTACTTGGGCACCTCATCCACCTCCAAATTGATCTACCAATGTCTATAAGTCGGTTTCTGGTATTTTATGTATATCCTGCTAGACCCAAATTTTGCTCAGATGTTGTAAGAATTATGTACTAAGTACAGATGAACAATATCAAGTCCTACACCGAGTTTGAAAACATTTTTTGCCTTCTTTTAATATAAACAACTTCCATTATATTAATGCCACATGTAGCACATATTAAATATATTAATATTTTCAAAATATTTAATAAACGGAAAGTACTTAACAATGTACAATGTATTGGTGCTTAGTTTTTAATTCTACAGATAATCAAAACACTGAATAAAACATTCGAGTTTCCCGACTGTTAAAGACCCTGTACCAACTTGATTATAAGCAAAATAAATGAATCCGTGTATCAGCCAGACGTCCTAACCATTGCACCATCAAATATGCAAAACAGTAGCTAATTCTGTATAAATATATCAAAGGCGCACATTCATACACATCGATATGAAGGTAGTGCGTTCTCAGCGGCACTTCCGAGAAAAATCAACCTCTGACCGCAAGCGATTTACAATTTGTTTGAGCAAATAAACAGATAGCTTGTTGTTAGCGCCTGTAAACTTTGCGTATTTATTGTGCGCTTCCTAATTAACCAATCTTGATTAACATTTCAGGATCGGTACAAAATTTATGCTCCAATCGCCTTAAAAAATGTTTCAATGGTTTAGCATGAAAATTGTGCAATGCAGGGCAGAGCAAATATTAAAATACAAATTGCGGTGGCGGTGGGCGTGGCACCGAAAAAAAATAAACTTCAGATGCGTTAGTATTAGGAGAATCTATACTGGTAATATGGTTACTCTAGCTCTTACAGTTGCTGCGATCCGTTCGTTCATTCGGACGGACAGACGGGCATGGCTAAACCGACTCAGCTATGATGAGCTGAGTCGGTTTAGCCATGCCCGTCTGTTCTTATCAAGAATAAATATACTTTGTGGAGTCTGCCACGCCTCCTTCTGCCTGATACATACATTTGCACAAACTTATTATACAATTTACCCTTTGGGTACATCGTCTAAAACCCTAACTACAATCTACAGAAACCTGCTATTCAGCTGGATCTAAACAAGATACCGGATGACATCGGTAATTCATGCGATACAGGTCTGCACATCGGAATTTTTGCGAATAAGAGCCTCAGTAGTAATTGGATTGCTTTTAAACTGCCCATAGATATCATATACAGAAAAACACGTCTATAATTGATCGACTTGTCTTGATCTATATATATATATAGTAGTTCTATTAAAGTAGTAGTTCTATTTAACCTATAAGTGACAAAAATAGGGGCCTTTTAAGATTTCCCTGATAAATAAAATATAGATAGGCTTGGATTTTTATTATAGATGTCTATAGCTATCATATTGCAAATATCAACAATTTAGTTATTCAGACTCAGATATTAGTATATAGGTCGACTTGTAGTCGTGTTATAATGTTTTTTTAAAAGGCAAAAAATTCATGAAATTCATAATCGCAGACACATAAGACGTCAAAAACAAAAGGTTTGGTATCTCTATCTTTTACCATCTCTGATATGTTGTTATTTATGCAGACAGAATGAAGGTCAGACAGAATTGTTCAGATCAATGTGTCTATTCGCTCTGACCACACCTTAAGTAACTTTGCAGGGTCTCCTACTCAAAGTTACATACATTTGCGCTAACATTATATACCTCTTTACCAAATATAACTATAATAATATAATATAAAATACTAATCATTGAGGGTGTTTAAAATTATTTTGTAAAGGTTATTTATAGGTTACTTACGCCAGCTTAGGCCCACTTTGTTCTCCTCATTGATGGGCTCATCCTCGGGCACGGTACGCTCCTCGGCAGCTGCTTTGTCCCGTTTGTCGCCGACGCTGCTGTGGTGTTTAGGTGACCGTGAGCCACTGCGCGAACAGGAGCGGGTACGACTGTGTGAGCGCTTGCGGCGCTCATTGGGCTGATCCTCTGACTTGACATCTAACTCAGCATCTTCGTCCGCTTTTGGAGCAACAGCAACCGACTCGTCGTCGACCTCCATTTTTTGATTATTGCCATTCGCCTGGGAATCGTCAGCATTCTCGATCACGTCCTCTTGCTGATTCTCCCCCTCTCTGGCACCAAGTGTGCCTTCATCCATGGGTTCACTGGCGTTTTGTTGCATTCCTACTGCTGTTTCCTTGTCTATGTCGTCCTTATTGTTGTCTCTAGCCTCGTCATCCTGAGGTGATTGCTCATCACTTGCCAGTTGGCTATCGACATCATCCTCAACAATTTCTTCTTCCAGTACATTTAACTCTGGTTTTGGCTCTGGATCTGACTCAAGCTCTGGTTTTGGTTCCAATTCTGGTTCTTGCTCAGTTTCAGGGTCTGATGTTGGCTGAGCCTCGCAGACTGGCTGTTCTGTCGGCTGATCTTCTTCCTCCAAAGTGTCAAGCACAGGCTCGGCAGCTACCGGAGCAGTTGGTATCGGCGATGGGGACCGGGACATTGAGCGTGTTCGACGCTGACGCCGGCTTGGCGTAACCGGCGCGCCATCTGTTGGCGGGAAGCAGTCAGGCAGGAAAAAGTAAAAAAAAAAATGCGACGATGCAATGTAATAATCTGGCATTATATAAGGAAAACTTACAACTAATTCAGGCTGAGCTACACACAGGCGCGCAACCCAACGCGGAAAGCCACTCACACACACACAAGAGAACCCAAAAACGCACACTTTTATATGACGCATACACACAAAACTCACCTCCGTCGCCGGCTCCACCTTCCACATGGGCCCGAAGACGCTCGATGAGCACGGCTTTGATTCCCTTGGTGTCCAAGCCGCGCGACTGGAGCTCGTTCCTCAAGTCCACTACCTTCATTTTCTCCAGCTTCGCCACATCCATTTCTCCGCTTCGGCTTTGGATTGGCGGCAGAAACACACAATCTCACTTACACCAATAAACCTCAAAAAAGCAGGCGAAGAGAAAAAAACTGGGAAAAACAGCTAAAAATTATGAAACGCGCTCTTTGGCAAATAGCACACGCGCTGGTAATGTTTTGTAACTAAAGTATGAATGTTCGTTAGCACCGTGCACGTGCCGTTAAACCGCACACTTAACTTTTACATTCGCATTTGTTGCGAATAAATAAATGGCCCCTGAAATCTTATACACTCGCGTTGAAGTGAAGTTGGCTGCGATTTAGAGGTGGTTGATATTTATTGTACCTGCGACTTTTTGCAGTGACTTAAAAATATTCTGTCACATTGTGGCAAATATCGGAAGTCACATTTACAAAGTCACAGTCATAAATACGCCAAAGAAAGTTAAACAATCACAAAGGTAAAAAATACTTATTTTAAATATAAAACCAAAAATAAATTAAAAAAAAAAACATAACTGCTTTATTTATTATTTGAGTTTTTTGCATGTGTATTATTTTATAAAAGGATATTAAAATTTTGTTTTTCATCACTTTCACAGACAAAAGTCACTGATATTTTTATGTCACAGTCACAATAATATCACTATCGACCACATATACTTACATTTGTTGCCATTAAATAAGTGGAAAATTCTAGGTCTTCTGATGATTACGTTATTCTTATAACTGATTTTTCAATGTTTTTAACAAATTATGATGAGGTTAGTTGTTGTTTTTTTTTATTTTTTCTAATCACGATTTGCGTTTGCCGGGCATTGTTTCTGCGGAAGTTATTATCCAAGTTGATAAAAGGGATCAGAGATACATTAACATTCGACCAAATGTACGAGTAAATTAAGTCTCCAAAGAAAACAAAAACACATCAAAACAAGAAAGGAAGTCTAGCTTCGGTAACCGAAGCTTAGAATACCCTTGCAGACCAGTTGCCTTAAAACTATTCAATCGTTTGTATGGCAGCTATAAGATATAGCGATCCGATTTTTGGTTTTTAATTTTCTAAAACGGCTTTAATGTCTATGAAAACTGTATTTCTTAATAATGAATTAATGTTCTTGAAAAAACACCAGACTTTTGCTCAATGACCCATTTTCTCCCATTGTTCCTATGGCAGCTATAGGATATGGTATTCCGATTTTGATGATACTTTCAGGATATGCTAACATATTCATTAAATAGAGTTTTCTCTATTAATAAATTAAATAAATTAATTATCTTTCAAAATGGCAAATTTATGGACTTTTTCCCAACCGTTCCTATTACAGCTATGTGATGCCGTTCCGACTTATATACTACCTGCAACAGTGTTGGTGCAAAGTTTTAGCCCGATAGCTTAAAAACTGAGAGACTAGTTTACATAGCAACAGACAGGTGGACATGGTTAGATCGTTACCGACTTTTGGTCAAAATTATAAAATTATATTATAAATTGTAACGATCTAGTCATGTCCACTTGTCGGTTGCTATGTAAACTAGTCCATAGAGTACATAACTTATAGAGGCACCATTTGTGCTGCCCGGGCTCTTCCCAAACCTCTGTCCGGCCTTCGAAGGCGAGGTGAATTGGAACGGGTCGCAACCGCCATAAGGCTACCGATTACCACAAGCAATGCGATCTCCAAAAATAACTACATGGGGTGAGCGAGGCAGAAGATTGGATTTTGGAAAACACCATGTCACCATCGAACATCTTTTAAATACTAGCTTTTCAGTATTTAACATATGATGGCAGCGCCGGAATTTCCACTCGAGAGAGAAGCAGCGCAAATGGTGCCCCTATAAGTTAGTTACTCTATGCCTCTATAAGTTATTCACTCTATGCTGCGAGAAAACACTGGCTGTCATGGGGGATTATCGATAAGAGACAAACATCGAACGCATGATGGCGCTGCAGCGCCCTTACAGCTATATGGTATAATAGAGTCTGTTGTTCTATGGACTCCGTGGCGCAACGGTAGCGCGTCCGACTCCAGATCGGAAGGTTGCGTGTTCAAATCACGTCGGGGTCAGAAAACTTACCTTTTTTAATTAAAACGATTGAAGACAAATATTAATTTTGATTATTTTTCGAGAAAAATAATATTCTTTAATTTCTGCTTTAAATTTTGGCCTGCGAGCAGCGTAAGCACTAAAATAATTCCATAATCAATAAAAATAAAAACATTTTAACCCAAATGGAACATACATATGAACATACGTACATGTGCATACATATGTATCAGAGATCTGCAACGAGTGCTTTAATAAACGAGTACACTAGAAGTTATTTAGTGTTTGAATCAGTTGAAAGTTTCGGTACGTTAAAAAAAATACCTGGCAACTGCAAACTAGTGTAGATCGTATATGAGCGTCCGAACCTTTAAATGATCCGTTTCTGCAACAATCTACTCATTAGAGTCCATCGAGTCAACTTGATTCAATACATATGTACATATGAATTAAAAAATCTCTGCATTTTAACCAACTAAGCTGTCGTTTGCTGCCAATGTTTCTTATTCACATAGTATTAAATTGGTAATCAAGGCAACTACTTTAGATAGCTTGCTGTTTTGACTTGAAACAAGAAAGGAAGGCTAGCTTCGGTACCCGAAGCTTAGAATACCCTTGCAGACAAGTTGCTTTCAAGCCGTTCGATCGTTTGTATGACAGCTATAGGATATAGTTGACCGATTTTTGGTTTTAAATTTTCTAAAACGGTCTTAGTGTCTTGAAAACTATATTTCTCAAGAATGAATTAATTGTCTTAAAAATCACGACATTAATGCTCAATGACCCTTTTTTTCCCATCGTTCCTATGGCGGCTATAGGATATAGTGGTCCGTATTTGATAATATTTCTAGAATTTGTTAATATGGTTATTTAAAAGTGATTTATAAAAATCAATCAATTATCTTTAAAAAATATCGAATTTATGACGCTTTTTCCAATCGTTCCTATGGTAGATATGTGATGAAGTGTTCCGATTCCGGCTGTGCCGACTTATATACTACCTGCAACAGATTTAATGGTTAGTGCAAAGTTTCAGCCCGATAGCTTCAAAAGTGAGAGAATAGTTTACATAGCAACCGACAGACGGACAGACGGACATGGTTTAATCGACTCGGCAAGTGATGCTGATCAAGAATTAATATACTTTATAGGGTCGGAGATGTCTTCTTTACTGCGTTACAAGCTTCTGGTCCAAATTATAATACCCTCTGAAAGGGTATAACAAATAAGAAAGGCTTGCTCGGGGTCCGAAGCTTAGAATTTCCTTGCAGACTAGTTGCCTTCAAACCCCTCTATACTTTGTATGGTTTTAAAAGTATTTTAAGAATTTTGCCGAAGAATAAAATAATTTTGTTAATAAACACCAGAGTTATGGTCAATGACCCATTTTCTCCCATCGTACCTATGGCAGCTAATGGATACAGGGGTTCGATTTTGATACGATTTTCAGGATAGGTTAACATACTTATTTAAAAGTGATTTATAAAGAGTCAATCAATTATCTTTTAAAATGTCGAATTAACAAGCTTTTCCTTTTTTTTTTACGTGAATACCGTTGCACGTGATGCAACCCACCTCCCGCCCAACCGAACGAGGGGCGCAGCCGCGTAATGTACGGCTCCATCGCGGAGATAGGACCGAGTATGCAGGGAAAATAGGAGAAAGATTTTCGAGGAAAACTACATAGAACTGTGATGTGTTAGATAGGTAAGAATTAGGGACTTAATATAAATAAGGTCGTTAATTGAAGAAATATCGTATGTTAGTTGGTTGAATACGTTAAAACCTGAGCAAAGTACTCTAAAGGGCTTTTGCAGGATCCAATCGTTCCTTAGTCATCTATAGGATGCTGTGTTCCGATTCCAGTCGTTCCGACGTATATACTATCTGTTGCAGAAGAAGGGTTGGTGCAAAGTATTAGCCCGATAGCTTCTTAGACCCTGTACCCAAAGGGTAAAGGGTATATTAAGTTTGTGCAAATGTATGTAACAGGCAGAAGGAGGCGTGGCAGACCCCACAAAGTATATATATTCTTGATCAGCATGACGAGCTGAGTCGATATAGCCATGTCCGTCTGTCCGTCTGTCCGTCCGGATGAACACACGGATCTCAGCAACTGTAAGAGCTAGAAGAACCGCATTACCAGTGTAGATTCTTCTAATACTGAGTAAATTAGAGTTTATTTTTTTAAGTCGGTGCCACGCCCACCGCCCCCGCAATTTGTATTTGAATTTTTGCACTGCCCTGCACTGCACAATTTTCAAGCTAAAATTTTTTTAAAAATACCCATGCAATTAGAGCATAGATTTCTACCGATCCTGAAAATTTCATCAAGATTGGTTAATTAGAAAGCGCACAATAAATACCTAAAGTTTACAGGCGCTAAACACAAAAAATGTGTTTATTTGCGCAAACGGTAAACGGCTTGCGTTCGGTGGTTGGTTTTTCTCGGAAGTGCCGCTGTAGCTGCGCTGCCACTACCTTCATATACATACATACGAATGTGTATGTATGTATGTATGAATGTGCGTCTTCAATATATTTATTCTGTATTAGCTGTCGGTTTAAAAAGTTTGGGTTTGTCGAATGGTTACGACGTTCGACTTAAAACGCGAAGATCTTGGGTTCGAATCCCAGACCGGACTCAATGTGAATATAATATTTTTATTTTTTATTTTTTTTTGCTTATAACCAAATTTGTACGGGGTCTGTAACAGTCGGGAAACTCGACTGTAACGTTTTTACTTGTTTAAACTGAGAGACTAGTTTGCATAGAAACCGACGGACAGACAGACAGACGGACAGACAGGCTGAATGACGGACAGGGCTAGATTGACTCGGCTGGTGATGCTGATCAAGAATATATACTTTATGCGGTCGCAGATGTCTCCTTCACTGCGTTACAAACTTCTGGTCAAAATTATAATTTAATAAAAAATAATATTTATTGCCTATCTAGACATATCCTGAAAGTCTCATAGACATCGAAATACTATATCTTATAGCTGCCAAAGGAACGATTGGGAAAGAGTGCCATAAGTTCGCCATTCTTTAGAAATCACTATTTAATGACTATTTTAACCTATCCTGAAAGTATTATCAAAATCGTACCACTATATCTTATAGCTGCCTGCCATAGGAACGATGTGATAAACGGGTCATTGAGCGTAACTCTGGTGTTTTTGAAGACAATTCATTCATTCTTGCAAAAAAAATTTGGATAGACATTAAAGCCTTTCTTGTTAGAGTTACCACAAAGGGTAAAGGGTATATTAAGTTTGTGCAAATGTATGTAACAGGCAGAAGGAGGCGTGGCAGACCCCATAAAGAATATATATTCTTGATCAGCATGACGAGCCGAGTCGATATAGCCATGTCCGTCTATCCGTCCGTCCGTCTGTTAGTCTGGATAAACGAACGGATCTCAGAAACTGTAAGAGCTAGAAGAACCTTATTAACAGTGCAGATTTCCGTAATTATTACGCAGATGAAGTTTATTTTTTTTCAGGTGCCACGCCCACCGCCTCCGCAATTTGTATTTGAATTTTTGCACTGCCCTGCACTGCACAATTCTTAAGCTAAAATTTTGAAATAAATACAAATGCAATTGGAGCATAGATTTTTACCAATCCTAAAAATTTCATCAAGATTGGTTAATTAGAAAGCGCACAATAAATACCTAAAGTTTACAGGCGCTAAACACATGTAATCTGTTTATTTGCTCAAACAAACGGTAAATCGCTTGCGTTCGGTGGTTGATTTTTCTCGGAAGTGTATTAGCTGCTGATTTAAAAAGTTGGAGTTTGTCGAAAGGTTATGCCGTTTGCTTGAAAGCGTGAAGATTTTGGGTTCGAATCCCAGACTGGACTCGGAGAAAGTACATCTTTTTTTGTTTTGATTTATTTTGCTTACAACCAAATTTGTACAGGGTCTGTAACAGTAGGGAAACTCGACTGTAACGTTTGTAATTGTTTATATTAATTTTGTGGGCGTGACACCGGAAAAAAATAAACTTCATCTGCGTAATAATTACGAGAATCTGCACTGGTAATATGGTTCTTTTAGCTTTTACAGTTTCTGAGATCCGGTTCCGTTTATCCAGACGGACATGGCTATATCGACTCAGCTATGTTTTTACCCACCTTACCTTTACCCTTTGGGTACAGGTTCTACATACATATAAATTTTGCAAAAAACCTGGTTTGCATCGGCCGGGAATCGAACCCGGGCCGCCCGCGTGGCAGGCGAGCATTCTACCACTGAACCACCGATGCTTCCGGAAATCGATGTTCAAGATATTAATTATTTCGTCGTTACTTTATTGCAATCACCGTTTTGTGGTTCTGGTTTCTTATTAGCCACCATTTTGAAGTACGACTCCGTGGCGCAACGGTAGCGCGTCCGACTCCAGATCGGAAGGTTGCGTGTTCAAATCACGTCGGGGTCATTAATCCCTTTCACGCGAAGATTTTTTTGCAGATATTTTTTTTTCACCGAAAATTTACAATTCATTTCCGACCCTGAAAGAAGTATGTATATATTCTTGATCCGTATTGTTGATATAGCCATGTCCGTTTGTTTGTTTCTAAGTTAACTAGTCTCGCAGTTTTTAAGCTATCGGACTGAAATTTCACACAGTCTTTTTTTATTGTTGCATGTAGGATATAAATCGGAAAATTATTGATTCTTTGGTTAATATATGAAATCACTATTTAATAAATATTTTATCCTAACCTGAAAGTCCCACTAAAATCGCATAACTTCATTCTATAGCTGCCATAGGAACGATTGAAGAATATGGGTCACAGTGCCTACTCTGGTGATTTTTATGATAATTGAAGAAAACAGAAAATTCTTGGAAAATATACTTTAAATAAACAGTAAAGAGGTATTGAAATAAGAAAGGAAGTCTAGCTTTGGTACCCGAAGCTTAGAATACCCTTGCAGACCAATTGCCTTAAAGCCATTCGATCGTTTGTATGGCAGCTATAGGATATAGGGATCCGATTTTTGGTTTTTAATTTTCTAAAACGGCTTTAATGTCTATGAAAACTGTATTTCTCAAGATGAATTAATTATCTTTAAAAACACCAGAGTTATGATCAATGACCCATTTTCTCCCATCGCTCCTATGGTTGCTATAGGATATAGTGGTCCGATTTTGATGATACTTTCAGGATATCTAAAAATACACATTATATATAATGTCCTTAATAAAAAATTAAATTTCTTTAAAAATTTCGAATTTGTGGCACTTTTACCCAATCGTTCCCATAGCAGCTATGTAATGTAGTGTTCCAATTCCGGCCGTTCCGACTTATATACTACCTGTAACATATTGAAGGGTCGGTGCAAAGTTTCAGCCCGGACAACAGGCAACCGGACAGGCTAGATCGACTCGGCTAGTGATGCTGCTCAAGAATATATATACTTAATAGGGTCGTAAACGTCTCCCTACTGCGTTACAAATTTCTGGTCAAAATTATAATACCCTCTGCAAGGGTATAAAAAATCGGACCACTATATTCAAAGCTATCCAGCAAATGATACCAATTGGCCAGTAGGGGTATTCCAAAGAGTGGACGCCGAAGCTAGCCTTCCTTTATTGTTTAATAATAAAATACTTATTTATTTTATCAACAATTTTTAAATACATAATTTATTGTATAATTTATTATTAGCAGCTTTTATTTATTGAAGCGACAACATTTACATATTGAGCATATAATTTCAACATTTAACATAGCCGAATATTAATATAATAACTCACTTCAAATTTTATTTTGAATATGTCTAACAATTATGTTTTATAGGTAAACATATATAAATACAGATACATGTGTACTTGATTCTTTTACGAACTGTTTAAATTGTAAATTCCCTAAACGGTTTGCTTTAATATTATTTGTTCCCTTATTGCAAAATGCTTTACTCGTCTGTATAAGTTGTTAAAATGATCTTTCAAATGAATATAAGGAAAACAATATTGAAAATATAACTACCCAACACCAATATTTAATGCTAGCTTTTAAACATTTCTCTTCGTTTGGTCATTTTTATATAAATTTGTTTATCTAAAAGGAATTTTGTAAATTTTGATTTAAAATCAACAAGGTAATTACTATAAAATTTGCACTCATTAAAGCAAATCAAATCGAAACATAAAATTAATGGACGCTGCGTTAAATTTAATTTTTGTTTTGTTTTTATGTATGCGTCTCCAAAAATAGTTTAAGGAGTTAGTTGGTCTCAGATTTAAATTCCATCCTCAGCTCAGCGTCCCTCTATTTGCTATTGACTAAATTAAGGAATTCCTCGCGGGTCTTAGGGTCGTCCCGGAACACGCCCAGCATGGTTGAGGTAACCGTTTTGCTGTTGATTTTCTGAACGCCTCGCATCACCATGCACATGTGCCTGAAATTATAGTGGTGTAATTAAGCTGATATGGATTAAAAACCTTCAACTCCGTAGAATCAACTAATTCCTTTAAATAATTTCTTAGCTAAAACCTTAACTGATCCATAACAACATTCAGGCATCGGTGGTTCAGTGGTAGAATGCTCGCCTGCCACGCGGGCGGCCCGGGTTCGATTCCCGGCCGATGCAAAGTTTTTGCATATTCTTATTTTTTATACTTACACTCCCTCTACAACAACAGCTACACCTGCTGGTTGCACGGCTTGAGTTACGGCAACAGCAATTTGCTTCGTCAGACGCTCCTGCACTTGTAGTCGACGAGAAAAGATTTCAACAATGCTAACAAGAAAAAAACCTATATTAGCCGATTATTAAGTATTAATCAGATCTTACCGTGCCAGTTTGCTGAGTCCGAGAATCTTGTTACACGGCAAGTATCCGATCGACACTTTGCCGTAGAACGGCACCAAATGGTGCTCACACATGGAGAACATTTCGATATCTTTGACGACAACCATTTCATCGTGATCTTCGTCAAAAACTGCTCCATTCAGAACATCTGTCAATAAATTAAAATAATGGTTTTAGAACTACGATATAAAAATATAAAAACATAACACTATTATGACCCCGACGTGATTTGAACACGCAACCTTCCGATCTGGAGTCGGACGCGCTACCGTTGCGCCACGGAGTCACTTGATGCTTAGGTGACCAATGCTCAAAAGGAAGAAAACCACACAAACACTGTATCTACCACTGATTTATCGCTCACATAATTCGTGTTGGATTTATTTACTGCATACTTAAATGTTAAGTTCAAGCAACTGTGGCTGTGTATGCTTGCGCTGGGCTGAAAAGTGGTGGATTGGAGGGAGATGGGGTTAAATGGAAAAGTGAGCTTTCACCGTACTAGCTTTAAATGGGTAAACTCTTCAGATTTAGCTTGACTTCACTTTATGCACTTACTTTACAGTCAATTTTGTAGCCTCCTAATTTTAACGTACAGTCCGAATAGCTTTGTTACGTTCGTTTCCTGTCAACTAATAATGCCTTGCGGCCCTTAATGTCAGATTGGCAAATCACTTCGTCTTGCTTGGCGTCTTGGAATTCGGGTTAAACACAATCCCAAACCATTCTATTGTTGAAGGCTATTACTTTCGTTAACTCATTAGCTTTCAAATGGCAAGCACACTGGTGTCTGTTGTTGTTGATTTTAAATTTACATGCTATTTTATTTGACAAACTGTAGAACCTGATTTTCATCTCACAGAACCGGTTGTGTTTGCTTCTAGTCATTTATTCGCGATTCTTTATATTTTTCGAACGATTCGTTTTGATTATATTACAAGTTCAAATGCGCATGCAATTGCTAATAGAGAAAACACAGGTGAAATTTTTGATGTTTTAACTGTCGAAAATGTGTGATACCTACACATATGCTATTGATGTGCTTATAAACACATTAATTTGATAATATTGAATCATATCCCGTGCTTCTAGTTTAATTTTTCCAGTAAAACCCAGCCCTCTGGATCAGCAACACCGATTACTGACCTGGTGCTAATTAGTCGAAAAAAACAGTGCTTACCCTCTAGGCTCTGGTCGTATCCCTTGGTAAAGTACAACATGGCCTTTGCTGCCCGCTCCGGCGTCTTGATCAAACCTTGACGATCGGGGTTCTCACCTAGACCGCCCAGCAGCAAGCGGTATGATCGGGCCATATCCGGCAATAGTGCTTCGCGCGTGGGTGGTTTATGGTCCAGCTCCAAGTCATGATGGAACGTGCACTTTTCGTGGCCTAAAAATCGTGAAAAAAAAACATTAAAACCATTATCGTTTCTGTGGAGATAGGCAGGCACTGCCCTCATTAGTGGCTGAGTGTGGCTATGGTAAAGGCTGTCTAAATACTATCCCCTGATGTGGGGCGCATCTCTGACCCCTGAACCAAAACAAAAATGTAATGATAGGCTGTTCGCTTATCGGCAAAAAGAGTTTGTCTGCCCGCCCATTGACAACTCCTGGATCCCCAGAATTCTGGGCTACCTGGCGTGGTCGATGTACGCGGTGTCATTGGTGTTTTCGGTTGTGTACCATCGCTTTCCTGACTGCTGCCGTTTGTCTTCAAGATGAGCCGAGGACGCTGGTTGACCGCAGATGGAGCAATCTCCTCGACAGGCGTGCTCGGAAGCACGGAGTCGTCCACCTGCTGCGTCTGGGGCTGGGCCCTGTCCGCAAGCGAGGAGGTGCCCGAGGTGCTACTTGTTGAGCCGACGCTGTTGTTCCGGCCGCGCGACAGGACGTGGGCTTGCGGAAAGTTAGTGTCGTCTATGGCGTCGTTTAGTTCGCTGGCGCTCATCTCGGACAGCTGGCGGGTAAAACTCATGGCGACTGGTTAAACGGAAGGCTCGCACAAAAAATCGAATGACTTGGGCCCCGAGTTGCTTTGTATATTTTTCTCTGGAATCTTTGTCTTCTCTGGACCGTGCCGGACTTTTCGCGTGCTTACGCTCTGGGTAGCTCTACTTCACTGAATAACTGCTGCAGTCAGCGGTAGCATAAGAACCTTTTAAGGGAGCTTTGAGCAAAAGCTCACAGCACGCCGCCCACCTAATTCGTAAAGCTGGCTCTGGCAATCTAGCCTAAGCGCAGGTCCGCAGTTTAGTATCCAGTTACTATAAAACTGTAGCTCGCGTACTTGTTGCTCTACTGTGCGCAATACCTACTGTGGCAGGCATAATAAAAGAGCTTAACTAGTTTTACAAATATCATTCACAAAATTAAAAAAAAAAACTTTTTTAGAAAATAGTTATTTCCCTATTTTAGAACATGTGACAAGGAAATTAATAATTAGTCCGATGCTTATTCTAGATTTCTAAGATAAGAAGAAATTAAATTTCCAAGATAATTATTTAGGGAAATTTAGCTAAATTTTTTGCCATTGAAGTATTTGAATATTTGTAAATTTTCACAAAATATGTACAAATACAAAATAGGGCACCATTATTTTGCGG
The DNA here is from genome assembly GCA_021224005.1 of Drosophila setifemur. Taxonomy (NCBI): domain Eukaryota; kingdom Metazoa; phylum Arthropoda; class Insecta; order Diptera; family Drosophilidae; genus Drosophila; species Drosophila setifemur. Next base: position 2,599,459 of record JAJJHY010010898.1, read on the forward strand.
GCCCTTACTGTGTCATAATATTATATGGGGACTAAAGCTTTTTCTATTAAGAGCACGGGTTATTTGCTTTATCCATCAGGGTCGGCGCCATACATACTTGACCTGTTTTTAGCCGTCATCAGCTGTTAGTTACATTCGTCTCAACCAACCCGCTCGTACGGAACCAAAATTTAAAATCCTAGCCACTGTTCTTCCGTTAGCCCAGTTCAGTCCTGTCTGTAAGTGGACTGAGTATGGCGCACCGCCTGAAGCTACGCAGTGATGACTTCGACGTCATCGGCGCTGTACCCCGCGATTTATCGGTGATCAAAAACTTTCTAAAGCGCGACTGCGCGGTGAAGCGGTTAATCGACATCGAAGAGGAGTTCCTGCAACAGTGCGTGGAGCGCGGTGAAGACCCCACAAGAACACCAAAGAAAAACATCGGTAACGAGATCGTTAAGCGGGACAGCGGGCAAGGATTAAAATTAACGGACCCACAACCGGACCCCTGCGCAAGCCAAACACCACCGGACGCAATGGCTCAGGATTACTGTGATCCCTGTCGGCGGTTACAGACATCCGTGGTGCTCGAGGAGGTGAGTTTTAGGATTTGCATTTTTTTTAACCTTCTAAAAACTTAAGAATTGAAGAATTTTAATCTGTTATTAAAGTATGATTTAAACGGTTTACCGTACTTTGCATTTTATTCATCCCCGTTTAAAGCTCACAAAGCCGGCCACAACCAATCCGGTGTACAATAAAGCGCTTCCCCCGTACTTCGACGAGGAAAGCGTAATGGGCAACTCACTGCCCGTGAAGTTTCGCTTCCGGCGCAAACATAACAACTGCGACCTGGAGATGCCCTCTAACCTAATGTGCACCACCACACCGAGCACAAACGTTGTGGTCCTGACCAACTGCTGCGATGTGATGGTCTGGCCTGGCCAGCGCGTGGCCCAGATGAACCGCGTGCCTGTTACTATGCTGACAGGAGAGGCTGACCTTACCGAGTACATGTTGGAGGAGGAGACAATAATGTAAGAGACACACCAATAAACTTATATAGACTACAAATGGGCAGAACGGCTTCTGTTGGAAATAAATCGGAACCCCTAATTGTATTTTGTATTTTTTCCCTTTTTTGGTGGGAAACCCCGCAGCATCAAACTTGTTTGGTTTCCAGCGCAATTGTCTGGCCCCCAGCTCACATGATTTGTTTATTCACTGCATAAAATCGGAATTGCATTTATTTTAAATGTATTCAATCGTATTTAAAATGTCGCGCATGCAAATTTTGGGGGTTACATGATTTTAATAGATCTTTGAATCTTTACGGGCAGCGAGCAGATTGGGAGTCGAAGGACCTGTGAAATCATTGTTTGAAAACCTGAATTCTAAATAGAGTTTTTAGAAATGAAAAATCATCTGTGAAAAATCGTCGGATTCTGGTGCCAATCATAAATAATAATACTAATAGATTATAATAATGATTATAAATATATTATTTTATGTTCCGAAAGGAACTTTCCATATGGAATTAGCATGAAAATCAAAATTTAAAAATGATCTGTTTCGCTAACCTCTGCTTTTAAATTATATAAAAATTTGCAGTCACTGTTTAGAAACTATTTGTAAGTGATTTACAAATAGCTCGAGCCGGGTTATTTAAGACAGCCCAGCTGCGGATGACTTAGGCATTGATCGTTGTATGACGCAGTGTGCCACCATTAATATTTTCTACAGGGCAGGTGTTCTCTCCAGTTCTCTAGCCCACAATTACGCATTACAGAATCCGGAACGCCATCGAATGATGGGGATCGGGAACTTTGAGTTGGCAGAGTTGCCACCGCCCGGCATTTGCTCGGAGAATTTTTTAAGTGCCTCAATTAGCAGCGAAACAACTAGTCAGTATTTTATACCCTTGCAGAGGGTATTTTAATTTTACAGAGTAGTTGGCAACGCCTTAAGGGATTCATCTGCAACTCTCCAAAGTATACAATATCTGATGGGCATACCAGTGTTCGTCTGCCCCTCTTTCCTCTTTATAAGCGAACATGTCATTAATTTTTAAAGCTTTTCGGATTGAGCTGTGCACAGATGGTGTATTGTATTAAACATTTGAAATTTTAAAATTGTAGGGGAAACGCTTGTTTAATACGGCTCGGTCGATTCAAAATATCATGTCTTCAAGAGTATTTTAAACTTCGGACCATAAAGGCGAGCCTCTCTTTTTGTTCAGAATCATTAAAGATAAAAACGTCATATCCGGATCGGATCATAAGAAAGTACCTGTCTGCAAGGGTATTTTTATCTTCGGTCCAAAAAGCTAGCCTTCCTTTTCTTGTTATTGACCGCAATCGCTCAAATGTGAAGTACTGTAGTGCGGCTTATTATTCACCGACACAAACACACTATGATATGCTGGCAATCGAAGAAACAAAAAAACGGCCAACGGCAATGCCCACGAATCTAAACCGATTGGAGTGCTGTGTTTGGCTTGAGCTGATACTCGCAATTAAACACTTTTTAACCTTCACAAAAAGTATTTCAGGTCTGTGTAACCTCCCCTCACCCAGCCGCACTCCTTTGCCCAACCACTGGCCAAACACGGGACCATAAGCTGAGGAGTTTATCTCTTTTTCTGTGGCTGCGGCACATGTTCACGGCTCATGGCGCAAAGCTCGCTTCACTCTCGTTGAATCTGCCGATCAGATTGAATCTCATCGACCAATTTCGAAGCAAATCTTTCAATGTCAATGCTAATAGGCCCTTTCTCTGGCACTATTTTTTTGTGCGTTTCTCTTGTTATCCGGCACTGCAAACCGCATAGCATATACGGCAGAAATCCGAGTTCTTATTCTGCGGCTTATGTGCGGAAACGCTGGTGGGTTTTATTTTTATGCGTCGGCTCATTATGCGCATCTGATTAAATTTCAATTGATATTCATCTACGCCGGGCAAAGTGATGCAATATCTGTCAAGATTGCATTGGTTGCGTTAACCGGAACCTAGATCTACATAGTTTAAGACCAGGCTAATGGCTTCTTACCTACCTGTTCCCCACTCATCTTACTAATAGCAAATGACAACAGAAATAAAGTAAATAAACTAAAACTTATAATCATATATAAATTTAAAAAGTACTGACAAAAGGAAATGACCCTTGATCTATAAATTAATATCATACATACATACAACTTTTTATAGCCTTGCAGATGGTGTTATAATTTAATGACCCTTGATCTAAAAATGTATACCATACATACATATACATTTTGATACCCTTGCCGATGGTGTTATAATTTGTACAGGTTTGTAACGCAGTGAAGGAGACATCTCCGACCCAATAAAGTATACATATATACTCTTGATAAGTATCACCAGCCGAGTCGATATAGCTATGCCCGTCTGACTGTCCGTTTGTCGGTTTTTATGTAAACTAGTCTCTCAGTCGGGCAGGTCGAAATCGGAAAACTACATCACATAGCTGCCATGGAACAATTTTAAAAGGTCAGTAATTGAAAAATTTCTAAGAAATTGTTTGATTTTGTTTTTTCAAATCACTATTTAATGACTATTTTAATCTATCCTGAAAGTCTTATAAAAATCGGACGTCTACATATTATAGCTGCCATAAGAACGATCAAACGATTTAAAGGTAACTGGTATGCAGGTTAGCCTTACTTTCTTGTTATTTTATGTTTTGATAACTATGACTTAAAAATGTAAAAAAGCAAATATCGTCCATTTTTGGAAGATGCACAGGGCTAAAATACCATTTAATGACTCCTTCTATGAACAGTGCTCTCTGTACAGTGCTCTCACACAAAAAATATACATAATGGGAAACTAAGGTTCTGAACAAATACCCCATTCAGCCACAAATAATTTATCAGGAAAAAATTCCGCGCCATCTGATATAGACTTCCGGCTGGCTATGCCTGTGCACTCACCGCTTCCATTGCTAGCCAGCTCCATGTTGAGCATTTCGAGTTTAATCTTCTGGCTGTTGCCCATGGCGGGTGCGATGGCGCCGGCGACCGTGACATCGATGGAGGCAACTGCAGCGGATAACACAGAAGCTCCCTTGGTGGGGATCGTGGCAGCAGCATCGACGGCGATTGAAGCTGCATCCGCAGATGTGTCGCCGTTTTGGGCGCTGTTGTTTTGCTCACTGGTCTGGGGCTTCATTTTTATTATTTTAACTGTCTTCTTGCCTTAACGAGGATTTAAAGTTATAAAATCAATTAAGCACTCGATCGCGGTATAATTTTCGATTGACAATTAAAGTGGCGGGCTCGCTCCGAATTTATCTGCTTCACTTTCCTAAGCATCTACCCGACTAAACCGCCAAAGATTTAGTTGTAACCTTTTTATTATAAAAAATCGAAAGTTCTGTCGAGAGCGAGCTCACGCTCGGTGGTGCTGCTAACTGTAATTGCTCTCGGCTCCGTTCCGCAACAAAGCTTTCGACTCTCCGCTCCACCCGCTCTCCGGCGTTTTGCGCTCCGAGAAGGCCGAGGACTCCAGGAAACCGGAATCGAAGCACTTTACTTTTTCGAGTCGATTGTTTGGCGGCCAAAAGTTTCCGAATTTGAATTATTGGAATCATACTGGCAGAGTAAACATTCTTCGAGGAAAAAAACACCGCCATTAAGCAATCGTTGGCGCCTGACTTTAGACACCGGTGCTATAATTTTGAATCGATAACCCGACTGCGACTGCATCGTTAACGGGTCGTTGGCAATTATGAGGCGATAGCGTTGCATTCGCACCAACAAATCCATTTTCAGGCTAAATCGGCATGCGAGGAATTTGTTCGGTCATCACGGTTCATTTGACCCCTGATTGCAAGCCCCTGAAAATTAATTATGGCGGGACAATTGGCTGCAATACCCATTTTGGCGCCATCGGAAACATATCGTATTTATATGTTTTTCAGTTTTCATTTCGTGATGTCCTCGTGTAGCCCATAGTTTTAATACCATTGCAGTAAACTAATTTACGGCGAGACAAAACAGGCTTATCACTGATTTACATATATAAGTATACGTATATTTACCAAATTTACAACATTTTAAACGGTTTCACAGAGTAAAGGCTACACTTCAGGCGAATGAATTTATACGTATATTTTTCAAATTAAACAATTGAATTAAAACCGGAACAGACCAGAATTTTACATTTTGTTTTCTTAGCTTAGTTCTATGTTAGAGTGTATTTTTGTAATTGCCTTAGCAGCTGTTGCAGGTCGCTAAGAGCTTTTTTCTTAAACCGCAGAGCGACTATACTAAAAGCCCCGTAATAGACACCAATACCGGTGCAAGAACAACACAACACTCGTGCTGCGCTTGCGCCCTTTCGCCGCCTTGAGCAGTCAGTTAGTCATGCCTGCAAAATAATAAATATTATTAATTAGCCATTAATTGAACATTTACGTCCGATTTGCATGGCAGCCAAAAACGTTTGGCTTTTAACTTTTTCAGAATCGCCACTGAGCTCCGCTTTTAATGACATTCAATGTCATTGGCTGACACTCAGCAACCTGAATTATTCCCGGAAGGGGTCGGACATTGAGCCGGTTGGTGCATCTCACAGCTCCTGCACCTCCCCGCCCACTCCCTGCTTGCCCTGCGCCTGCCGCTCCAACTTCTCCTGCTCCATACTCTCCAGCTGGGCCAGCGTCAGCAGCGATATTCCCAGCTGGTCCTCACGCGTAAAGGGTTGTGCCATGCGCCGCAACCAACGGCGGGCCAACTGTACGGCCTCTTCGGTGCTTAAGTTACAGAAGCTGTCCACCAGGTGCTCCTGGATCCACTTGGGCAGGCGAGACCGCTTGTCCTGCCGCGAAAATCGCTTGTCCGCAAAGATCATAATGCCGTAGTCTGTTTTTCCGCGCAGCGCCCGACCCACGCATTGGGCCGCGTGGCGCATGGCGTCGAAGGTCAGAAAGTCGTTTTCACGTATCTGAAACTGATCGCGCAAGTAGTCAAGGCGCGCCTTGAGAATACGCGACTGGGTGTATACATAGGGGATGCCGAACATGAGCACCGCGCGACCATAGTGATGGTCGAAATCCACACCTTCTGAAACCTTGCCACGCGCCACAGCCAAAAGCACCGCTCCGCGACCACAATCGCAGGCCTGCAAGTCGAAATGAGAGCATAAAGGTTAAACTGCATTGATGTCGTTATGTCTACACCCTTGCAGCTCCTATCTGCTAGGCAGTGCTCCTTTCTATAGTACAGATAGGAGTGAACTAGACAGTGCTACAATCTGATGTGTTCTTCCTGTACATATGCACAGCCCTTATTTCTGTTCCTGCAACAACTTCGCTGTTATACTAATGAATTGAAAAAGTTACTTATAAAATTGAACTAATATAGCGTTGACATAGCCGCAAAGGACAAAACTTGGGGCATAAAGCTAAACCGATGTAAAAAGTTTCAATGAAAACAGACTTAAGTCAGCTGTCATAGAACATATCGCGCAATTATGCCTTGATTTTTATAAACGAAACCCAAACATGTAATTTTTGCAATATTCCGTGCGACTACGATAAAATTTTTTTTTTTCACTAAGTGCATGGCATTTCAGGTTTTTACTTTATATCGTATTTAAAAAAAAGTAAATTTAATAAAATCTTTAATCCGACCTACAGTATTTTTTTTTGCATTACCGCTTATGTTGCATTATTTAATATTAATGGAGCGACCGAATCAACATACTCCACTCTATAAGGGTGTGGATGAGAACGAGGGCAAGGCAGTTGTTTCAAACACATTTGAAGGGAAGCCATAGCAGTTATGCGGATTTAATGGGATAATTGTTGAATTAATCTCACCTTAACATAGTTCATAAGAGCGTAGCTCGTCTCGGCGTTGTCCTGGGTTTCAATGAACAACAGCTTGTAGCGAAGTAGCGTATCGACGATACCCTGGTCATACCAAGAGGCTACTACCGACTCCAGATACAGATACGAGGTAAAAAAGCACACGATGCCGTCTGGCACAGTCTTCGCAACCTCTACCAGCAATTGTCCATAGTTTCGTATTACCGCAGTATCTTCCCGGGTCTCGAACTTGGAGGAAATTGTTACTTGATCATTACCTTTAGACACAATCTGTTAACGAGACCAATTTTTAATTTGGTAATTCAAAGAGTAGAGCAAATCGTACCATGGGTAGGAGACATGGACGGGCCAGTGTCATAGTAAAGCTACTCATAACCACAGGATCAAAGTCCAAGATCTTCGGGTACATGTCCATAGGTGACAGTGTCCCAGAGGTAATAACGACGGTTTGAAAGCGCGAAAAAACCGGAGCCATGGCAATTGAGGAGTCCAGGCAACTAAAATGCAATATGGGGTTTGACACCGTAGGCGTCTTGTCGTCAAATGGCTCAATGATAATTGTGAAGCCCTTAGTGTATGTGGACACAAGGGTGGCAAAATGGGTAATCTGAAAAGGACTGATTTAAATTCGCTCTAGAGAAGCCTAAACAACAATTTACCAAAGTGAGGGCTCCGTACTCGGTCATATCGCTGATCTCAAGAGTTCGGAGCAGGCTCGACAAGCGTTCGGCACAGAACCGAAGGGGTTTGCGTTCGATGCAGATTTTAGAAGATATGTCCTTAAGAAAACCAGCCGGTGATTCCTGCACAACATGATGCACGCGCAGTCTGGTTTTAATATACTCGATAAAACGTCGCAGAAAACTGAGAAAATGATCAGCGTTCCGTATGTTTCCCGGCACCACCTCGGTTAGCACATCGCTGGGTAGAACGGGATTGGCTAGAATCATGTCAGTGTCCCGCTGCACACTAGCATCCTTTAAGCCCTGTACCATACGCTGGTACTCCTCGTTAAGGCGGTAGGTATCTTCCTCGCGAATTCTGTAAAAGTCAGACCATGAGGACCAGCGACTTGGAAAGCATGCTCACACTTACTCCTGCACGAGTTTTGTCAGCTGATTCAAGGCATTTGTACTGCGTTCCACTGTGCGCCTGTTAATCTTCACACTCATCGAGTCTATGCAAACGTTGTCGATATTGTGGGCCTCGTCGAAAACAACGCAGGTCTCACGGCTCATTTCCTTAGATACCACCTGTGCTATCTTCGGATCTAACAGGTAGTGGTAGCTATATACAACAATGTGGGCATGTGCAATCTGCAAATTAATCAAAATCAAATCAATCAAAACCATTCCATAATTATTGCTATACAATTGTTTGAAATTAAATCAACCAATCAACAATTGGTACACCTAGCGATGACGTCTACTCTGACAACTTAATACTACAGCTGCCGAATTATAGGAAAAATGGATCAGTATATATATTTAAAAATTTGGTCTCAGTAATTTGTGGGCAAGTTCAACACAGGTACCCTTTCTTTATTGTTATACCCTTATTATAAAGTATATATATTCTTGATCAGCATCACCAGCCGAGTCGATCTCGCCATGTCCGTCTGTCCCTTGCCATGTAAACTAGTCTCTCAGTTTTAAAGCTATCGGGCTGAAACTTCGCACCGACCCTTCTTAATGTTATAAGTCGGAACGGTCTCATAAAAACCGGCCCACTATATAACCACTCAAATCCGTTGTGAAAAATTAATGGAAAACAAGAAAGGAAGGATAGAATACCCTTGCAGACCAGTTGCCATAAAACTGTTCGATAGTGTGTATGGCAGCTAATCCGATTTTTTGTTTTTAATTTTCTAAAACGGCTTTAATGTCTATGAAAACTGTATTTCTCAAGAATGAATTATTTGTTTTGAAAAACACCAGACCCATTTTCTCCCATCGTTTCTATGGCAGCTGTAGGATATAGTGGTCCGATTTTAATCAAACTTTCAGGATATTATGGCACTTTTTCCCAATCGTTCCTAAGGCAGCTAGGTGATGTAGTGTATCTGCAACAGATTGAAGGGTCGATGTAAAGTTTCAGTCTGATAGCCTTAAAACTAAAAGACTAGTTTACATACCAACCGACAGACGGGCATGGCTAGATAGACTCGGCTGGTCGGAGACATCTCCTTCACTGCGTTACAAACTTCTGGTCAAAATTATAATACTCTCTGCAAGGGTATAACAAAAAGGGAAGGCCAGCTTCGGGGTCCGAAGCTTAGAATACCATTGTCCAAATGATATTAAATTATATTGATAAACACCAGATTTATGGTCAATGACCCATTTTCACCCATCGTTCCTGAGGTAGCTATAGAATAAAGTGGTGTGACGTGGGACTTTCAGGATAGGTTTAACTGGTTATTAAATAGCGATTTAAAAAGAATCAACCAATTATCTAAAGAAATTGCGATTTTATGCCCTTTTTACCCAATCGTTCCTAAAACAGCAATGTGATATAGTGTTCCGTTACAACTTATATTCTACCTGCAACAGCAAGAAGGGTTGGTGCAAAGCTTCAGCCCCATTGCTTTAAAACTGTGACTAGTTTGCGTAGAAACAGACAGGAGGACATGGCTAGATCGACTCGGTTGGTGACAACCGCCCGGACGTTCAATAAGTTGTTATTTCGCCAAATCACAAATAGAGAAGTCGTTGATTTTGTTGGCACATCGTTTGGCTCATACCGTGATAATTTTATCATGTTATTATAATTATAACATAATTAACATTGTTTGTTATTTTTTTTAGCACACCTTGTTGCTTAAAATGGTTTCATGGCGCTTGTAAGCTTGTATATCGTCCAAACCGAATCAACCAGAATAATATCGAAAAGCTATGTAATCTTTGGCGCGTTGAAGGTTAAGCCGAAACAACATTTTGGACATAAAACGAAGCAAAGAATTGAACTTTATAAATACAAACTTCTGACTGAAATTATACCGAGATTTTGACATCGGATATGGCACTTTGACTAATTTGTGGGAAGATAATGACAAACTCACAGCGTAGCGGGCAAGGAAATACGGACACCAGTTGCGGGAGCGTCCGTATTCTTTGAGATCGTCGATGCTGTACACTCCCACGGGCAGTGTCGACTCCTTGCCCTCGAGGCTAAAACCCTCGAAGTACTGGCCTGAAAGACATGAGGTAAGGTACTGGAGATAATACATAGGGCAATCACGCCTTACAAATGGGTGTTTCGACGTCCACCTCGTGACGATCACGAATATAGCTAGCAGTAAGGCTGTAGCACTTGCCGTCAACCGCCTTGCCCTCGCGCTCCTTGCTGACTTCCGGGTGGATGCACATGTTCTTGCGAGAGCTGAGCACTAGGCCAGTTAGTGGCGGTGGGCTTGGGCAGTGGCGCTCATAGTAGACCATTAGATTCTGCAGCTCAGCTATGACTTTCTCTATCTCAGGCACTGTTCGCGAGCAGTAAATGAGCTTGCGAACCGTTTCTGGGTGCTCCACCATATAGGCTACGATCAGCGAGAGCAGCGTTGCCGTCTTTCCCGTGCCGGAAGGCATCTCCAGTAGGCAGTGGCCCTTGGCGTCCAAACTGCGCTTTAGCTCCAGCATGTACGCATACTGCTCGGGATAGATGTATTCGTACGGAAAGTAGACGAGCAGCCCATCCACGCTGAGCCTGCGAATGCGAGGTATGGTTGCGAGTCAACTTAATTAGTTTAATCATCCCACTTACTTCATCTTAATGCAACTTCGAGTTAAATTTCAATTTGATTTTAAAACTCACACCGGCAAAAGAATGTCAACAAAATTGTTTCGATTGAAGTAAAATTAAAGTCGATTGTCGATTGGTAACGTAAGAGATTCACGAAACCAGAATCGTTTTCAATCGAATCAGAATTCACCACACCAGGTGACGCTTTACAGCACTACTCAAGTAACACGGCACATACAATTTGTTTAAACACGAAAACAAAAACTTTCATTGACCTCCGAAATTGGTCAATAAGATCAGCCATTTCCTTTAATGGTCAGCACATCCTTCCCGTTCGCTTCGTTTTCCACCTAATTATAGGTGTCCAAATATTCCCGAGGAACTTGCAACCTAAACCCAGTAACCTAAACAAAAAAAAAAACAATGAGCTCTAATCACCGCCCCCTGGACGCATCCGATATTTTGCTCATCCGCACCATTCGCGAAACGCCTTCTCTCTACGACCCACAGCTGCCCTCCTTTCGACTCTCACAGCGCAAAGAGGAGGACTGGTCAAAGGTGGCGGATATTCTAAACATCTCCACTATGGACGCGCGACGTCGCTGGACCTGCCTGCGGGACCGATACTCGCGGGAGCTCAAACAGAAAAGATTACACCCAACGGGAGAGTTTGGTCACAGCGACTTCTTCCGGAAGATGGACTTTCTGCGAGACTTCGTGCGAAAGCGGCGCGAGCGACGAGGACGCGATCGAGACCGTGACCAAAAGCCCACTGGTTGGGTGAAGGACATTCGGCGTCGGCGTATTCGCCTGCCACTAGACACGGATGCCCTTATCGAAGAGCAGGGTTCGCAAGGGTTCGAAGAAGGTGAGGAGCAGCACTATGAAGCCAAACTGGAGGTGCAAACGAACCAGTCGGAGACGTACTCGGTTCTGGTAGAGGCGGACGATGGGCAGGAACCTGACCAAGAGAGCTTCGAAGAGTTCCTCGACGATGCGAAGGTTGACGTCAAGACCACGCCTAGTCTGCAATCTCGAACGGTGGTTACCATACACCCAGAGACTTTGACAGCGAAGGCCACCTCCGCAGCGTCCTCCGAAGTGATCGAGTCAAGCCAGGCCGACATAAACTATATGGTCTGCATGCCCAACGTAAGCCAGGAGGGAGAACACTTCGCGGTCGAACCTGCTCCTCTGGCTGTAACGACGGCTTCTCAGACCTCCTCGGAAACCGAGGACGACTTCTTTTGCAAGTCCATCGCCGCATACCTGCGCCAGCTATCGCGCGTGCACAAGATCAAGGCCAAGGTTGAGATGTACCAAATACTGGAAAAGTACATATTGCTGGAGGAGAGCGGCACAAGTGGGGACCCCCGAGCGGGGTCGGGTTGAACAGGTGCAATACATAGCTGCTTATGTACATAGTTTTTAAAATAGTTTTAATGCAGTACAAATATACAAAGTGACGAAAATGCTTGAGCTTATTCTATTTATCAAGTTGGCTGATCCTAACAAAAGTCCTCGTTGATTATATCGGCATTGACTGCCAGACCGCGTTCCTTAAGAGCCTTGGAAATTAGGCGATGCTTCTCCTGCCGCTGCTCTTGCTCCCGTCGCTGGGCGTCAAGGATTTCGTCGACTGATATTTCCTTTAGCGGTAACTTCTGCTCCTTTTCGCGATCCTGTTTGATAGCGAAAAAAATGCGGGTTTATGCTGTACCAAAGGAAGTAGTTTTACCTACAATTTCACCAAGTAGCACCACGTTTTCGCCCCTGATGATAAACACTCCGCGTGGAATATCACCGTACTCGTTGCCTACGTGTATCCGCTCGATAGTGCGCTGCAGTACAAGGTTGGCGAACTGATCCACGGATCGCAGGTACCCAATCAAGGTCCGTCCGTCCCGAAGCAACACCATGAGCTTCTCTGCAAATGGATGTTTGTTTAGACTTCCACTTCGTTCGTGCAGCAATACTTACTGTCAACCTCTTCTAGGAGGTGAGCTGTGCCTGCCAGGGGGTTCAGATCGTCCATCGATGGGTCGTGAGGTGAGTTTTGTGTGAATAGATTCAGTGTTTGAATGTATTTTCCAAAAATAAATTTAAAATGTTTATGATCGTATGCAAACAGTGTTGCCAGTTAGCTTAAAGAAAAGTATACCCATTAAAATCGGCCTAAAAAAAACCCTAAAATTTGATATACTACATCGGTGTAGGTTTTTGATGTTTGTCGATGACGAAATGGATATCGATAGCTTGGTACTTTCGACAACCCTAGCTCGAGGCACTAGGGCAGCCATTTTTTTCACGCTTTGTGTAAAAAGTCGTGAAAAACGCAGAAAAGTTTACAAAGCAGCGCTTGACGAGTTCCAAAAGTTTGTTGAGACCAATCAAAGCATGCTAAACTGAAGTTCGTTAGTGTACGCCGTGAGTGATACGAACAACTGAACATGGAAACCGTCGTGGCTTTCAATAATGAGGTAAGCTGTTGGCGGATGCGGTCGGACGTGCGGAGCGACAGCAAAGTGCGCGACCAATGTCTGGATTGGATTTTGGATGTCTGAGTTAAAGGGCGGGTGTTTCTGAGAGGAAGTACCGCACATTAAAATCCTCCCAGCCAAATACCCGAATTTTCAGTGTCAAGCGCCGCCCAGGGTTGCTTTTAGCAGTAGCGGAGCACCCGATAACGATTAAAGAAATAGCCCCATATTCCGTACCATTGCTAATCCAATGCCCACTTTTCTTCGTTTAAGCTTTCCGGTCTTTACGACAGCCGGCCGCCCATATCCAAGGCGAAGATGGCTGCAATCACCAAGTCGGCGATGCGCGCCATCAAGTTTTACAAGCATGTCGTGCAGAGCGTAGAGAAGTTTATTCTCAAGTGCAAGCCGGAATACAAGGTCCCTGGGCTGTACGTGATCGACTCGATTGTTCGGCAATCGAGGCATCAGTATGGAACCGAAAAGGACGTGTTCGCACCTCGCTTCCAGCGGAACCTAACGGAGACATTTGCCAACCTCTTCCGCTGTGCGCCGGAGGATAAAAGCCGCATTATTCGTGTGCTCAACTTGTGGCAGAAGAATAATGTGTTCAAATCAGAGGTCATCCAGCCGATCTTCGACCTAGCCGACCCCAGTCACCCCATCTACCACCAAATGCCGCCGATGGGCGCCGGTGGTGGTCCCGGAGGCAACTTGGGTCCTGCTCCCAGCAGCAGCGGTGCCCTTAGCCTGGCGGACCTCTCAAGCGGGCCTAACGGCCTCAACAGCTCAAGCCTGAGTATGGAGCTCAGCCTTAGCAGCGTCGCCGGAGAGGACAAGATGGGCGGCCCCATGCCCGACTTATCGGTGAGTGGTAGCTTACGCCGTTATGGGATGCTATGCTCTGGTGCCTTACTAACGCACTCTGCGCATCTGTGCGAACTGATCGTTACTGCTGCTTGTATTCCTCTCACCCCCTCATTGCAAACTAAACATGCATTTCGTCCTCACACGCTTACACGCCAGCTGGGTCACGAAAAGTTTGGCGGAAACAGCAGCAGTTCCAAGCGCCACTATACGGAGCAGCACTATGGCAAGCGGCAGTCAGGGGCCACCTGCTCTTCCAAGTCAAGCAAGTCGCACCACCACAAGAGAGAGTACGGCAAGGGCTCACACGAGATTGATTATCAAGTTCGGGAGTTCATCGATCATGAGGATGACGGCCTGCAGATGCTGATGGCTGATGACCACCACTGTATGGGCGATGACTCTCCGCCCACCTCATCTAAGCTGCTAGACGTATGGAGAGCTCCTTAAAAATTTATTTGGATTATTTTCGTTTAGTTGTAGTTTCCCTTGTTTTGGTGCTCCTGTCGATACCCTAGTTATATCAATAGTTGTATTTTCCAGAACAACAATCTCAAGCAGCTGCTCAATGACCCGAATGTGCTGCGCCAGCTTCAGACACTGCAAAATTTTCAAAAGTTCAAGCAGCAGGAGGAAAACCAGAAGCACCGTTATACGGACGATGCACTCCATCAACACTTGCAGAACGTTATGAAGGTTCGTCGGAATTTTGGCTGATTGTGTTTCATTTTCTAATGAATGAATTTCAGGGCACTGCTGGCATGCCGCCGGGCATGGGAATGGCAATGGGTGTGAGCCTTAACGATAGCATGGACCTCAACAAAGACGTAGAGTTCATATCCGAGCAGCAGACCATTGAGGTACGTTTTCTATATTTTAGTGTTTATCTTAGTTTTTGGAGGCCCTGTGTATGTTCTTGCCCATTATGCAACTTCCGCTTCTGGCCAAAAGCATAAACTTCGCTGTCCAAACAGCTTTTTCTAGTCGGGATGCCATTTCCCATGTGCTGACGTGAAGTTGAGCGGGAGAAAGCGATGGAGTTTCGGCGTTTTCCTAAAAATTAATCAGTTCTAAATTATATTATACAATACCAAGATTAACCTAACCAATTTCCATACATTTCCGAGGGTTTTAATTCCCCTTCCTACTGTTATAAAAAAAATATTTTTTTTTAGTTTAATAGTCATGATAATGTTCTAAAAATGAAAGCCCCTAATCACTTTTTAAAAATACACAAATGAAAGATTAGTGATAAAAATTATTTAAAAGAAAAACCAAAGGTAAGGTTTTAATTACATGTAATTTGCGGCGGAAACAACTCATTACTCGATGCTAAAACAACGTTTGGTAAGTTTCTTATATGTAAATCCAAGAATAAAAATCTTTGCTCGAAAACGCATTGCCAAACATTACAAAAGGAATATACAAATTTTAGAAGTCGAAACCGAAACCGAAACCGAAACTGAACCACACGTCAACACACGCCAAAAAATGATATTTATTTAGTCTATAACTATAATGTTGTTCAGTGGCTCGCCACTTATCCATAATCCCAATCCTGTTCCCACATTCGCTCCAACTCCCGCCTACTCGGATCCATTCAATATGTATGCTTACGATCCTTTTTTTTTGTCACGACTCACTTCTTTAAAATATCTTGCAAACACTCCCGACTTAATAGGTAATCAACCTGGATGGAGCAGATTCCCGCAGTCCGACACCTGACCGCGATCGTTACAAACGCAGCCGTCGAAGCAGCCGCAGCCGATCAAGGTCACCACGCATCCGAGGCGCCGGCGGAGGAGGCCTCGGCAACGACCGCAGACGGCGAAGTTCGCGATCCCGCTCCCGAAGTCGTTCGCCCCGTTCTAGCCGTCGGAGGGGATCCCGCGAGAGGGACCGCATGGATCGCAGCACCCGGGATAAGGAACGTGACCGAGAGCATGAGCGCGAGCGGCGCAAGAAGGGTCTGCCTGACGTCAAGAAGGAGCACCTCAGTGGTAACTATGGCAGGCAGTCTGTAGACTGAATCTTTTCCCAATAGCATTTCTAAGAACCGTTTTCATCTCGCGCATTTTCCGTGTTACTAATCCAAAGAATCCCTTATCTTTATCTGCAGCTCCTTGACTTCGTTGACGTGTGTGTGTGTTTAGCTTATTATCTGGCATTGTATTAAATTTACTGAATTCATATAAATATGCGTTTTCGAGCAATGTTTTTTGAACCCATTCGCGATTTGTATTTAAGAAATATCAATATACATAAACCACTAACGGCATCTAGCTTAAATTTTGTTTTTAATATTGGTAGCACAATATAGTTTTATAAATCAAAATCGGTTATCTATGTTTTTTATTAATTTAAAATGTTATGGCTGGAGTTGCTTCTTTTTACGGAATAAGATTTACAAATTATGATTGAACAAAAATAGTAAATTTAGGATTCGCCCAAAGGTGCATCGCGCACGTTAAGCTCAACGATCCAAGAAGCTGTGTGAAGCATTCAAAGATAAATCCAATCTTATACGCAATTATATGCTCTTCTTCCTTTTAGTTTGCAGCACAACACTGTGGGTGGGCCATCTATCGAAGCTCGTCTACCAGGAAGAGCTGTCTGACACCTTCGGTGAATATGGCGACATCGTTAGCATCGACCAGATTGTGCCGCGTGGATGCGCCTTTATCGTAATGAACCGACGCCAAGATGCGCATAAAGCGATGCAGGCTTTGAAAAATCACAAACTTCAGGGGCGCGCCATTACTATCTCGTGGGCTGCTGGCAAGGGAGTAAAGAGCAAGGAGTGGAAAGACTTTTGGGATCTAGACCTAGGCGTCACGTATATTCCATGGGCCAAGCTGAGTACCCAGACGGATTTCGACTCCCTAGAGGAGGGCGGCATGTTTGACGAGGATACCATGCCAGTTTGGATGAAACAGAAGATCAACCAGACGAAGAGTAAAGACAAGATGGTGGCTTCTGCCACCGAGACGACCGGTGCAGGCGGGGGAGTGCCTCCACCTGGCCTGATCTTCGGTATCGACACGACGCAACCACCGCCGGTGGGCCCCGTTGGCCCGCCACCCGGATCGGGAGGTCAAGCTCTCATAGGCATGGTTCGTGGACAGTTCCCGATGGCCCCGCCCATTGGTATTAACATGCCGCCACCGATGATGATGCCGCCCACAAATATGCCGCCGCCAATGATGATGCCAACGACCAACATGCCACCGCCGATGATGATGCCGCCCGGCTTTCCAGGTAGCCAATTACACAAGTTTGACAAAGTTTAAGACAAAACTGATATTTTTCGCGACAGGCATTGGCGGTGCTCCGCACTCACTAGGACTACCGCCCGGAACACCTTTTCCCCCGCCCGGAGCCGTGCCACCACCCATGGTCGGCGGCGGGCAGTCGGCGGCCAACAGTGGCAACGTGAGTGACGACCAAATGGACATTGAGATGGACCTGGAAGACGCCCCACCTCCACCTCCGTCTCAGCAGACTGGTTTTAATCCCTCGCCAAACAACATGGATCTAGCCGTTCCAGTAGTGCCCAATGATATGTTCCAACGGGAAAGGGAGCGCGATCGGTCCCGAGGCCCGAGCAGCGGCTCGCGTTGGGGGGGACGTGATGATGTGGCCGAGGCTACAGAACGTTGGCGTGCCGAGAACAGTGGAGGATCCGGTTGTCCCGCAGCTGGACCTGGCCAAGGAAGTGTAGCTAATGCAGCCTTTAATGAGGCGAGGGCACGACTAAACCTAAATCCCCTTGAACACGGAATGCCAAGACCCGACTTTATGGGCGTAGGTAAGTTCCCGTTAGAGGGTCGGAGAAAACATTAAATCTAATTAAACCACTTCCTTGCAGACTTCGATAATCGTATCGGACCCCGTGGAATGGGACCGCGAAGTGGAAACCACAACGGCGGACCAGGCGGAGACTTCTTCCCGCTCAACATGAACCACAACCGATTCAATCAGCCCACTAGCCTGATGCAAATGCGCATCCCACCGCCTGCTGCCTTTAATCAGCGAATGGGAGGACCGGCTGGCAACAGTGGTAACGGGGTCGGACCCATGTTCATGCGCAACCAAGGCGGCGCTGGCCCAGGCCCAGGTGCACGCCAACAGGGACCAGGTGAGAAATGACCCGTGCAATTTTCGTTTAAAAAGAAGAATAACTGTTGACCACAAGATGGTAAATTAGATTTAATTATCCTTAATGTGTTTTCAATCTTCAATGTTAATACAAAATAAAAACAAAGGAAAGGCTAGAGCCTTTAGAACCAAAGCTTAGAAAACTTACGCAGAACAATCGCTCTCAACCCGCAATATCGTTCCTAAGGCATGTTTTCAAGTCAACTGCGTCAAAATGAGTTAAAGCAAGAAAGGAAGGCTAGCTTTGGGGCCCGAAGCTTAGAATACCCTTGCAGCTGCCTTCAAACTCTTCTCTAGTTTATATGGCAGATATAGTATATAGAGGTCAGTTTTTGGTTTCTTATTTATTAAATTGGCTTTAATGTATGTGAAGTATATTGTCCAAAAATGAATTAAATATATAAATAAACACCAGAGTTATGGTCAATGACCCTTTTTCTCCCATCGTTCTTATGGCAGCAATAGGATATAGTGGTCCGTTTTCGATAAGACTTTTAGGATAGGTTAGCATAGTTATTTAAAAGTGATTTAAAGAGATTCAATCAACTATCTTTTTTATTGCTACTGTTTTCAGGATTCTTCAATCCTCGCAATCCATTCAACGACAACCAACGTGGTCGAGGAGGAGGCGGGCGCAGCATGGGTGTAGGAGGCGGTCGAGGCGGCCGATGGAGCGACGACGAAGACGAGAGTGGAAGCAACTTCAAGCGCCGGGGTAGTGCAGGTGGTGCAAGTGGGCCTGGCGGGAACCGTTTCCGAGGTGACCGCGGTGTTGAAGTACTGGAAGAACGACGCAGCAATAGCAATCGCGGGGGTCGCGGAGGACCACGGGAAGATCGGGAGCGGACAGGTTTTGGCAACAGGGGCTCGCGAGATGAAAGCAACCGTCAGTCTATTAGCTCTGCGGATGAGGGAAATAAGTCCGCTAATGATCCAGAGTCCAGGCCCAAGAACCCAGAGATTGAAATTCCGGGCACACCTCCAGCTTCTGCTCCTGATCCTGCGCCAGCACCTGCAGCTTTACTTAGACCTACAACCACAGAGGCGGTTGATACCGAGGAGGACTGGGATCGTGAACTGCAGGACTATGAGGCTAGAGCAGAAGCGCAGAAGCCAGATCAATGTGCTGCCCAATTCATTGGTAGTCCGTCACAGGTAAATTTGGCAGAAGATTTCGCTAACCCAGCCGTTGAAATGACCGATTCCTCGGAACCGAAGCCACAAAAGGATGCTTCACCCACAAGCACGCCCCTCTATAAGTTACCAACGATAATGGGTACAAAGGAACAAGGACTGTCCTCTAGCGAAGCAAAAGATGCAATAATTGTCGCTGCTCCTCCATTGTCCCGCCCGGAACCGGAGGTTACTTACAACGAGGCTGCGCCCAAAGAAGATTCGGCTCCAGCGTCGGCAGCTGAGCCCCAAGGGGAGGTTCGCGCTGCGGAAAAACCCTGTGAACCAGCTGCCGTCGCCGATGAATGTGATGAAGCATAGATGAGGAACAAACTTCACCTCTGAGCAAATTCAAGAGAAACTGTAATTTATGATTTTCCTTACCAAGTAACTAAATGTAAATTCATACATGAGAACCTATTACCATTTTTAGCCCGAGATTACGCATTTGTTGACGAGAGTGTGTCCGACGTTCTTTAGCCGGGGAATAATTCACAACTGCTTGGACTGCATCGTTCAGATATACAGAATATAGCAAATAATTAGCAAAACTGATTGTATTGACCGGATATTAACAGGGGAAAGCAAAAAAGGCCAATCAAAAAGAATCAGCAATCACAACACTTGGAATGTTTATTATTTTGTTATGTATTTAGTTGTAAGGGTCTATTTAACACTCAAATTGTTTCTAATGCGCAGATTTTAGGTACACGCATGATAATGTACAATTTAAATATACTTATATTACTGGATACTAAAAAATAAAAGACAAAAACACGGACCTATTTTTTGTAATTTTACAGTTTAAAACCTAATTTAACAGTTGCGCGAATCGAGATTCAAACAGCCTTGTATCGATAGCCCCCGATTCTAAAAAGCAACCCTGCAAGAGCGAATATTGTTATCGACGTCGGGACCACGACAATCATTGTGGTATTTGCACATCTCTAAGTCGCGTCATTTCAGAGCGTTCGAGATTTGATTCGGTGTTAAAAAATTCGAAGCCAGTCAATACAGATCCCGGATTCTATACACGTCAGTTCCGCCTAATGAACATGCTGTGCTGATTAAATGTAAGCATCAAAATCAAAGAAACGCAGTTATCAGAGTGCTAAGAAAATTTTCGGGTCCCAAAGAATCTACACACACCAGCGCACACACATACGTAAGCGAGGCACATATACATACACACGGACACAGTGCTATTGTGGGAAATGTGCAAATTGTGTATAAAATCCTCACAAAAGTAAATACATTAAGCAGCGAAACGTGTGAAAAGCCGAGTGAAATAATCGGGCGCGAGTCGTGTGCGGCCAAAAATGCTAATATCGAGCTTAAAACGCTGTTAAGAGTGAGCAATTTTGCAATGCTTCGTATAGCTGTCGCTCTGCTTGTGTAGGTGAGTGTGAAAATCACACATAGGCGTCCCTGTCCGTGAGCCAGCCGCCATCTGTGCTCCCAGCTCCGCAACTTACACATGCTCATTACGGACACACAGTCAAACGTAACCGCAGTCGACGCTGCCAGCATCCTTGCGCTTTTCTTCCTGGCAGCGCTCTGGGTGAAAGTGGCTTTTAATGTGGATGCTATTGGAAAGCTCACCCCCATCGAAGTTATGGCCCCAACCAATGCCCTCGTCTGTCCTGCAACAGCTTTTCACGTTTTACCCGCTTAGTTTTTTGTTGCTGCAGCACGAACGAACATGCATAGCAATGCACAGGCCAACCAATGTGTTGCTTTATTCAAGCTATTTTCGTAAATCGAAGGTGATCGAGACCGGCATCAATGAGCGCTCAGTTTTATTTACATCGCCTATTACCCCTATTAAGCCATTATTACCATAAACCACGTGGAAAGGCTGTTGGATCCGTAGTTTTTGTAAAAAACAACCAAAAAGCGTTCTACGAGAACTCCATATTATTAAAGTTCTTTAGCCTTTTGCTGCGAGTCACTAAATCTTTTGCTTTTCGTCATTGTTGTTTTTTGCTGTTGTGTGGTTTTCGATTCTAAATACAAAATACGCGCGACCAAACAGCTGTGGATGTGTGTGTGTACACGAACACAGCGGTGTGTGCGTGAAAGGGGTGCAGAAAGTGCCCCGATATGCAATTGGGAAAGTCCGAAATATAAAAATGATAGAAATAAAATCAAACAAGGCATAAGCTAAATCCTCCAAAAAAAAAATGTGTAAAATTTGTGATCCTTATTTTCTGATTGCAAAACCTATTGGCAGGAATGCTTAAAAATACATATTAATTGAAAAATGGTAACATTTCGTAAATTGAATTGGAACTTTTTCCATTGTTCTTCTAATTTATTAAAAGCTTATTGATAGTTGACTTCTGAAACTATTTTGAGAATACTTTTGCATCAATATTCCTTGTTGCCTTTATTTGACTAGATGACCTTAAGTAGCAACATATATTTAACCACAAGATGGCAGGCGTATATAATTATTACAATGGTAATAATGTTTTACGTAAAACTCAATCTGAAACTTTGGTCAGAATCTTAGAATACCCTTGCAAAAGTTGGTGCAGAGTGAAGTGACAACTCAGAGCCCTCAAAGAGTATACATTTATTTTTCTTCAGCATCACAAGCCAGTCTTGTTAATACGTCTGTCCGCCTGTCTTTTGTTAACAAAACAATCTAGTCTCTCAGGTTTAAAGCTATCGGGCTGTACATTGCACATTTGCACCGATCTTTGTTTTTGTAGGTGGAATTATATTTAGGATCGTCGGAATCGAAAACTTGTTATCAAATGGGGAAATGTAAATATATTTTAAAATCGACTAACTATGATAGACTATAATAAAACATTAAAGAAACAAACGTTTTAAAGAATAAAATTATTGGGAGTGCCGGGTACCCGATACCCAAGGACACAACAGTTTTTTTTTTTTTTTTTTTACTTATAACTCAGAATATGGTCAGCATACAAATAAGGCAATGTTTCTTAAAATCAGCATTTGTTATAAAATAAAAATTGATTGCAATGATTCACAGAAACTCACATAGTTTTGCCGTTAATAAATGGGACATTTTAAAAATCAATATACAGATTTACTTGCAATTGCAATTTCAATGTTTCTGTTGAATTCCCTGTTACATGCACTTTATGATTGTCCAAAACATTTTATAGCCCCATTGATTGCAGTTTGGAATTTTAATATGTTTTATATTCAAATTATGTTGGACAAGAAAATCGTTTATGGTTGTAAATTTTGGTATCATAATGGCGATCGTAATCGCATACAGAAGACACATATATGAAATTCGAAAGCAACTGAGGTGTTAAAATGCGGTTCATGACAGGAACAGGACAATCGAGCGGAGCAACAGCGCTCGATTTCATTAGTCAGAGCTTCCGCTGCCATGTGGCCATGCTGGATGGATGGATGCGCTCCACTTTTGGATGCTATTTTTAAACCTTTTGCTGTATACATACACACGAGGATGCCACCGAATCTGCTCTGCTTCCTCGAAATCAGAATAGTTCCGCTTCCGATTGAGTTGGCGCAGTCGCAGTTTTTGCTTAATCCATGTCCACAGACCCATATTAGCTAAACCTGAGTATCTGCGCGTTTATGTGTGAGTGCGTGATGGTTCAAGTTTCAGTAAATTTACCGGGCAGCATCACCCAGCAACATCCACATGTTGAGAAGTGTCCTCAGAACCTTTCCGGGCTGTATTTTTATTCTTATTAGGATTATAAGTTACAAGTCATACTAGATTTTTTTTAATAATTGATTGTTAGGGCGTGTGAGCAAATGTTTTCCGACAGCATTATTAGATCCTTTTTTCAACTTGAACGCCATTTGCAACTGTTTTGTGCACTTGTTAAAAAATAACTTAGCAGTTTAGATTTAAAGGGATTGAGTTAATACGTATTATTTTCTTTTTGTAAAGAACATATTTGCATTCCAATCGGGCATTTTCTGCTATCCAAAGAGAGAAAAGTATTGTGCTATGAATGTAATTATGTAGGTATATAGTATTTGCATATGTATACATATTTGGTAATAGATTTCCTATTTTAAGCAAGAAATATAAAGTTGGTTATTAAAATCCTGATATTACTTAACGCCTTTTCAACAACGGCAGCTGCCTTTTGGTTTATTTCCAACGCTTTAGCTCTTGAAACTAGTTGTCCTTTATGATATTAAGATATACAAGATATTAAGATATATACAAATAAATTAATGGATTCCTACTACTACTAATGTGTGTTTACTCCAAAATTTCCAATGATTTTTTTTTACATTAGCGAATTTAGCGACAAAGGTCTGGATAAAACGGCAATAAAGAGGACAAAAATTTTTTTTACAAAAAAATAATTTTTATACCCTTGCAGAGGGTATTATAATTTTGACCAGAAGTTTGTAACGCAGTGAAGAAGACATTTCCGACCCTATAAAGTATATATATTCTTGATCAGCATCACCAGCCGAGTCGATCTAGCCATGTCCGTCTGTCTGTCCGTCTGTCTGTCTGTCCGTCTGTCGGTTGCTATGTAAACTAGTCTTTCAGTTTTAAAGTAATCGGGCTGAAACTTTGCACCGACCCTTCAATCTGTTGCATTTAGTATATAAGTCGGAACGGCCGGAATCGGAACACTACATCATATAGCTGCCAAAGGAACGATTGGGAAAAAGTGCCATAAATTCGCCATTCTTATAGATGTTTTATTTATTTATTGGTAAACTCTATTTAATAGCAATTTTAACATATCCTGAAAGTTTTATCCAAATCAGACCACTATATCCTATAGCTGCCATAGGAACGATGGGAGAAAATGGGTCATTGAGCATAACTCTGGTGTTTTTAAGACAATTAATTCATTCTTGATAAAAACAGTTTTCATAGACATTAAAGCTTTTTTAGAAATTTAAAAATCTAAGATTGGATCACTATATCCTATAGCTGCCATACAATCGATATAACAGTTTAAAGGCAACTGGTCTGCAAGGATATTCTAAGCTTCGGGTACCGAAGCTAGCCTTCCTTTCTTGTTTTTTTTTAGCTTTTTGGGACTTAATTTGTTATTATAGTGAATACCAATGCAATAAATCGAATTCCACAAAAAAGTTAGAAAATATTTATGGTTATGTGTCGTGGAATGCATATTAGTATTGAAAAATATTGAAAAGATAACAGCTATCAACAAGTAAGAACACGTATCAATTTTGTTATAAGCTAAATAAATCAAGAATAAAAAACAAAAACGCAAAAAATATTCTAACGAGTCTGAAGATCGAACCAGGGACCTCCGTTTTGGGAGTCAGATCTAGTATCTATTGCACCACCAACGGCACATATTCCTATGTGTATGAAGGTAGTGCGTTCTCAGCGGCAAATAATGTACAAAAAATTGTTCAAATTAGTATTAGCATAATTAAAATGGAAAACTAACAAAAAAAAAACAAGTAAGAACGTTACAGTCAAGTTTCCCGACTGTTACAGACCCTGTACAAATTTGGTTATAGGCAAAATAAATCAAAACCAAAAAAAAAACAAGAAAGGAAGGCTAGCTTCGGTACCCGAAGCTGCGAATACCCTTGCAGACCAGTTGCCTTAAAACTGTTTGATCGTTTGTATGGCAGCTATAGGATATAGTGATTCGATTTTTGGCATAATGTTCAAAAACGGGTTTACTGTCTATGAAAACTGTATTTCTCAAGAATAAATTAGTTGTCTTGAAAAACACCAGAGTTATGCTCAAAGACCCATTTTTTCCCATCATTCCTATGGCAGCCATAAGAATAAGTGGTCCGATTTTGATGAAACTTTCAGGATAAGTTAAAATAGTCATTAAAAAAAAGTTTCATTAAAAATAAATAGTTTATCTTGAAAAATGGCGAATTTAGGGCACTTTTTCCCAATCGTTCCTATGGCAGCTATGTGACGTAGTGTTCCGATTCCGGCCGTTCCGACTTATATACTACCTGCAACAGATTGAAGAGTTGGTGCAAAGTTTCAGTCCGATAGCTTTAAAACTGAGAGACTAGTTTACATAGCAACCGACAGACGGACATGGCTAGATCGACTCGGCTAGTGATGCTGATCAAGAATATATATACTTTATGGGGTCGGAGACGTCTCCTTCACTGCGTTACAAACTTCTGGTCAAAATTATAATACCCTCTGCAAGGGTATAAAAATATTCACACTGAGTCCGGTCTGGGATTCGAACCCAAGATCTTCGCGTTTTAAGTCGAACGTCGTAACCATTTGACAAACCCAAACTTTTTGAACCGGCAGCTAATACAGTATAAATATATTGATTAGCGCCTATAAACTTTTTTTTATTCTTATAGGTATTAGGTATTTATTGTGCGCTTTCTAATTAACCAATCTTTATAAAATTTTCCGGATCGGTAGAAATCTATGCTCCAAAAAATTTTAGCTTCAAAATTGTGCAGTGCAGGGCAGTTCAAAAATAAAAATACAAATTGCGGAGGCGGTGGGCGTGGCACCTGAAAAAAAAAACTTCATCTGCGTAATAATTACGAAAATCTGCACTGTTAATAAGGTTCTTCTAGCTCTTACAGTTTCTGAGATCCGTTCGTTTATCCAGACGTACAGACGGACATGGCTATATCGACTCAGCTCGTCATGCTGATCATGGGGTCTGCCACGCCTCCTTCTGCCTGTTACATACATTTGCACAAACTTAATATACCCTTTACCCTTTGGGTACAGGGTCTAAAAACAAGAAACGAAGCTTGGAATACCCTTACAGACTATCCCTTCTATAGTTTGTATGGCATCTATAGGATATATCGGTCCAATTTTTATACCCTTGCAGAGGGTATTATAATTTTGACCAGAAGTTTGTAACGCATTGAAGGAGACATTTCCGACCCTATAAAGTATATATATTCTTGATCAGCATCACTAGCCGAGTCGATCTAGCCATGTCCGTCTGTCTGTCTGTCTGTCGGTTGCTATGTAAACTAGTCTCTCAGTTTTAAAGCTATCGGGCTGAAACTTTGCACCAACCCTTCAATCTGTTGCAGGTAGTATATAAGTCGGAACGGCCGGAATCGGAACACTACATCACATAACTGCCATAGGAACGATTGGGAAAAAGTGCCATAAATTCGCCATTCTAAAAGATATTTTATTTATTTCTTGATAAACTCTATTTATTAGCAATTTTAACATATCCTGAAAGTTTCATCAAAATTGGACAACTATATCCTATAGCTGCCATAGGAACGATAGGAGAAAAGCATAACTCTGGTGTTTTAAATAACCATGTTTACCTATCCTGAAAATCTTATCAAAATCGGACTACTATATCCTATAGCTGCCATAGGAACGATAGGAGAAAAGCATAACTCTGGTGTTTTTCAAGACAATTAATTCATTATTGATAAAAACAGTTTTCATAGACATTAAAGCTTTTTTAGAAATTTTAAAACCAAAGATCGGATCACTATATCCTGTAGCTGCCATACAATCGATCGAACAGTTTAAAGGCAACTGGTCTGCAAGGGTATTCGAAGCTTCGGGTACCGAAGCTAGCCTTCCTTTCTTGTTGGTTTTTCATTTTCTAAATTGGCTTTAATGTATATGAAGTATAATGTTCAAAAATGAATTAATTATGTTAATTAATACCAGAATTATGTTTTTACCCATCGTTCCTTTGTCAGCTATAGCATACAGTAGTCCGATTTTGATAAGATTTTCAGGATAGGTAAACATGGTTATTTAAAAGTGGAAGAATCATTCAATTATCTTAAACAAATTTTCTATCGTTCCTATGGCAGCTATGTGATATAGTGTTCCGATTCGTTATATACTACCTGCCACTGATAGAAGAGTTGGTGCAAAGTTTTAAACCGATTGCTTTAAAACTGAGAGACTAGTTTGCGTAGAAACAGACAGACGAATAGACAGACTGAAGGACATGGCTAGCTAGACTCGGCTGGTAATGCTGATCTAGAATATATATATTTTATGGGGTTGTAGATGACTTCACTGTGTTGCAAACTTCTAGTCAAAATTAAAATACCTTCTGCAAGGGTATAAAAACAGTTTCGCAGTTGCGGGGTCTCGAACTCCCGACCTCAAGCGACACCATTTATTTGAGAAAATCTGTAAGCTTTGCATATTTTTTGTGCGCTTTCGAAATAACTTAACTCGATGAAATATGTACATTTGTACAAACTTAATATACCCTATACCATTTGGGTATAAAAAGCTAATTTTAGAAGGTAATACCTTTTGCGAAAGTGGGGTGGGTAAATTCCTTAAATACAATTATTCGCAATGCATTATATTATGTTTCCAAAAAAGAAAGACAGAACAAACATTGTTAAATCGGCTACGGAGCTTAATAATGAACTTAAAACATTAGAAATCATCAGAATAGTTTGGAATTGCTTCAAAGTAAATAAATCGAGTGCAAATTATCTGAGGAAATTACATTTTTGTCAAAGGCAAGTGGTACAACGAACGCAAAAAACACCTGATTTTGAACGCAGAAACGTGGAAAAACTTTCTGTGGTCGCTGAAATTAAAAAACAACAAAAAATTATGAAAAAAATCTATATCTTACATAAATTTACCGCCCAAAGCGAATAATTGACCTTGACCCACCTGAAAAGTCATAAAAAATTATGTCTTCGGCATGCCTTTCTCATTGTGGAGTGCTCAACTATTAAAATCGTTGATGTTTTTATGCAGATATTGAAATACCTTTGTTATAAGTCCTCCAGAAGGACATTGACCAAATATACCTGCAACAAGAAAGAAAGGCTAGCTTCGGTACCCGAAGCTTAGAATACCCTTGCAGACCAGTTGCTTTAAAACTGTTCGATTGTTTGTATAGCCGCTATAGGATATAGCGATACGATTTTTTGTTTTATATTTTATAAATCGGCTTTAATGTCTATGAAAACTGTATTTCTCAAGAATCAATTAATTGTCTTGGAAAACACCAGAGTTATTCTCAATGACCCATTTTCTCCCATTGTTCCTATGGCAGCTATAGGATATAGTGGTTCGATTTTGATGAAACTTTCAGCATATGTTAAAATAGTCATTAATAAGAGTTTCCTAAGAAATAAATAAAATCTCTTTAAAAATTGCGAATTTATGCCATTTTTCCCCAATCGTTCCTATGGCAGCTATGTGATGTAGTGTTCGATTCCGGCCCTTCCGACTTATATACTACCTGCAACAGATTAAAGGGTCAGTGCAAAGTTACAGCCCGATAATTTCAAAACTGAGAGACGAGTTACATAGCAACCGTCAGACGGACATGGCTAGATCGACTCGGCTGGTGATGCTGATCAAGAATAAATATACTTTATAGGGTCGGAGACGTCTCCTTTACTGCGTTACAAACTTCAGGTCATAATTATAATATCCTCTGCAAGGGTATTAATTAAAGTGCAAAATATACATGCACCTTTCTAAATATAAATAAAAGCATTTTTTTTTAACTATTACGTTATAAGGATTGATGTAAATAATAATATAATTAAAAGTGTTGTTTATAAATAAACGTGTTGTTTTAAATAAAAAACGCCGCCATATTTGGAGAAATCTCCGTGACTATTACGTGAAAGGTATTGATGTAAATAATAATATAAATAAAAGTATGGTTTTTACAAACAATTACCTTATACGAATTGTAAATAAAAAACGCCTCTATATTTGGAGAAATCTCCGTGACAATTTTATTTTATGTGTGCTATCCACACTCTTGTGTGCATTCCTCATCGTTATCTATAAATTTTCCAGTGTAATGACAGAAAGCCAGCTCAGCAGGAGGCCAAACTGTTTTTCCCACGCATGATATGTAAATGAGATGCCGTCGCACCGGCAGCAGAGGCAGCAGCAAACAAAACCACGCCGATATCGACATCGATGCCAACAAAAAGAGCTGCACCAGCAACTGAAGCATCTAATAATTAAGTGAAAAGTGAATGTACGAACGATAAATTTATCAATTTGACAAAAAAGGAGGGAAAATAAATCTAGGAGAGGCAAAGGGTAATACCACACTTTCGACCGAGGTCGTCACGCCGTGCATCCAAAATGAAGCGACGCAACGCGGATTGTGGAAAACTGCGGCGACCTATGAAGCGCAACAAAATCACAGAGGGCATGTACGGAAGGTTAGTGTTCCTTACAATATTTTAACTGCGTCTAGATTATCCGGTTTTAGGCCCAATAAAATCAACAGAAGGTTTTTATTAATGCGCTCAGCCCATGCCAGAGTAGGTATGAACATATACGTACGTGTTCCTCGAATTTAGCTATCTTATTATTTTTAAGATGGTTTACTTTATTATTGTGCCTTAGTGTTAACCAATTTTTGAGCTTGCTACTATACCATCTGATCTGATTTGAAAAAAATATATTTGCACGTATTCTCGTCTCGTCAAGCATCTCTTTTGCGACCTCAGGTCTACGTCGTCTTTGGAAAAGATTCAGGTGGTTTTGTACGAGTCTAACGTTGTTACGCTTTACACCAAAAACATAAACCAAAATATGTTGAGTCGTTCCATAAGATTTTGGGAGAACCTGTGCTATATCTCTAATGCTAACACGACAATTTTCAAACACTGTTCCTTTAACTTTTACGAAGTTATCGTCCTTAACAGTAATGGATAGAAAACTCGCATGAGGCAAGTTTTTGATGATTTCACAACCTTCACTGAATGCTTTGTGCCACTCAAATACTTGTGTCAGTGATAAAGTAGATTCGGAAAGCCATTTCAAACACAAAATGTCATGCAAACTCGTTCCATTTTGGTCAATGGTAAAAATCGGTAGACAAACTTTATGTAATTAAACCAGTGCAGAAAGTATTTTAACTTGACTAGGAGTTTGCAACGCAGAAAAGGAGACATCTCCGACCCTGTACGCTATACTTTTATACCCATTAAAGTTAATTTAGAAAATTAAAAAACAAAAATCGGACAAATACAGCTTGATTAAGGTGGAGACACCAAATTCTAATTGCTCATATTTCTGTTTTCCCTATTTCAGCACAACTGTTCTGTACATGAAATTTCTAATACTTTGGGTAATCGTTATGGTGGCCGACTTCATGTTTATGTTTCGATTCGAGTTCTTGTGGCCATTCTGGTTGCTCCTGCGCTCCGTGCACGATTCTTTTAAATACAAAGGCTTGGTAAGTGGAATAAGGAACCTCAAACTGCACTTCTTTTGATATGGCAATTTACCTTCCAGGCGTTTTCCGTGCTGTTCGTATGCATAGCGATAACGTCGGATCTGGTTTGTTTATTCTTTATACCCGTTCACTGGCTGCTTTTTGCGGCCAGCACCTATGTATGGGTGCAATACGTCTGGCACACAGGTGCGTTAACTCAATTTGTCTTTTTTTCTCCCGTAGTCTAAACATTTTCTTTTGTAGATAAGGGAATCTGTCTGCCAACCATAATACTCTGGATGTTGTTTGTTTATTTGGAGGTGGGTATTCGATGGAAGGACAGTCGTCATATGCCGCACTTGGATCTTTGCCGGCCATTTGCGGCACACTGGTGAGATAATAAGTTTATGTGGATAATTGATTTGCATCAAATTTTGCATCATTCCCGATTTCAGCATTGGCTATCCTGTTGTTACGCTCGGATTTGGCTTTAAAAGCTACGTAGGCTACCGCATGCGTCAGCGGAAGCAGCGCGAGGTGGCCAAAGACAACGAGTTTTACATGCAGCTCCTTCAACAGGCTCTGCCCACCGAAGAGGCCGCTGAGGAAGCGAGTTCGGGAGTTTCCGCCTCGTCTAGCTCGGTTGTTGGAACTAATGGGTCGGCCATGTCGCCTTCATTAGTCACATCATCTGCAGCAACGAACGGTGTTCTGGCCACTGCCACGCAAGCACAAAATCATCACGAGCATCATCACAGCGGTGGCGCCGGCGCCAACAACAGCTCAAGTAATCATCATCATCATCACCATCATAGCAACGGTGGAAGTAGTGGCATCAGCAGCAGCAATGCAAACACCAGCGGCAAGGACAACGGTGCGGGTGACAACCACAGCAGCAGCTCGACTCCGGCCGTTTCGTCGTCTTCCGTTGCAGGTGCGGTACCTGTGATTATGTCATCCTCCAGCTCCTCCTCGTCTACAACGTCTTTGGGCAAACAGTCGACTGCGGCAACAGTAGCCACAACAGGTGCAGCTTTCACTTCTTCCACCCCCATCTCATGTCCCTCTACTACAATAACTGCAGGAACTGTGGCTGCGCATCCGGCGGCAACGCAACTGTCTTCTTTTGCCTTCTCTTCTGCATTCACTTCTGAAGGTTGTTGTAGTGGTAGTTTTGTCTTTGAACTGCTTTCTGCTACCCCTCACAACAGCAGTAAAGAATGCAACTACGTGCACTTTCCCCGTTTCTCTGTTTCTTTAAACGCCAGCCTGAATCACCGCCTGTGAAGATCTTATGCTATGACTAACTCACAACAACCAGTTCGGCTGTCTAACATTAAAAACTTCTTACCATTTTTTTCCTATCTTAATACCTATCAATCAAAATGCATAACATACTAAAAAGTTAACAAGCTACCTCGCGAAATAAAAACTATTATTTTTGACAACTTATTAGAATAAAATTATACTTTATTAAAATGTATTTGCAGCCACATTCAATGGTCATGCTGGCGGTTCAAGGAACCATCGCCGCAGTGTGGAGAAGGATAAGCATCGCAACAAGGGCGACGCTGCTGATAACGAGCACAACGGCGCTCGGAATGGGGGTAAAAATAGTAGCCACAACTATCACCAAGTCGATAGCGATGCAGCCCCAGCAACCACAGCCGCTACAGCCTTATCAAGTAATAATAAGGATAGGGAGAAGTCAGACTGGGATAGTAGCAGCCTCTATCCACACCAACAGCATGGGGGAAAGGATAAGCATGGTAAGTAGAAATATAGTGATTTTATTAGCTTGAACCTTTCTAGAAAATTATAAATATTTTCAAAAGTTGCCATTCCAACTGTCCCACTGTCCTTTATTTAAACACTATTGTGTAGCAATGCTATTAAACTATTAAATTAGCAATGCCCAACTACTAGTTGTTTAGATGTCCCAGAAATCAATTTGAAGCTAAGGGGAAAAAGCTGTTAATTGCGAAATTAACTTTCGGGAAGGGACCTTTCACACTGAACCAATAAGCCAAAAATTAACGATGTTGTGCCTTTTTTATAGTTTTGACTAGAAGTTTGCAGTGAACGCGACATCTCCGATCCTATAAAGTATATATATTCTTGATCAGCATCACCAGCCGAGTCGATCCAGCCATGTCCGTCTGTCTGTCCGTCGGTCCGTCTGTCGGTTGCTATGTAAACTAGTCTCTCAGTTTTAAAGCTATCGGGCTGAAACTTTGCACCAACCTTTCAATCTGGAGCAGGTACTATATAAGTCGGAACGGCCGGAATCGTAACACCACATCACATAGCTGCCATAGGAACGATGGGAAAAAGTGCCATAAATTCACCATTTTTAAAGATTATTAATTTACTTTTTAGGAAACTATTTAATTAACATTTCCTGAAAGTATCATCAAAATCGGATCATTATATCCTATAGCTGCCATAGGAACGATGGGATAAAATGGGTCATTGATCATAACTTTGGTGTTTTCAAGACAATTCATTCAAGCCGTTTTAGAAAATTTAAAACCAAAAATCGAATCACTATATCCTATAGCGCCCAAACAAATACAAAAACAGTTTTAAGGCAACTGGTCTGCAAGGGTATTCTAAGCTTCGGGTACCGAAGCTAGCCTTCCTTTCTTGTTTTTATTTGCTTATGCTTTGTGTTTTGATTTGTTTACAAGATTAGGTAGTTAGCGATAAGCTTTTGGATAAGCTTTGCGCTAGAAACGAAGTGTGACTTGGCGTAGAAAGACACAAGTCTAGTCTGGTCTAAAGTCTAATTCGAACTGTTGGAAACTGTTGGTTTTAAGTTCATTACGTCCAGTTTCATATTTCGCAAAAATTGCTGTTAGTTTCTGTGGCCTTAATACTTTTTGTATTTAATTATCTTTCTGCGCTATCTCTTAACTAAGAACTAATTTATTCTGTATTAAACATTTTCAGACAAAAGGGCAAACAACGCGGTGCCCAATGGAAATGTTTATCATCTCGAAGTTGAAGAAGCGGCATCAGTTGAGCCAGCACCGCAGGCTGAAAAGGCGCCCAAGGGTTTGTTTTTGATTTACCTGTTACTCGTTATTTTAAATAACATATGTCAAGACTCCTAACTAATACACAATCTCTTACCAGGTCGACGTAATCGCGGCAAAAAGGATAATATATCGAAAGACAATCACAGCCATCAGCACCAGCTGGTTCAGCAACAGAAGGAAAAGGACAAGGAAAACACGGCCAACAATAGTAACAACGACGCCAGTTCGGTTTCCTCATCGGCGAGCTCCACATCGAGCAACGCTATAGCCCATATAGCTAGTAAGGTGGTGTCCAAGATCTGCGAGACCTGCATAAAGCTGGAGGCTGACGTGAAAAAGTACCGCGCCGAAATTAATCACATGAAGCAGATCGAGACCGAGCTTCGTCAGAAGCTAGACGCCAACCTTACCAGCAAGTCTACACTGCAGGCCAAGCAAAAGGAGTGCGACGACCTGGAGAAGCGCATTCAGGAGTTGAACAACGCACGCCACGCTGACATGCTGAACCTTCAAAACGTTGAGAGGCGGCTCAACGAGGAGCGTCGCCAAAAGCAGTCCCTGGAAGCGCAATTGGCCAACGAAAAGAAGGCGCGCAAGGCGGCTGAAGAAAAGGCAGCTCGTCCCGAGTGCAGCTCGCAATGCAAACAGCGTCGCCAACAGATGGACGAGGAGCTTAAGCGACTACGCGGCGATCTTAAGCAGACGGAGGAGGCGAAGCAGCTGGCTGTCGATCACGGACGCAAATTGGAACAAGAGGTACGCATTTTCCATATCCTCCTCTTAAGTCTATATTTTATTAAATCCCTGCGAAAGGTTTTATAAGTATTCCTTTGCAGAGAATATTTTAGTTTTACCCAGAATTTGTCAACGCAGCTAAGATATCTCCATGCAAAATATATGCTGGTTAACTGCCTTGCCGATCTGTATGTGTCCGTCTGTTCCAACAAAGCAAGTATCTGGTACAAGTATTGGCAAGTAGGGCATTCGAAACACGAAACAGAAATTTTTAAGTATGTTTATCATTTACAATGATGATAAAATTTATGCAGATCTGATTAGGGAGATATACCACCTTTAATCATAAGGTCATCTAGGTTTTGGTGGCCATGATTCAAATTCGCCATATTACATATTTAGACTGGAAGGGTGACCAA
Source organism: Drosophila setifemur (assembly GCA_021224005.1). Taxonomy (NCBI): domain Eukaryota; kingdom Metazoa; phylum Arthropoda; class Insecta; order Diptera; family Drosophilidae; genus Drosophila; species Drosophila setifemur. The sequence continues at coordinate 2,634,043 of JAJJHY010010898.1, forward strand.
TCTAGAATAAAAAATAAGAAAAGAAGGCTAGCTTCGGTACCCGAAGCTAAGAATACCCTTTCAGACCAGTAGCACTCAAACCGTTTGATCGTTTGTATGGCAGCTATAGCTATGTAGTGATCCGATTTTTGGTTTTGAATTTTATAAAACGACATTAATAATGTCTTTTAAAACTATATTTTCCATTCATTGTCTTGAAAAACACTAGACCCCATTTCTCACATCGTTCCTATGACAGCTATTAGATATATAAGTCAAATTTTTACGAAATTCTTAGGATATGTTAAAATAATTACAGTTTCCTACAAAATAAATTTATTATCTTAGAAAATGGCGAATTTATGGAACTTTTTCCCAATCGTTCCTATGGCAGCTATGTGATGTAGTGTTCCGATTCCAGCCGTTCCGACTTATATTCTACCTGCAACAGATTGAAGGGTCGGTGCAAAGTGTCAGCCCAATAGCTTTAAAACAAAGACTAGTTTACATAGCAACCGGCAGACGGACATGGCTAGATCGACTCGGCTGATGCTAATCAAGAATATATATACTTTATAGGGTCGAAGACGTCTTCTTCACTGCGTTACAAACTCCTGGTCAATATAATAATGCCCTCTGCAAGGGAATACAAATTCAAACATAATTGTTTAAAAACGTTGCCACTCATTTTGTATAAGTCACTGGGTAACTGGTATCGCATTGCGTGTTTTGTTTAATCTAAGCCGTAATAAGAATTTTGTTTTTGTATACCCTTACAGAGGGTGTTATTATTTTTTAATATAAGTTTGTAACGCAGCGAAGGAGGCAATCCGACCCTATTAAGTATATATATTCTCGGTCAGCATCACATTCCGAGTCGATCTAACCAAGTGCGTCTCAATTTCGTCTGTCTGTTTGTACGGAACAATACATCACATAGCTGCCATAGGAACGATTGGGAAAAAAGTCATAAATTCGCCATTTTTTAAGATAATTGATTGGTTTGTTGGATAAGACTTTTTAATGACTATTTTAACCAATCCTAAAAGTATCATCGGACCACTATATCTTATATCTGTCATACACCGATTTGAAGGGAACTGGTGTGCAACTGTGTAAGCATCGGACCCCGAAGCTAGCCTTCCTTTATTTTTTTTTAAACTGTTTTTCTATAAATTTGTGCACTGCTATTCTCAGTATCGCATGCTAGAGGCGAAACTACGCAACCGTGAATCGACACAGCCCGACCCCGAGTTGCTGATGAATGCGCTCGCCGCTATGCAGGACAAGAACACCACGCTGGAGAAGAACCTATCTGCAGAGACGAGAGTTAAGCTGGACTTGTTCTCGGCTCTAGGTGCAGCCAAGCGCCAGATTGAAATATCTGATAGTAAGTAAAAAGGGGTTCGAGGGCATACAAAGGAAGACTTTAATCTCTTTGATTACGCAGACCATCGTCGCTCTAAGGAGGATGAGGTCATTGATCTCAAGGCCAAAATCGCCCAATTGCTGGCCGTAATGCCTGACAACTTGTGCATGAATACGGGCCCGCACGGCCCAACTAGTAACATTCTGCGCATGAATGACACACCGCCCCTGCAGTCGGGTCCAGGACCGTCCTCTCCCATGCTCAGCCTTAGCGCTGCGCAGGATTACCAGCAGCATCAACAGCACCAACATCACCAGCATCAGCAGCACCAACAGCATCAGCAACATCAGCAACATCAACAGCACCAGCAGCATCAGCAGCATCAACAGCACCAGCAACATCAGCAGCATCAGCAACACCAGCAGCATCAACAACAAGGAGTTGTGTCCGTTTCCCAGCAGCAGATGGTACCAGTCAGTGTGGCTGCTGCTCTGCAGGTGGCTGCGGCCAACGCTGCTGCCGCAAATGGAAACCCCGGTTCCACGCTGGACCCTAACGCTAGTGTATACACACCTAAGAATGGCAACATGATGGTGGTCTCACCGGTTGGCATGAACCCTAATGGAACGGATGCCTGACGCCAACAGCAGCAGCAGTCGACGACCTCGTCCTCGCACCTGCACCTGCGGCGACAAGTTTGAGATTATTATACTTCATATGTACTAGGGAAAATAACCGCAACACAGACGTCGCCACAGCAAATGATGAGCAGCCCATTGCTTATGCCGGAATCGCAGCAGTTTGCATATAATAACTAAATGTCCGTAATATTAATAAGCTGTTTTCTTAAAAATTTAAGCATTGCAGAAATGCAGCACAATTCCCGTTTTATGCTTAAAATGTTTTGAACCGTTTTCCTTCTGAATTTGGCATTCCAATATAAATTTTTCTGGCCACAAAAATGTTGCTCCGATTGAGATTCACCAGGTCAGCCCAATGACTTAGGTCAGATGCTCGCTCACAAACACACAACTCATATTTAGTATCCCCTTCTAATACGCAAAGTAAACGATTACTTTAACAGATGATTGAAATAATTAAATCACACTTGAAAAGAAAACACAAATTTCTGAAAATAATAACTAAATGAAAATGACGATTCGCATTTTTAATTGAAGCAAAGGACCACCTGGAATTATAAGTACTATGTATTTACTTTTATGAAACGCTGTGAGAAAGTTCGACCTAACATAGTGATGGCCATTGCTCTTTGAGGGGATGACGGCTGCCAACTCCGCGACCTTCTATCCTGATTCAATGGAATATTTTTGAAGTCTGCGACCTTGATTTATTATCTCATTAAATTATTTTTGTTATAAAATCTTTACTGTATACTATAATTTATAACATATCACTTTAAAAAATATCAAATGATGAAATGATTTATTTTTAAGTTTTAATTTATTTTTGTTTAGTGCTGCTGTTCCTAAGAATGAAAATCTAAAACACTTAACAAGAAAGCTTAAGTTTATAAACGTGAAGTAAAACGACTATTATTTTGTTTAATAATAAATGAACCACTGTTCGCCTTGTAAAGCAAGTATACATCACTTTCCGCAATTATTTATTTATTTTATTTTAACGAAGCTGATTGAACGGAACTAAATATTTGTAGAAATTATAACCACGTCTTGATTTACTATTTCAAGGTTATTGTCAACAAAAAATATTTACATAGCTAGGCACTGGTGTTTTGTGCATTGTTTAGGGAATACTATGGTCTGTCCTTTAAATATTTGACCATATTTTATCTTACTCCAAAAAATTTGTTTCATAATCTATTAATCGTAAATATATAGGGGGAGTAATTAATTTGTGATTTCTTGTTTAAAACACGGGTAATTCTTGATATTGTATTTGATGATTTATTATACCCTTGCGAGGGTATTATAATTTTTACCAGAAGTTTGTAACGCAGTGAAGGAGACGTCTCCGACCCTATAAAGTATATATATTCTTGATCAGGATCACTAGCCGAGTCGGTGTAGTCATGTCCGTCTGTCGGTTGCTATGTAAACTAGTCTTTCAGTTTTAAAGCTATCGGGCTGACACTTTGCACCGACCCTTCAATCTGTTGCAGGTAGTATATAAGTCGGAACGGCCAGAATCGGAACACTACATCACATAGCTGCCATGGGAACGATTGGGAAAAAGTGTCATAAATTCTAAATTTAAGATAAATAATTTATATTTAAGGAAACTCTTCTTAATGACTATTTTAACATATCCTGAAAGTATCATCAAAATGGGACCACTATATCCTATAGCTGCCATGGAACGATTGGAGAAAATGGGTCATTGAGCATAATTCTGGAGTTTTTCAAGACAATTAACTCTTTCTTTGAGAAGTACAATTTTTATAGACATTAAAGCCGTTTTAGAAAATGAAAAACCAAAAATCTGATTACTATATCCTATAGCTGCTATACAAACGATCAAACAGTTTTAAGGCAACTGGTCTGCAAGGGTATTCTAAGCTTCGGGTACCGAAGCTAGCTTTCCTTTCTTGTTTTTTTGCTTAAATAATTTATTTTGGTTGAGAATGGTGTAAGTACGGTTCTTGCTATTATTTTATTTTTATTTATTTTCCTTTGTGTAATTATACCCGTGCATCACATTGCTGCCATAGGAACGATTGGGAAATAAGGATGTAAATTCGAAATTTTTAAATATTAAATATTATTAAATTGGGGCATTATATCCTATAGCTGTCATAGAAACGATGGGAAAAAATGTGTCATTGAGCATAACTCTGGTGTTAATTAATATAATTAATTTATTTTTGGACAATATACTCCATATAAATTAAAGCCAATTTAGAAAATTAATAACCCGAAAAAACGGGCCACTATATCCTGTAGCTGCCATACAAACTATAGAAGGGTTTAAGGGCAAGTAGTCTGCTCGGGCCCGAAGCTAGCCTTCATTTCTTGTTTTGTAATATATTTATTTAGCATATAAATTACCTATTTTTTTGGTTTATTTTTAATTTTCGTATCGTTTGTTCGTTCATTAGCAAGCCATTCTCAGTCGGTAACTGTCAACCATAATTCTCGGATAACACCTAAAGGGGTATATTTTTCCCAGAGGATATCGGCAAAACGAAAGAAATCGAAAATGATCCTCAACTTAATGTACGGCGTCCTGCAGACAATATCTCAAGCTATTTACACAACGGTGGTCAGTCTCTGGCAAATTGAAAGTAAGTGCGATTCCTGACGGATTCTCATTTTTTTCCCATGTATGCTTACTTGCAGAAGCCTTGATAAGCCTGATGATGTCCACCTTTTTGTTCTTATTGGGTCTGGTCTGTCATCCGATAATGGTGATTCCCATGCTGATGGGTGGCTTTTACGTCCTGCGTAACATTTTCTTTCAACGCTGCAAGGTTCAGCGACAGGACGACTCAACGGAGAACGATAATGGTTTGGCCGCAGGAATCCATAGCATGACGCACACCCCTCGTATTCGCTTCTACCGCAGCATCGAAAACCCCAAATTACGCAGCTGCGATTTTGACAACTGATTCTGCGATAAGCAAATTCCTTAGTTACATGGGTTTAATCTGATAAAATATTACAGAAATTACAAATACAAGCAAGCATATGAACAATCTTATTGAGTCATTTTTACAATTTTTAGAGCGGCGCGTAAGGCTTGATCAGACTGTTGATGTCTAGCTTGCGTAGCGATTCCCGTGCCCTCAGCAATGTGCCATTGTTCGGCTGGCTGGAAAGGCTTGCCAGATGGCGAATGTACTTGTCAATGTTGTCTACACTCAAGTCTGTTGGCTCCAGGGGCGACAGTGGGAGGCCTGCGAGCGCTGTCAGCAATTTTTGGCGTAGGGCCTGCTGGTAGGACTCTAGGCGCACTTTTTCTTCGAGTAGCTCAGATACCTCACCCATAACCTTTGCGTAGCCAGCCTTTGTGTTGTCTACGTGCTGCTCGAGCACCGCGTTCTGCTGATCAAGATCCGTTTTGGCCTTGCGTAGAGTGCGCAGTTCGTTCTCTGTGCTGCGGTTGTGTTCAATGAACTCGTTGGTGTATATGGGAATCTCGCTGGATTGAAGGGGACGAACCGTGATGGCAGGAGATTGGGTCACGTACTGGGAGCTGGGAGCAGGAGGAGCTTGGGCTATAAGTCCTAGAGGTGGCGTAGGCGTCCGCTTTACTTGGGCCAGAGGAACGTCGTCAGGGTCCTCGCTGAGGCGCTTTGCTCTCGTTGGCTTTAACTTGGTCTTTTTTCCTTTGACGGAACTGGGATCTGGAACCCCGCTCCTCTGCGCCTTCTCCTTTGGAGTCCCATCAAGCTTGGTCGCTTTCTTAGCTTTGGCCAACTCCTTGGCCACGATTTCGGGATGCTCTTTGAGAAACATTTGCAGTTGCTCCTGATATCTACATATGTACGAAACGATTAAAAATAATATATTGCTAATGTCGGTCTGTAGTTTAGACCATGAGACTTCATCCTTACATAGCCTTATCCTTGGCGGCTGCCTCCATATAAGGCATCTTGCGCTCGTCCGGTAGCTGGTGCCACTCCTCCCCGATGATCTTGGTGTGCTCCAGGGCCGTGCGATGCGGCTGCTCCCGACGCAATTCTTCGCGCCGATCGTTCATAAAACGCACATACCCATTAAGGGGCATCTTTGGCGCCCCTGCAACGTTGATGCGGCGCTGAGCGAGCTTTTTGAGCTCAGTTTCCGGATCACCTTGCGAGTGCCGGCCCTTGGTGTTCTTACCCTTGTTGGCTCTGGTTGACTTGTCTTCCAAGTCGAGTTCTTCCAGTGCGGACGAATCAATGAATTGAATGGCAGTGGGCAAGGTTTGGGGTGAATTAGTAGCCTCTGCAGGCACCTCCTTTCCAGGCTCTGACATTTTGGGTAACTAGGGCAGTTTGTTGATTTGTAAATATTTAGTTCAAAAAAGGGCAAAAGGCCGAGATAGTGTGACCAGATTTTTTTAGCGGTCGTGTTTCCGTCAGCAATGTTTTTTCCATTAATAGAAAGGAGACTATTTTCCTTTTAGTATTTATGTATATAATACGTGTTTTGCAACTGGTTTGTTTTACATATATATATGTAAGTATGTATGTATATCTGCATCTATATCATTGATGGAAAATGAATTATTTGTATACCCTTGCAAAAAGTATTATAAGATGTTTGCAGCGCAGTGAATGAGACATCTAAGACATGGGGCTATTACTTTGCACCAACCCTTCTTTTTGTTACAGGTACATTACTTCACATAGCAGCCATAGGAACGATTGGGATAAGGTGCCATAAATTTGCCAGTTTTTAAGATTATTCATTTATTTTTTAGATATCACTATTTAATGACTATTTTAACCTATCTTAAAAGTTTCATCAAAATTGGACCACAATGCCATAGGAGCGATGTGTTTTTGAAGACATTCTTAAAAAATATATTTTTTATAGATATTAAGGCCGTTTTATAAAATGAAAAACCAAAAATCTATATCTTTAGCTGCCATACAAACGATCGAACGGTTTGAAGGCAACTGGTCTGATGAGTCATTAGCATGGGTGAATTCCAATACATATGTATGTACATATATATGTACATACATATGTGTGGCGTGATTTGTATTTCTAAACGACAATAGCTCCCCCTTAAAAACATGTACAAATCATCGTTGGTGTGGTTTGGTATATATATTCAATATAACATCATGAATTAGCAAATGGTTTGAGCATATTACAAGTAAACATACATACGCCTTGGTGAATAAAAAGTGTTAAAACTAAATGGAAACCTTAAGCTAAACTTAGCGCGTAGGATAAATATCATGTATGAAGCCTTCGATGACGAATTCTGTACAGCCTATAATTAATAATATAACAAACGGCGGCCGGCCGAACTAAAAAGTTCAACAGAGAGACGAAAAGTTGTGGTTCCAACGAAATTCCGTTTTAAAAACTAACATTTAGCGATCGTCTCAAATCAAACTGGGGAAAAGGTCGTCGAAGTTGCTCTGCCAAGCGAAATCCTCTTCGTCCCCGGGTAGTGTCAGGGCTGCGGATGTGGGTGATCCCAAAATTGACTCATACCCATGGTCCGAAGTGGCCGAGTGGAGGGACAATGCGGGAGATTTGGCCAACGGGGAGATTGCCTTGACACGCGGACAGAGGAACCGCTCGATAGGATCGAAACTGCTTTCGTCGTCCGAGTCCACGGTGGCGTTTACCATGTTTAGGTAGACCTGCGACGGAGACGAAGCTGGTGGCGGACACTTCATAACCACGTCCGTGGCGTCATCGCCAGCGGTGACGCCATCGCAGTAGATCTCCTCAACAGCCTCATTCACCGGCACCGCGTCGCCATCCATTACAATAGTGATCGAATTTGTCTTGGCGTCATAAGTCCCGTACACCGTGTCTGGGGTGGTCTGTAAAAGTGAGGTGACCGATGTCGCTGAGATTGTGGCTTTGGATATCGTCGAGGTTGGGGCTAGTGCTTGCTGTGGGTTTCCATTTACCTCCAACACCTGCAAGTTCAGGCTGTGCTCTTGCTTCGGCTCTTCCTTTTTATCTAGGCCACCAGCTCTATGCCTGCTGGATTCCAGGCGCTCTGCTGCGGACCCCACCATTGATCCAGGCACTCGCTCTGAGTAGCTTGCATCTTCGGCAGCAACTGAGCCGCCCTCTCCAGGGCTTGTCTCCAAGTTTGCTGTGATATCTGCGAGCAAGCTTTCGGCCAAATCTTCGAGGCGTCGGACGTCGAACTCTTCGTCGTCGCCAAGCATGTCTTGTAGAGAAGGCAGAGCGCCACAACCTTCCAAAGAGAGGCTAGGCTCCGGCTGCTCTTCAGCTGTTCCGCCAGCAGACGCGCTGACGACTGTGTGTCCACTTGTGTACCCTTCTGCAGAGGGTCAGCATTGGATGCTGCAGATCCAAGAATTGTGGACGCACAGCCCTCAGCGCCAGTGCTGGCGTTGCTTTGGCTGTTGCTCGGGTTGATGGTGGCGGTATATCTGAGACACTGCTGCTGCTTCAGGTCGGCAAGTTCCTGGCGCATAAGCTCCAACTCCGAGTCCAGCTTGTGATTTTTCGCCAGCAGTGATTCGTTGATCGCCTGCAGGCTGTCGCACTTATTCTGAAGGATTTCCGTCTTGTCTGTGAGTTCTTTAATCTCATACTCCATCTCCTCCATACGTGCCTTTTTGCGGTCGCGCGATGTTTGTGCCGCCACTCTGTTTTTTAGTTTCCTGCCGAATTTAAATTATACATTTAGATCAACCAGTGCCACGCTGTATCCGTATTACTTACTTTCTCTGCACTTTCTCCTCCCAAGTGAGATGGTCCAGACGACGTTTCTTAGCTTTGGGCGCTGTCGCCAAAGTCTCCTCCTCCATTACACTGTTCGAGGAAGATGCGTATCCTGAACTTGAGGGTGTAGGCGACGGCGCAGACGCCTCCTTGAGCAGGGCCGTCGTTAGGGGGGCAGGGCGTAGCTTGGGCAACGAGTTTGAAGTGATGCCTGCGGACCGGGGCATGGTTATTAGCACTCGGTTTGGTGTGGGAGCCATAGCCAACTAGTTATAGTTCTAGCTTAGGGAAAAACTGCTGTGGGGTTGCGATAGCGACTTTTGGTGGCACCGCCGAGTCAGATGTGCATAGTTTCCGAGCGGAATCTTATCTGATTTAAGATTTGGTTAGGACGTCTTGTTAACTGCGACTGCGTTTCTCGGACGCTTTGCCGGTTCGGACCTCTTCATTGCCTCGAGCTTCTCGGGGTCTGTCTCATGCAATATCTTGAATCACCTTTGCAACAGTTCTCCTTTTGGGGTGTCGTGTTCTTTCTCGAATGGTGGATGTGAAAAGCTGACGTGGCCTTTTCTGGTTGGACCCAGTGTTGTTATACAAACTGTTTTTAAAGGCGTTAAAGACTCTGAGGTCTTACTATTTAACAAATACTTTTTAGTCATGTTTGGTCCTACTTTTTGATTTCAACTGGTCGAAAAAAAATGATGCGGGTTTTTAGACCCTTGCAAAAAGTATTTTAATTTTTCCAGAAGTTTGTAACGCAGTAAAGGAGACATCTCCGACCTTATAAAGTATATAAATTCTTGATCAGCATCACCATCCGAGTCGATGTCATGTCTGTCTGTCCGTCTCTCAGTTTTGAATCTATCGGGCTGAAACTTTGCACCGACCCTTCTTCTGTTGCAGGTCGTATAAGTCGAAACGGGCGAAATCGGAACACTACATCACATAGAAACGATTGACAAAAAGTGCCATAAGTTCGCAATATTTTAAGAACTAATTCATTCTTTAGAAGGCACTAATGAATATTTGAACATTACCTGACAGTATTATCAAAATCGGACTACTACATCTAACAGGTGGCAATGGAACGATGTAAATATCTCTGGTGTTTTTGAAGACAATTAATTAATTCTTGGAAAATATAGTTTTTATAGATATTAAGGCCGTTTTATAAAATGAAAAACCAAAAATCGGGAAACTATATCCTATAGCTGGTATACAAACGATCGAACGGCTTGAAGGCAACTGGTCGGCAAGGGTTTTCTAAGCTTCGGGCCCCGAAGCTAGCCTCCCTTTCTTGTTATATAGGGTTTTAATTGATATTAATGATTGCACTGGCCATAAAAACAGGAATTGTAAGGTATATGCTATATTGCCCCAAGGATCACTTACATTTTGGATGTCCGTCACCTCCTTAAGGTTTTCGGAAGGTTGTTGGAGAATCGGAATGTACAAGGAGTTTTAACATTTTAATTTAGTTTACCAATATGTGTACATATGTATAAATATGTGTAAACATATTGGAATCTCCTTCAAGCTGATTTTAAATTAAACAAGAAAGGAAGGCTAGCTTCGGTACCCAAAGCATAAAATACCCTTGCGGACCAGTTGCCTTTAAGCCGTTCGATAGTTTGTATGGCAGCTATAGAATATAGTGATCCGATTTTTGGTTTTTAATTTTCTAAAACGGCTTTAATGTCTACGAAAACTGTATTTCTCAAGAATGAATTAATTGTCGAAAAAAACACCAGAGTTATGTTCAATGACCCATTTTCTCACATCGTTTCTATGGCAGCTATAGGATATAGTAGTCCGATTTGGATGAAACTTTCAGAAATGTTACAATATTCATTAAACAGAGAATTCTAAGACTAGTGGACTAAGACTGTGGTTGCTATAGGATATAGAGGTCCGGTGTTGACAAGATTTTCAGGATAGGTTAATATAGTTATTTAAAAGTGATTTATAAAGAATCAATCAATTATCTTTTAAAATGTCGAATTTACGACCTTTTTTCCCAATCGTTCCTATGGCAGCTATGTGATGTAGTGTTCTGATTCCGCCCGTTCCGAGTTATAAACTACCAACAGATAGAAGAGTTGGTGCAAAGTATCAGCCCGATAGCTTTAAAACTGAGAGACTAGTTAGCGTAGATCAGAATGACGGGCATGGCTAGATCGACCCAGTTGGTGATGCTGATCAAGAATATATGTACTTTATGGGGTCGGAGATGTCTCCTTTACTGCGTTGCAAACTTCTGGTCAAAATTATAATACCTTTTGCAAGGGTATACAAATGTTTCAAACCCATAAAAAGTTCTCAATTTTGCTATAAACCCCCTTAAGTAAATTCAGTTATCCGAAGTTTTATTCCATGGCTACTGCTTAACAGTTGCGCGCTTTCCGCCCGAGCCAAAACCCTAGGACGCGCGAGAAAAACTTTTAGATTTTGAGCTGGTCGCACTAAAATGCTGGTTTAAATCGAGTGCGGTAGTTTTAAATTCAAAATGAATAGTAATCAGTTGAGTGTTCAGTCACTGTGAAAAATCCGATAAAAATTTTAAGTTTCTCAAAACGCAGATACAAAATTTTAAGTAAGAGCCATTTAAGAAAATTGCATTTGCCATACCTTCGGCATGGAAGTTGGCGGTAAGTGGTGTATTGCTTAGTTCAGTCTCTTTTAAAGCTACAGCCCACCATCTGCAGTCACCCTCAACAACGAACTTGAGGTGCAGATTGCGGAGGCATTTTGCATCTTTGACACGCATGGTGACAAGTACATTGACACCCGCAATGTGGGCAATGTCCTCCGGTTCTTAGGCTGTGTGCCCACCGAAAAGGAGGTGCAGGATGTCATTAAAGTCACAGAGTCCATAGATTACCCTGGAGAGGCCCATTTATCCAAGTTTGTCGCGCACGTCTCCCTTTTGCTCATGGATCGCCAGTAAGCTAATCTCTGAAATATTATATTTTTTTAAATGATTGATTTTATGCAATTCCCAGAATGGAACCGGCATCATCTGACAAGATTCTCGAGGCTTTTGAGATTTTGGATCCAGAGAACAAAAAATATCTAACCAAGGAGTACTTCGGGAAGCTAACGTCGGAGGAAGGAGAACCCTTCTCCATGGAGGAACTGGAAGCAATGTGGCCCGTGGCCATTGACCCCATCACTGGACATATTCCCTTTACGTTTTACATCAATCAATTGAAGGTAGTTTTTTGGCGACCTTGCAGAGGGTAATATAATTTTGACCAGAAGTCTGTAACAAAGTGACGGAGACATGTCCGACCCTATAAAGTATATCACATATATTTATATAAATATGATCCGCATCACCTGACGAGTCGATATAGCCATGTCAGTCTGTCTGTTGCTATGTAAACTATTCTCAATTTTTAGCCTATCGGCCTGAAACTTTCCACAGAGCCTTCTTTATGTAGCAGGTAGTATATAAGTCGGACGGTCGAAATCGGAACACTACATCACCTAGCTGCTATAAGAACGTTTGGGAAAAAATGCCATAAATTCGAATTGTTTGATTTTTATAAATCACTATTTAATGACAATTGAATGACCTATCCTAAAAGTCTCATAAAAATGGGACCAATATATCAAATAGCTGCAATAGGAAAATCTCCTTTTTATAGACTTTAAAGCCGATTTAGAAAATTTCAAAAATCCGATGGTTATTTTCTTAGCTTTCATACCAACGATCGAACTGTTCAAGGGCAACTCGTCTACAAGGGTATTCTAAGCTTCGGGCCCCGAAGCTAGTCTTCCTTTCTCGTTTTTAATTTTATTCCGTTTCATCTTAAATCTCAAGCACAAAGCTACAGTTTATGAAGTCGCTGATGTGGTTAAGGAGGAATTGGCCCAGGCCGAAAAGGAAAAGGGCAAAAAGCCTGCGCCAACAGCTCTGGTAACATCCTGATGACGAAAAAAAAAACATTCTGATTAGCTATCAAAATTATGAGCTGTAATAAAGTGCAGTTGAAATTTTTTTTTTATAATACTAAACAGTTAATTATTATAAACGATGACAATGATCAAGGGTTAAAATCAAATTTTCCTTATTTTTGGAAATTAAGAAAATTGTATTCAATAGATTTATAGATAAATACATACTTAAGAAAATGTTATATTTTTTAAGGACGTTTAACCCTTAACCACAGACCCTTACCCTTGCGTCACAGACCCTGTTAGTTTGTAACAATATTTACAATTGTTGTAGCTGTGATGCGTATTGACTTGTTAGTAATGTATTTTAGCTCTCCGTCTCCGTGACAAAAATGATTTTTATTAATAAGCTAAAGCTTTCCTCAAATAATTTAGTAACCAATTATTAATTTGGTCCGGGGATATATAGGGACTAGGTTAATGGTTAACGTACTTATGTTTCTACTCCCATTGTTTATTTGAAAATATCGATTATAATAAAAATATTTTGCATATCGTGGTGAGTGTCCGATAACATATGACACCAAGCTGATAATTCCGTAGCTTGCAACCCTGTTCAGCGTAGCGTTTATTTCTTTCTGTTTTGTTCCTCGGTTCTTTTGATTTGTATTCCGTTTATTGTGAGATTCTTACCAATATGATAAAATAGTACTTTTGTACAACTTGTTGGTCCATGCTGGTGTGTACAAGCTAAATTTAGTTGTTTCCGTTCTCGCGGCGGTGCAAGTGTTTGTTGGGGTGCATTCGATTAGTGTATTTGTGTGCGTGTACAAGCAACAGGTTTCTGTTCAGCTCATTCAGCGGTTGCTTCGCTTTTCATTTGTTTTTGAGATTTTGTCGAGTTCGGTTCGAGTTGCCTCATTACCTCCGTGCACTTTTTCTGAGGAAAAGTTGAACTGCAATGTAATAAAAATTTTACCGGCAAATCTAAGGCGATTTAAGTGATTATGCCCTGCATCCTACTACAAGCCCCTTCGCAGGTGTGTAATGCCGCGTTAACGATTTCAACGTGTTTTCCGAACAAATTCAAGTTCAGACTACGCCATATTATCACAGTTAACAAGTGACTCCGCATCGTTGTCTCGGCTTTGTCTGTGTGTGTACGTGATTATGCTATTTGGAAAACGCGTTTTGCTGTTTTCATCGCTTTATAATAGAAAATAGCTATAAAAATGGAAAGTTTTCAGTACTATCATGCTGCCGATGACGATCGTCGATTTCTCAGATCGGCGTGTTTTCAGCCAAATAAATGAATGCAAAGTGAGGTGCGAATTTTGATGGCAGTTAGGAGTGAATCAAAATATTATTACAATGTTTGTGGAAATGATATTTTTACTTTCGAGTTTGGAATTTATATAAAATGCAATTGAATCCTGGAAGTATTTCATTATTGATTTGCATATAAATACACACAAAATGGCATATATAAAAACATAGTTTTCACATCGTGTATAAAATGTATTCCACATTTAGCAAAGGCAGCCGAGTCGATGTCTATATCCGTTGTATTTTTATACCCTTGCAGACGGTATTATAATTTTGACCTGAAGTTTGTAACGCAGTGATGGAGACGTCTCCGACCCTATAAAGTATATATATTCTTGATCAGCATCACCAGCCGAGTCGATCTAGCCATGTCCGTCTGTCTGTCTGTTGGTATGTAAACTAGTCTCTCAGTTTTAAAGCTATCGGGCTGAAACTTTGCACCGATCCCTTAATCTGTTGCAGGTAGTATATAAGTCGGAACGGCCGGAATCGGAACATTACATCACATAGCTGCCATAGGAACGATTGGGAAAAAGTGCCATAAATTCGCCATTTTTTTAAATAACTAATTCATTATTTAGAAATCCATTTTATAAAATTATTTTGACGTATCCTAAAAGTTTCATCAAAATCGGACCAATATATCCTATAGCTGCCATAGGAACGATGGGAGAAAATGGGTCATTGAGCATAATTCTGGAGTTTTTCAAGACAATTAATTTATTCTTGAGAAATACAGTTTTTATAGACATTAAAGCCGTTTTAGAAAATTAAAAGCCAAAAATCGGATCACTATATCCTAATATAGCTGCCATACAATTGATCGCACAGTTTAAAGGCAACTGGTCTGCAAGGGTATTCTAAGCTTCGGGTACCGAAGCTAGCCTTCCATTCTTGTTTTATCTACTTATCAGTCTTGGACTGTCAATGTCAAGCCGCCTTTCTCAGCATTTGTGGCATTTTCGCAGTTCTTTCCTAACCAAAACCTCGATGTTGTATTTAAGGCAAGACCCAAAGCTGTGGGCATTGCTTTCGGTTTTTTGCTTTTCTTGGCGCTTTTTGTTGACTGCATCTGACTGCCAGACTATCTTTTTTTCTGGTCGTGCCGGTTTATAGTCGAAAGTGGCCACCTTTTCTTCTCTTGTCGAGTCCCAAGTTTTCTTTAATACTCCATGCCGTTTTCGCTACCCGTCGAATCGACAGGTGGCTGGGTATTTTGCAGTTCGCAAAAAGGTCTCCGTATTATGTCTTTGGGTAAGGCCAATGGGGACATGTTAATTTCACCAGTATTGGCGTTTAGGCCTATGTCCTGTATAAGGGAAGTGTCTTAAAATATTGATTTCTAAAGAATGAAGTTATTATCTTTAAGAAATGTCTAATTAATTAAATTTTTCGCAATCGACTGCAAAAATCACCCGATTTGGACGATAGAAACCTGGAGACACTTCCTTTGGTGTATAAAAGCAACAAAATAAGTATACCCTTGCAGAGGGTATTATAATTTTCAGCAGAAGTTTGTAACGCAGTGAAGGAGACACCTCCGACCATATAAAATATATATATATTTGTTGATCAGCATTACCAGCCGAGTCGATCTAGCCATGTCCGTCTGTCGGTTGCTATGTAAACTTATCTCTCAGTTTTGAACCTATCGAGCTTAAACCTTGCACCAACCCATCCATCTGTTGCAGGTAGTATATAAGTCGGAACGGCTGGAATCGAAACACTACACCTATAAACTCTATTTAATGACTATTTTAACATATCCTGAAAGTATCATCAAAATCTGACCACTATATCCTATAGTTGCCATAGACACGATGGGAGAAAATGAGCATTACCCTGGTGTTTTTCAAGAAAATTAATTCATTCTTGAGAAATACAGTGTTCATAGACATTAAAGCCTTTTTAGAAAATTAAAAACCAAAAATCGGATCACTTTATCCTATAGGTGCCATACCAAACGGCTTTAAGGCAACTGGTCTGCAAGGGTATTCTAAGCTTCGGGTACCGAAGCTAGCCTTCCTTTTTATACCCTTGCAGAGGGTATTATAATTTTGACCACAAGTTTGTAACGCAGTGAAGGAGACGTCTCCGACCCTATAAAGTATATATATTCTGGATCAGCATCACCAGCCGAGTCGATATAGCCATGTCCGTCTGTCCTTCTGTCGGTTGCTATGAAAACTAGTCCCTCAGTTTTAAAGCTATCGGACTGAAACTTTGCACCAACCCTTCAATCTGTTGCAGGTAGTATATCAGTCGGAACGGCCGGAATCGGAATACTACATCACATAGCTGCCATAGGAACGATTGGGAAAAAGTGCCAAAATTTCGCCATTTTTAAAGATAATTTATTTATTTCTTGGAAAACTCTATTGAACAGCAATTTTAACATACTCTGAAAGTTTCATTAAAGTCGGACTACTATATCCTATAGCTGCCATAGGAACGATGGGAGAAAATGGGTCATTGAGCATAACTCTGGTGTTTTTCAAGACAATTAATTCATTCTTGAGAAAAACAGTTTTCATAGACAGTAAAGCCTTTTTAGAAATTTAAAAACCCAAAAATCGGATAACTATATCCTATAGCTGCCATACAAACGATTGAACGGTTTGAAAGCAACTAGCCTGCAAGGGTATTCTAAGCTTCGGGTACCGAAGCTAGCCTTCCTTTCTTGTTTTTAAACGAATTTGACAATTTAAAACTGACGGTGATTTTTGTTATTTTCTGTACTTTTAAGTTTTCTGGTGTCATGTTCTGAAAAATCAGAGTCTTTTATGTGCAATGACAACAGTAAGACGAATGCTGATGAGAAACTATCTAGTCGAGCCATACAATCTGCAGATGGCCAGTAATTGGAGTTTCAGTCCTCAGTCTAGAGTAGGCCTCTGCCTAATGGTCGTGTCTGGCTTTCAGTTGTTTAACTGGATAGTTGGATTTGTGAATTCAGTAAAAGGAATGGGGAGAAAAATGGGTGAACCAGTGTAAAATATTGAAAGTTGATGATTGCTTAAAATCATCTTCTACTTTAGTCAGATAAATAAATAAACGAATCTCTGGGGTTAAAATTTTGAGAATTTTCTGTTTAGATGGAGATTGGTAGTATTACAAAATGACTTATAGCTTTTGAGACTAACCTGGCAGATCAATTATCCTCATAACTCTTGATCGTTCCAATTGTCCAATTTGGTATAGAAGAATACTGAGATAATTAATAAAAATATTCCCTATTGGCTATTTCGTTCCTCAATTAAACATCTCAAGAACCTATGTTTAGGAATAAGATTTTAAATATCATTATTATATGCATTGTGTATAGAGAACGTACTATTTAAAATTACTCAGCATATTGGTAATTAATGGATTCTCGTTTAATTATTCTATTCATCAGCCCCCCGAAAGAGCGATGTAAGCTCAGTGGCAGAAACAATTAAGTAATATAGCGAAAAATATTGACTCACATTAAAACAACGCAAATAAAATTAGTTAACAACATTTAAATGCAATGGGAAAACTACACAGTAGAGGTAAACATTTTTGAAAACAATTAAGCTGAGTGAGAGAGTGCGTGAGAAATTAAGATATTTAGCTTGAAATGCCAATAATCGCGGCCACGACAACAGCGCCAGCTGGCGAAGGTGTTGCAGCCAGGGGCGTACCTGAGGATAAGTCCCCCACGGATAACCTAATGCTCCAGCAACAGCACTTCAGCAATCACTTTTATCAACAGCAGCAACAGTTGGCGCCTTTAAATTCTTCTCACCAACATCAGCATTCTCACACACATCCACATCCTGTTGCGACTTCGACCAGTTTTGCAACATTTAACGGAAGCTCGAATTTAAATTCTAGCCTTGTGAATGGAATAAACAGGAAATCCAATTGCAGCATCAACAACGTGGCGGATAATGGCGATGCGAACGACTTATCTGCAATTGCACAGACACTTGCCAACGCCAGTGGCCTAGATATGGTAGGAAACAGAAATGGGGACAATACTGCCGGACTAGCGCCACCCGGCAGCCACCATCTACGACCTCCTCCACCACCGGCGATCAAAAAATCGAACCCATCAATTCGGAACTCCGCCTCGCGCGATGATGATGCCTCGTTAAGCGGCACTTCTTCGTTGAACAGTCAAGTCACTGTACACAATCAGATCGTCGGCGGATTTCCAAGCAATGGGAGCACCATCAACAGAGTCAACGTAGTCCAGGCGCCTGGTCGGGGGGGCGCTCCCAACAGTATTCTAAAAGGCAGCAAGGGTAAGACTTCAAAAAATAAAGTTTTCTGATTGCTTATCATTATACCTTTGCAGAGGATATTATAAATTTTACCAAAAGCTTGCAACTCAGGAAAGGAGACATCTCCTTCCCTAATAAGTATATATATTCTTAATCAGCATCACCAACCGAGTCGATCTAGCCATTTCCGTCTGTCTCTGTTTCTACGTAAACTAATCTCTCAATGTTAAAGCTATCGAGCTGAAACTTTTCTCAAACTTTCTTCCCCTATTTCTATTGCAGGTAGTAACACTAAATCACATACTCATTGAGCATAACTCTGGTGTTTTTTTAAGACAATAAATTCATTCTTCTAAAATATAGTTTTCATTTATTCATTTTATAAAATTAAAAACCCAAAATTCAGAAATCTAAATCCTATAGATGCCGCCATACAACGATTTTGTATTTGGTTTGGTTAGAGACTTTTTTAACCTACCCTGAAAGTCTCATTAAAATCAAACCCCTAAATCTTATAGCTCCCTTTTTTAAGTTATCCTGAAAGTCTCATTAAAATCAAACCCCTAAATCTTATAGCTGCCATAGGAACTATAGGAGAAAATGCTTAATTAAGCATAACTTTAAGAAGGCAATTAATTCATTCTTGAAAAATATACTTTTCATAGGCATTAATGCTAATTTCGGAACGATCAAACGGTTTCAAGGCAACTGGTCTGCAAGGGTATCTAACTTCGGGCCCCGAAGCTAGCCTTCCTTTCTTGTTTTATTTTGTTTGTAAATGTGTTACAAAGGATTTATCGTGGCGTCTCGATTTATATTGCTTTCACCTTCTTAGCAAGTGTTTATACTCCCAATTCATTTAATCCGCCATCACTTTCTGCAGTCATTGAAATATCTAGTTGATCCATTGCCATCCAATTTAGTTATGTGAGATGCATTGAATATGGATAAAATGTCCAACCACATTATTGTAGGTTGATTTAGAAAAAAAGTTATTGCCTCATTTGTGCTCTTTGCCAAGAAAGCGTCAGCGGAAACCTAATGTATTTTGAATAATAATGATTATATACTGGCGATTTTAAGGATTAACAAAGAATAACCCTTAAATCCTGGGCGTTCGCCCCTATATATCCGGCACAAATTCTTCATTCTCGTTATACCCTTGCAGAGGGTATTATAATTTTGACCAGAAGTTTGCAACGCAGTGAAGGAGACATTTCCGACCCTATAAAGTATATATATTCTTGATCAGCATCACCAGCCGAGTCGATCTAGCTATGTCCGTCTGTCTGTCCGTCTGTCCGTCTGTCTGTCCGTCTGTCGGTTGCTATGTAAACTAGTCCCTCAGTTTTAAAGCTATCGGACTGAAACTTTGCACCGACCCTTCAATCTGTTGCAGGTAGTATATAAGTCGGAACGGCCGGAATCGGAACACTACATCACATAGCTGCCATAGGAACGATTGGGAAAAAGTTCCAGAATTTCGCCATTTTTAAAGATAATTTATTTATTTCTTGGAAAACTCTATTTAATAGCAATTTGAACATATCCTGAAAGTTTCATCAAAATTGGACTACTATATCCTATAGCTGCCATAGGAACGATGGGAGAAAATAGGTCATTGAGCATAACTCTGGTGTTTTTCAACACAATTAATTCATTCTTGAGAAAAACAGTTTTTATAGACAGTAAAGCCTTTTTAGAAATTAAAAAACCCAAAAATCGGATAACTATATCCTATAGCTGCCATACAAACGATTGAACGGTTTGAAAGCAACTAGCCTGCAAGGGTATTCTAAGCTTCGGGTACCGAAGCTAGCCTTCCTTTCTTGTTTTAGTGTTAATTTCAACTCGAAGTGCACTTGTATTGCTATGAAATTGCAGGAAATAAATAAATAAGGAACGCTAGCTTTGGAGCCCGAAGCTTAAAATACCCTTGCAGACCAGTTGCCTTCAAGCCGTTCGTTCGTATGGCAGCTATAGTTTATAGTGATCCAGTTTTTGGCTTTTAATTTTATTAAACGGCGTTAATGTCCTTGAAAACTATATTTTCCAAAAATGAATTCATTGTCTTGAAATACACCAGAGTTATGCTCAATGACCCGTTTTCTCCCATCGTTCCTATGGCAGTTATAAGATATAGTGGTCCGATTTTTGATGAAACTTTTAGGATATGTTAAAGTGGTATTTAAATAAAGTTTTCTAAGAAATAAATAAAATATCCTAAACAAGAAAGGAAGGCTACTTCGGTACCCGAAGCTTAGAATACCCTTGCAGGCCAGTTACTCTAAAACTGTTTGATCGTTTATATAGCAGTTAAAGGATATAGTGATCGGAATTTTCTTTTTTAATTTTCTAATTAATGTCTATGAAATCTGTATTGCTCAAGAATGAATTGAATGTCTTGAAAAACACCAGAATTATGCTCAATGACCCATTTTCTCACATCGTCCATATGGCAGCTATATGTTAGGATATAGTGGTCCGATTTTGATGATACTTTTAGGATAGAGTAACATAGTATTAAATAAAGCTTTTTAAAGAATAAATAAATCTAAAAAAATGGCGAACTTATGGTACTTTTTCACAATCGTTTCTATGGCAGCTGTGTGATGTAGTGTTCCGATCCGACTTATATTCTACCTGCAAAAATTAGAGGGGCTGGTGCTGCCGATAGCTCTTAAACTGAGATACTAGATTTCATAGCAACCGACAGGCGGACAGACAGACGGACATGGATAGATCGATTCGCCTGGTGATGCTGATCAAGAATATATATTCTTTATGGGGTCGGAAATGTCTTCTTCAAAGCGTTGCAAGCTTCTGGTCAACCCTATGCAATGGTATACAAATAAACAGAGATTTGATAATATTGATGCGCTTCTGTTTCGTTTTAATTTTCTCCAATTTTATTATTTGAAGCCAAGTGCCGCCAATGAACTGCTACGAATGTTTCCATGTAAAGCAAATCCGATTTTTTAGATTTTGTTTTTGCTAACCTTGTTCTGCCATCCGATGGTTGTGGGTCTTCGTATTCAGCTGCTTCTTAGGCGACTTGGCTCTACACTTTCAATATAACATGGGGTTTCACCTTATTCCCATTACTCCCATTTCATGAAATCCACCATCACTTTCTGCACAGTCATTGAAATACCAAGTCGATCCAGTTGTCATCCCATTTATTTATTTGAGCTGCATTGTTTTTTGCTCATCCGTAGACTAAGATATCGTAAGGCGACATTCATGAATGAAACCCAGATAGCTGGGCTACATTGAAGCCAACCGGTGGAAGAGGCGCGGTGAAATAGGTCACCTCAATTCGATTTGTGATTGACTTTACCTGTGTGTGTGTCTGCGAATGTGTACGAGACTTAGGAATGTAGAATGATGAAGGAATTAAATATTAATAGAGCAGGCGAACAATGAAACCGTTTGACTAAGCGACATTAGACTTGTAGGTATGAATATGGTTGTACAGTGAAATGTTCAACCAAATTATTTTAGGTTGATTTAGATTTATACTCCCAATTCATTTAATCCGCCATCACTTTCTGCAGTCATTGAAATATCTAGTTGATCCATTGCCATCCAATTTGTTTATGTGAGATGCATTGAATATGGATAAAATGTCCAACCAAATTATTGTAGGTTGATTTAGAAAAAAAAGTTTTTGCCTCATTTGTGCTCTTTGCCAAAAAAGCGGCAGCGAAAACCTAATATATTTTGCATAATAATGATTAAATTGGCGTATTTAAGGATTAATAAAGAAATCTTAGATTTAGCTATATCAATTATACTTTTTTATTTATTAAATTTTTGTTATTTATTTATTTAATTTTTGTTATTTATTTATTTGTTGTTATTTAACTATGCTTTATATATTGGATCTTCTCGTTGATAGAACCAACAATATGTTTACAAATCTTATTAGATTAATTACTAATAATTGTTGTTGGTGAGATCTTAGGCCATGCGCAAGGTGACTTGGGTGTGAGGACAGCCTGTTATAGTACTTCTTATTGGTTTGGACTATTTCATCGTTAACAGGTGATATATTCAGGTCTCTCTGAATATTTTCGGATGGAAGGTACGACAGTGCCCCGATGATATTTGTCAGGATCTTTGATGCAGCTTTTACATACATTGCTGGGAACCATAGGTCCAGATCGGTTTCAGAACGGAGGTGTTAACTAGGACCAATAAAGACTACTGGCATTTAGCTTCAGATAGGTCCTTTTGGCTTCAATATATCTGCGCCATGTAAGGCGTCTATACTTATATTTATTCGAATTTAAATTAGGTAACTAAATGGCGTTTGTTCCCACTATACGCACATTTGTATGTATAATCGTAAATGTATCAACAAGTAAGAACGTTACAGTCGAGTTTCCCGACTGTTACAGACCCTGTACAAAAAAAAATATATATATATATATATATATTCACACCGAGTCCGGTTTGGGATTCGAACCCAAGATCTTCGCGTTTTAAGTCGAACGTCGTAACCATTCGACAAACCCAAACTTTTTGAACCGACAGCTAATACAGTATAAATATATTGAAGACGCACATTCATACATATGTATATGAAGGTAGTGGCAGCGCAGTGCAGCGGCACTTCCGAGAAAAATCAACCACCGAACGCAAGCGATTTACCGTTTGTTTGCGCAAATAAAAAGATTTTTTGTGTTTATCGCCTGTAAAATTTAGGTATTTATTGTGCGCTTTCTAATTAACCAATCTTGATGAAATTTTCAGGATCGGTAGAAATCTATGCTCCAATTGCATGTGTATTTTTAAAAAAATTTTCGCTTGAAAATTGTGCAGTGCAGGGCAGTGCAAAAATTCAAATACAAATTGCGGCGGCGGTGGGCGTGGCGCCGATTAAAAAAATTAACTCTAATTGACTCAGTATTAGCAGAATCTACACTGGTAATACGGTTCCTCTAGCTCTTACAGTTGCTGAGATCCGTGTGTTCATCCGGACGGACGGACAGACGGACGGACGGACAGACGGACATGGCTATATCGACTCAGCTCGTCATGCTGATCAAGAATATATATACTTTGTGGGGTCTGCCACGCCTCCTTCTGCCTGTTACATACATTTGCACAAACTTAATATACCCTTAACCCTTTGGGTACAGGGTCTAACAAGTCAGAACATTACAGTCGAGTTTCCCAACTGTTAAATACCCTGTAACAATTTGGTTATAAGCTAATTTCAAAAGGAAAAAAAATACCGATTCTGGTCTGGGGCTCAAACCTGAGACCTCCGTGAAATCAGCCAGACGTCCTAACCATTGGACCACCAGTAGCTGATACAGTATAAACAAATTGAAGGCGCACATTCATACACATGTATATGAAGGTAGTGCGTTCTCAGCGGCACTTCCTAGAAAAATCAAGCACCGAACGCAAGCGATTTACCGTTTATTTGAGCAAATAAACATATTGCTTATTGTTAGCGCCTGTAAACTTTGCGTATTTATTGTGCGCTTTCTAATTACCCAATCGTGATGAAATTCAGGATCAGGATCGGTATAAATCCATGCTCCAATTGCATGCAAATTTTGTCAAAAATTTTAGTTTGAAAATTGTGCAGTGCAAAAATTAAAATACAATTTGCGGGGGCGGTAGGCGTGGCACCGAAAAAAAGACAACTTCAGTTGCGTCAGTATTAGGAGAATCTGCACTGGTAATATGGTTGTTCTAGCTCCTACAGTTGCTGAGATCCGTTCGTTCATCCAGACGGACGGACGGACGGACATGGCTATATCGACTCAGCTCGTCATGCTGATCAATAATATATATACTTTGTGGGGTGGCAGATGCCTCCTTCTGCCTGTTACATTTGCACAAACTTAATCCCTTTGGGTACAGTGTCTAACAATCTGTCGTTCGCATTTGTTTGGAAACATCCAGTAGAGGCAATGAACTCGTCGATGTTTTAATCTCACCCATCTCTGCAGAGCTGGTACCTTACCTTAGTACGTCCTCAGACTTCATTGTATCTTGCTCATCATTTACGTCTCATGTCAGGTGCAATTAGCAGTGCAGATTTTGAGGGGTTGAGTTTGCTTTACTGTTCATGGTTATCTGCCCTCCATCTCATGATACGATTATTAATTTCTTGATTACGACAGTAGCAAAAGGGGGCGAATAGGAGCAACAATATTTTATGGCGTGCCATGTAAACCGAATTAACGAAGCAGCAAGGCCAATTAGATGCAATCATTAAGCGGATCTTGGAGCCCGTGAAGGAACGCTATAAATGACATAGGGAACCGGTCTTTCTCGCCTTTTTTCACTGTGAAAATAGAGACTATATTTCTCCTTTCATAAGTGGAATGCACGTAGTACAATACGATGATATCAAATCGGAGGCCAGCGTAGCGATTGGCTGCAAAAAGAAATTGCGGGCAACTTAAATGGGCCCAATATACGCTAAGCCTGCAATCGGGTGTTGTGTAAGTTCTGTTCTTTGCTAATTGAATCCCGTCTAGGAGTTAATAAATGTTTCATGTAATTCGAAATTCGAAACCAAAAATAAAGTGCACTCGCTAAGTGTCCGGATGGGTAGGCCTATTCGAGGGAACTATTCAGATTAAAGTTGGAGTGGAATAGTGCTGTCACATCGAAGTTGAAAGATTTTTGTGATGCTTAAAGCAAAATTGGTACAGAGTATTTTTACAGTCTGGAAACTCGACTGTAATGTTCTTACTTGTTTTGGTTTAAATTATGCTAATTATATATTAGTTGTGTAATATTATTTCAATATTATTTGTTTCGAAACACTGCCCTGAGTTGTTCAAGTTGAATTTTTTAGAGTGTCGCTAATTACGCTCTACCTTCATATACATATGAATTTGCACGTTTAATATATTTATGCTGTATTAGCTACCTGCTTCGAAATGTATATGGTGGTGCATCACCAGCCGAGTTGATCTAGCCTTGTCCGTCTTTCCGTCTGTCGGTTGCTATGTAAACTAAACTCACTGTTTTGAATCTGGCTGAAACTTTGCATTGGCCCTTCCATCTGTTGCATAGTTTTCCAAATGATGGTTTTGAATTTCTTTTCAAACGGCGTTAATGTCTATGAAAACTATATTTTCCAATAATGAATTATTTGTCTTGAGAAACAGCAGCGTTATGCTCAAGAGCCCATTTTCTCCAATAGTTCCTAATTCAGCTAGAGGATATAGTGACCCGATTTGTATTATATAAAGGATAGGTTAAAATAGTCATTAAATTGTGCTTTTTAAATAATTAATTAATTATCTTAAAAAATTGATGAAACCTTTTCCCAATGGTTCCTATGGCAGCTATGTGATGTAGTTTTTCTATTCCGGTCGTTATACCTGCAACAAAAATAAGGGTTGGTGCAAACTGAGAGAATAGTTTGCATTGATATGACAGACAGACAAGCATGACTCGATCGACTCGTCAGATGATGCTGAACAAGAATATATATACTTTATAGGGAAGATGTCTCCTTCACTGCGAAACAAGCATCTGCTCAAAATTATAATACCCTCTGCAAGGCTATAAAAAGTATCAGCTCATACTCGCTTATATATTATACATTCCAACATATTCAGCAGCTGAGTCACACTGGCTTGCAATATACGCGATCGGTTTAGTCGAGAAAGCTGTTCCTATCGGAAGGCCAAACATCTAAAAATCTAATCGGTTATTGCCATTTATTGTCAATAGGATTAGATAAAATAATTTGAAATATTCAAATGAAGATAAAATATAAAATCTTTATTTATCTATCTTTGATATTTATGATTTATATTCCACTGTTTCTGTTTGAGATGATCGAGTAAAAATATATTTATTTGTTTCACTAATTACTTTTGACCCCTTCCGCTGCCTACTGTGTAATAGAAGAAGTTGAACTAAAATTATCCTGTTGGGAATTCAACTATTGTACATAACATCTTTTCACTCAGGCAGCGTGTGCATACAACTGAAAATTTCAAATTTTACCTAAATAATACATATAAAATAGATGCATTATTTATTTTATTTCCATATTTGCTTTTTTATTTGTATCAGATTAACGGATTAGCGGGGATGAAGTGAAGCCTGATTTTGAGTGAAGGGCCTAGCTTAAGGTAAACAACAAATAGTTCAGATTGCAGTTTGTACAACACTGGTTTATTCCAGATACAGATGTGAACATTATTTCCATGCTGCATCTGGTTATTCAGTGGTTCCTCTAACCCATCTATCTCTCTCTCTCTCTCTCTCCCTCTCTCTCTCTATCCCACTGCCACTATCTTTCTTACTTCTTCAAAGCATTCAATAAATATTTACATAGTGCACAAGCAAGCGAAGTCGAAAGGGAAGCAACAGAGGCAAGCGTTGAAGAGAAGGGGGCATAAACTGTGCCACCAATAACTTCCGTGCTCTCTCTCTCTTTCTACTTGTTAGTACTTTCTGGATTATGCAGACTCCGTCAGTGCAAACACATAGAATGTACATACGTAGACATGTACATATGTGGATTACAGTTATTTAATAAGGTTCACTCTTTCTAACACTATTTAACACTCTGGCTTCAGAAAAAGTCAAATGCCACATTTACCATTTAAAGATGTGTCACCCTCATGTTATTCTCTGCAAATGCTCGTAAAAAATATGTGTAAAGACAAAATCGTTCGCAATATGATTTGAATGATGCTCGGGTGGGTCTTTAGCTGTAGGACGGTAGGTCATGCACCGTAAAAGGGGTTAACGATGACCGACTCATTTATGAGTCGCGAGCTTAATTTGCGAGAAAATGTTCTGAACTCGTTGTTTACCCTTGCAGAGAGTATTATTATTTTGCTCAGAAGTTAGCCGAAATATATGTTTATTGACTGTACATTCATATGAGCAGACTTACATTGAAAACGGAGGACATATGTATGTTACGTACACTATACATACATATCTGGCTAAATCTGTAGGTAGAAACAAATAAGCTACATGCATATATTGTTTGTGTTATATAAACCGTGTTTTGTATTTCAATGTTTTATTTTACAATTATTATTTTAAATTTTTTTAATATCCGTTTATTAACATAGTTCTTAGTTCTTATATGTTAAGGTGACTTGAAATCTTATAATCACATTGACCTTGATTAGTGGTATAGGCCATTCACTTCTTGCTTTTGTGGCAAAAGTTACTATTTTTCCTATGCTAATCGAACATGGGTGGGGAAGTTATTAGGTGTCGTGGTTTTGAAAAGTAGGTCACAGTCTAGTCAGACCCTTCCTGGCAACTGCTAAAAATAATAATAATGCTCACTTGCCCCATTCGAAAACGCTTTCCGCTTCACTCGCCACTATCATCAACGGATTTAACGGTTTGAACAGAGTCAGCGGGAAATAGTCAATAAGGTTCAATTTAAACAAGTAAAACGTTACAGTCGAGCTTCCCGACTGTTAAAGACCCTGTACCAATTTGGTTATAAGCCAAATAAATCCAAACGAAAAACAAAAACAAAAAATACTTAGTCTGGTCTGGAGTTTGAACCTGAGACTTCCGTGTCATCAGCCAAACGTCCTAATCATTTCACCACCAAATACTTTTCGAAGCGAGTAGCTATTACAGTATAACTATATTGAAGGTGCACATTCATACATATGTATATGAAGGTAGTGCGTTCTCAGCGGCACTTCCGAGAAAAATCAACCACCGACCGCAAGCGATTTACCGTTTATTTGAACAAATAAACAGATTGCTTGTTGTTAGCGCCTTAATTGTGCGCTTTTTAATTAACCAATCTTAATGAAATTTTCAGGATTTGTAGAAATCCATGCTGGTGCAGTGCAAAAATTAAAATACAAATTGCGGGGGCGGTGGGCGTCGCACCGACAAACAAAAATAAACTTCAGCTGCGTTAGTATTAGGAGAATCTGCACTGGTATTATGTTCTAGCTCTTACAGTTGCTGAGATCCGTTCGTTCATCCAGACGGACGGACATAGCTATATCGACCCAGCTCATCCTTCAGCCTGTTACATACATTTGCACAAGCTTTATATACCCTTTACCTTTTGGGTACAGGGTCTAAAAATGCGCTCCAAACTTATTTCGGCTGGCTGAGCATCAACTTCATTAGCTCAGCAGCTTATTTCGGCCAATTCCACTTGCAGTCAGGTTTGATGAACGATTGAAGTTTTGTATATTTGTGGTGATTGAATTGAAATGTGTAGTGATAAAGAAACAAAACATACCCATCCTTCATATATTTTGCAGAAAACCTTCTGCAGAACACTTACTTTAACGGCGAGACCGGGGATAAAAGCGTGGGCAGCGTATACAAAGATGGAGAACACCAGCATCAGCATGAAAATCGTCAGAGTCACGAGGATCTCGGTGACGACCTAGGACCTCTGCCACCCAAATGGGAGACTGCTTACACTGAGCGCGGCGAGCTGTATTTCATTGAGTGAGTACCGTATACACAAAGCGTGGGTAAAAACATGCATACATAATTATATTTAAGTGGGGAAATCCAAAAATGTATTTAAAACAAGTAAGAACGTTACAGTCGAGTTTCCCGACTGTTACAGACCCTGTACAAATTTGGTTATAAGCAAAAAAAATAAAACAAAATTAAAAAAATAAATATATATTCACACCGAGTCCGGTCTGGGATTCGAACCCAAGATCTTCGCGTTTTAAGTCGAACGTCGTAACCATTCGACAAGCCCAAACTTTTTGAAACGACAGCTAATACAGTATAAATATATTGAAGACGCACATTCATACATACATACATACATACATACACATTCGTATGTATGTATATGAAGGTAGTGGCAGCGCAGCTGCAGCAAAAAATCAACCTCCGAACGCAAGCGATTTACCGTTTGTTGGCGCAAATAAACAGATTTTTGTGTTTAGCGCCTGTAAACTTTAGGTATTTATTGTGCGCTTTCTAATTAACCAATCTTGATGAAATTTTCAGGATCGGTAGAAATATATGCTCCAATTGCATGCGTATTTTACCCAAAGGGTAAAGGGTATATTAAGTTGGGCAAATGTATGTAACAGGCAGAAGGAGGCGTGGCAGACCCCACAAAGTATATATATTCTTGATCAGCATGACGAGCTGAGTCGATGTAGCCATGTCCGTCTGTCCTTCCGTCCGTCCGGATGAACACACGGATCTCAGCAACTGTAAGAGCTATAGGAACCGTATTACCAGTGTAGATTCTCCTAATACTGACGCAATTAGAGTTTATTTTTTTAAGTCGGTGCCACGCCCACCGCCCCCGCAATTTGTATTTGAATATTTGCACTGCCCTGCACTGCACAATTTTCAAGCTAAAATTTTTTTAAAAATACACATGCAATTGGAGCATAGATTTCTACCGATCATTAAGATTGGATAATTAGAAAGCGCACAATAAATACCTAAAGTTTACAGGCGCAAAACACAAAAAATCTGTTTATTTGCGCAAACAAACGGTAAATCGCTTGCGTTCGGTGGTTGATTTTTCTCGGAAGTGCCGCTGCAGCTGCGCTGCCACTACCTTCATATACATACATATATATATTTTTTTATTATTTTTTTTGTTTATAACCAAATTTGTACAGGGTCTGTAACAGTCGGGAAACTCGACTGTAACGTTCTTACTTGTTCAAAAATGGTTTATTTAAAATCAGAATCAAATAGATACACCTAATTTCAAAGTAACCAAGACTCTGGTCTTTTGCAGCCATAATACCGGAACTTCCCATTGGCTGGACCCACGGCTATCGAAGTACCAGAAGAAGTCTCTGGAGGATTGTTGCGAGAATGAGCTGCCATATGGCTGGGAGAAAATCGAGGACTCTATGTACGGGATGTACTTCATCGACCATGTGAACCGCCGGACGCAATACGAGAACCCCGTTCTGGAGGCCAAGCGGAGAGCGGCTGAGCAGCGCGAAAAGCATCAACAACAGATACATCAAAAGATTCAGCAAGCACAGCGCTCCAAGACGTCGATTGTGTCACAGGAGACACTAGCTTTGGAACCGGCAGAGGTACAGCAGAAAGAGTTGGAGCCCGTCAAGCTTCCCTACAAATTTACTCGCAATCCGGCTGATCTGCAAGGCCAGCGCATTAACACGACTTTGCTCAAGTCTTCCCGTGGCCTTGGCTTTACCATTGTCGGCAGCGACGGCAACTCCGGGAGGGATGTGGAGGAATTCTTGCAGATAAAGACGGTGGTTCCGAATGGACCCGCCTGGCTCGATGGTCAGCTGCACACGGGGGATGTGCTAGTCTACGTGAACGATATCTGTGTGCTGGGCTACACGCACCTAGACATGGTCAACATATTTCAGTCAATTCTGCCCGGTGAGCGGGCTGCTTTGGAGGTGTGTCGCGGCTACCCTCTGCCGTTCGACCCTAATGACCCGAACACTGAGGTGGTGACCACCATGGCGGTAGACGGTCGGGAGTCAGATAAACAGCGCCAAACAAGCATGGACGGCAATTATAACTTTCTCGACTTGTCTGGAGAAGGAGCAAATATGACTGGCGGCTCTGGCAGTGGCTTTATTCTGATGAAGAAACCCGAGCTGTGCACCTTTTCCATCATGAAGGGCGCCATGGGCTTCGGCTTCACCATTGCAGACTCAGCTTGCGGCCAGATCGTAAAAAAAATTCTCGACCGCAGCTGCTGCACTCACTTAATGGAGGGGGATGTTCTGCTGGAGATAAATGGCCTGAATGTACGGAACAAGCCTCACTTCGTTGTGGTGGAGCTGCTTACGGAGTGCAGTCATACGGCACCCACGGCTGTAAAGATTCAGCGCACGCCGTTGGATCAGCCGGCCCAGATCGGTCAGGTTGGCAACGTGGCCAAACTGCGAAAAAACTTTGTCGGCAGTGGGCTCTTCCGCAGCAAAACACCTACGGCGGATCTATATAGTACCCAGGTGAAGGAGGTGCTGCCTATGCGACCGAAGACTCCGCTGGTTGATACTCGGCGGGCGCGAGTGCAGACGCCTAGCAATGAGGTAAATTGTGAAGGTGATTTATCGGCAACAGCAGCGGAAATTTTAAAACCGCTCCAGCATCAGGTAAAAATCAAGTCAAATACCATCCTTCAGGACCTGGACGACGTTTCCTATATGGATCCTTATTCAAAAATTGTCAGTCAGCTGGGCGATAGTTTGGCGGAGACGACTTTGCAGGGAGACACTGGTGCTAGTATCTACGGGCTGCCTCCCAGCATGCAGCCGCTCCCTTTACCACATCCGCTGGCCCACCATGAGTCCTGCTACTGCTACGATTGTCAGGTTCAGCGCTACCGACCCGGCTACTTTGTGCAGGCTCAGCAGGCGGCCGCAAGTGGTCAATACTCGCCGATGCAGACGGCGCACCTCCAGAACGATCGCATCCAGCGACGTGTTAACGAGCTGCTCAGTGACCGAAAACGAGTGGGCTTCGCAAACCTGGATCCTAAGACGCTGCAAGCGCACCAGCAGCAACAGCATTCCCAGCAGATGCAACACCCACCCAGCTGGCGCAACGGAGCTCTCCTGGACGCATCTGAGGATGCGGATCAGTGCGAGCTAACCGAGGTGACATTGGAACGTCAGGCATTAGGATTCGGGTTTCGCATTGTTGGTGGCACCGAGGAGGGCTCTCAGGTCACTGTCGGCCACATAGTGCCAGGCGGTGCTGCGGACCAGGACCAACGCACAGCCACCGGGGACGAAATACTCAGCATTGATGGCATTAATGTGGTATGTTGATCGCTCTTTGGCAGTTATATTAAAATATCAAATTAATTCTTATTTACAATTATTTGCAGCTCAACTCTTCCCACCACAAAGTTGTTTCCTTGGTGGGCGAGTCAGCTCTTCGGGGTCAGGTCACCATGATCCTCCGTCGTCGTCGGGTTCCAGTATTGCCGCAGGCTTCTCTCAGCTCCCAGCTCCAACACTATCCCTACGATGTTATTGTTAGCCGGCATGAAAACGAAGGATTTGGCTTTGTTATAATATCTTCATCGAACCACTATTACGGCTCGACCATAGGTAAGTTTTGTGGGAACGTGCATATTTATCGCTTCTTTAAAACTGCGATGTTTTTAGGGAAACTGATACCCACCAGTCCTGCGGATCGCTGTGGGGAGCTAAAGGTGGGCGACCGCATTATTGCTGTAAACCGGATCGATATAGCCGGAATGTCGCACGGTGAAGTGGTTAACCTTATCAAAGAGTCAGGTCTGCATGTGCGCCTCACCATTGGATGTCCGCTAAAGGAGGGCGGACCCAGTCCTGGCGGCAGTAGTGTCGGTCTGGGCAGCCACACTCCGATCCAGTCATCGCCCAGTCTCATAAAGGCATCACTCTCCAACCAACAGCAACTCAAGCAGCTGCAGCAAAAACTTCCGCCACATCAAGCTCTACTGGAAATGCCAATGCCCATGCCAATTCCTGGGAATGGAGGTTATTTGGAGCCACCCAGCAATAATATCTCCACAACTTTGGCTCTACTCGAACCACAGCCGCAATTATGACTTTAAGACCTGCGGATTTGGCTCTACAAGAGCTTTCTATTATCTTATTTTAGTAATTTGTTAAATAACCCCAAAGACTGAATATAGTAGGAATATTTTTGTCGAGTAACATTGTCGGCTACATTTCGTAAATGTGTCTTTTACACCAGTTTTATAAGATCCATTTTATTTAACAATTATCGATCAGATTGTGAGATATGTGCTCATTTTTAATCACCCCATATGTATTTACGTATGTAGGCATCACTTTAATAGGGCTTGTACAAAATGTAAAGGAATTCATTATTTTATTAAAATTATTCATTCATACTAAGCTGTAAGATGTATTTTTAGACCCTGTACCCAAAGGGTAAAATTCATGAATTTTATCAAGATTGGTTAATTAGAAAGCGCACAATAAATACGCAAAGTTTACAGGCGCTAACGACAGCAATCTGTTTATTTGCTCAAATAAACGGTAAATCGCTTGCGGTCGGAGGTTGATTTTTCGAGGAAGTTCCGCTGACAACGCACTACCTTCATATATGAAAATATGCATGAATGTGCGCCTTCAATTTATTTATACTGTATTAGCTACTTGCTTCGAAATGTAGATGGTGGTGCAATGGTTAGGACGTCTGGTTGACAACACGGAGGTCTCAGGCTCGAACCCCAGACTGGACTTGGTAGTTAATTTTTTTTCGTTCTTGATTTATTCTGCATATAGCAAATTAGTACAGGGTCTTTAACAGTCGGGAAACTCGACTGTAACGTTCTTACTTGTTTAAATATGGTTTACAAAATTCACAGTCAAATACTTTTTTCTCTCTAACCTTAATGCAATTTATTTCTATATTGTTGCTAATTTAATCTTATATAATATTCATTTAATTCATTTGAGGAGTCTAGTGAATTAAAAAAAAATAAAAATATTAAAAAAAACCTGGTTTCTTTATTTATTTAAAAGCTTGTTTTACATGAAATTAAAACGGATTAAGAAAATGGAACCAACTACGTGACATTAACATTAACGTTAATTTTATAATTTTCATGGTGATGAAGTTACGATGGTGTTTGGTTGGGAATGCATGCTTGATTTTTTTCGACTTCACGTGCAGCGCGGCGATTATATGCCTCGATTTGCCCTTAGGTCGCTTAGCCTGGTTAAGAGTTGGCAACCTGGTTGGTATAAGTTGTTTGTTTGTAGCTGTGGCTTCACCCTTTATTAAATGCTCGACCGGTTCATTGCTAAAACCAAATTTCAACAACGATTACGTTGTTATACCCTTAAGTCGAAAAATGGAGGAACCTATTGCATTCGTGCAAATGTACATATAAATGAGATAAAGCTTTTCCGGCGCTGTAAGGTAATAACTTTTTTTTTACTTTTTGGAGGTGAGGTCAGCATTCTTTTCTTTCTGGCTTTATTTTAAAGTTTCAGTCGAGTTTTCCGATTGTTAAATACACTGTACCAAAACAAGTAAGAACGTTAGTCGAGTTTCCCGACTGTTACAGACCCTGTACAAATTTGGTTATAAGCTAAATAAATTAAAACCAAAAAAATATATATATTTACACAGAGTCCGGTCTAGGATTCGATCCTAAGGTCTTCACGCTTTCAATCTAACGTCGTAACCTTTCGACCACACAAAACTTTATAAATCAGAAGCTAATACAGTAAAAATATATTGAAGGCACACATTCATACATATGGATATGAAGGTAGTGGCAGCTGCAGCTGCAGCGGCACTTCCGAGAAAAATCAACCACCGAACGCAAGCAATTTACCGTTTGTTTGAGCAAATAACAAATTGCTTGTGTTTAGCGCCTGTAAACTTTGGGTATTTTTTGTGCGCCTTTTAATTAACCAATATTGATGAAATTTTCAGGATCGGTAGAAATCTATGCATGTGTGTTTTTAAAAAAAATGTTGCTTAAAAATTGTGCAGTGCAGGGCAGTGCAAAAATTAAAATACAAATTGCGGGGGCGGTGGGCGTGGCGCCGACTTAAAAAATAACTCTAATTGCGTCAGTTTTAGGATAATCTACACTGGTAATACGGTTCCTCTAGCTCTTACAGTTGCTGAGATCCGTGTGTTCATCCGGACGGACGGACGGACAGACGGGCATGGCTATATCGACTAAGCTCGCCATGCTGATCAAGAATATATATTCTTTGTGGGGTCTGTCACGCCTCCTTCTACCTGTTACATACATTTTCCCAAACTTAATATACCCTTTACCCTTTGCCTACAAAACGTTCGATAGTAAGTATGGCAACTATAGGACCGACAGAAAGCAACTAGATCGACTTCACTGATCATGCTGCGGAGCTGTCTCCTTCACTGCGTCACAAACTCCGGTCGAAATTATAATAACCTCTGCAAGGGTATAACAAAAGAAGTCAGAACATTAAAGTCGAGTTTCCCGACTGTTAAAGTCCCTGTACCAATTTGGATACAAGCAAAATCAATCAAGAACGAAAAACAAAAAAAAAACCGTCCAAGTCTGTTCTGTGACTCGAGCCTGAGACCTCCGTATTGTCAACCTGACGTCCTAACCATTGCACCACCATATACATTTCGAAGCAAGTAGCTAATACAGTATACATAAATTGGGGGCGCACATTCATGCATATTTTCATTTGTAAAGGTAGTGCGTTGTCAGCGGCATTTCCTAGAAAAATCAACCCCGACCGCAAGCGATTTACCGATTATTTGAGCAAATAAACAGATTGCTTGTTGTTGGCAGCTGTAAACTTTGGTATTTATTGTGCGCTTCTAATTAACCAAACTTAATGAAATTTTCAGGATCGGTAGAAATCCATGCTAAAATTGCGTAAAAAAATGTTTGATATCGCTAGCTTGAAAATTGTGTTGTGCAGTGCAGTGCAAACATTAAAACAACTGTTGTTAAATCGATATGTTTTTGATGGCAAGGACACCTTAGTCTACATAGCTTAAATATGTCACATCAGAAAGCATCAGACTAGTATTGAATAGCTTTAAAGTAAATAAATTAATGCCAAAACGTCTGAGAATTTGACCACTTTTGACATAGACATAGGGTAAAATGACTGCAAAAACCACCTAATTTGGACGACAAAAACCTGGAGAATCTTCCTGTGGTCTATGAAAGTAAAAAAAAATATTTTTAAATGATAATTATGTAGATCTTATATAAATTTACTACCAAAAGCGTAATATAGACCCAAAACATACCTGCAAAAAAGGCACCAAACTGATTTGGATGCAGATCTCATCAAGGCCAGCTGATAACAAAAATGGAAATACCGTTGAAAATCTTTCGTGTAATGATGGAAAAATGTGTGTAATGCTAAACCAAAATCAATTGATATCTGAAGCTGTATATAAAGGTAGTGCGTTCTCAGCGGCACTCTCTATAAAACCCAACTTGAACAATTCCATTTTGCAGTGTTTCGCAGTATAGAAATAATATTAAAATAAAAAAAGTGTATACAAAAAATTGATAAAAAATAAGAAAGGAAGGCTAGCTTCGGTACCCGAAGCTTATAATACCCTTGCAGCCCAGTTGCCTTCAAACCGTTCGATCGTTTAAATGGCAGCTATAGGATAAAGTTTCAGGATTTTTGGTTTTTAATGTTCTAAAACGGCTTTAATGGCTTTAAACGGCTTTATAAAAACTGTATCTATCAAGAATGAATTAATTGTTTTAAAAAACACCAGAGAATATAGTAGTCCGATTTTGATGATACTATCAGGATTTGTTAAAATAGTCATTAAATAGAGTTTCCTAAAAAAAAAAACAAATTAATTATCTTAAAAAAATAGCGAATGATGGAACTTTTTCCCTTCGTTTCTATGGCAGGTATGTGATGTAGTGTTCCGATTCCGGCCGATCCGACTTATATACTACTTGCAACAGATTGAAGGGTTGGTGCAAAGTTTCAGCCCGATTGCTTTAAGACAAGGAGAAAGACAAGCTTCGGGGTCGGAAGCATAGAATAACCTTGTGTAAAACCCGTTCGATAGTGTTTATGGCAGCTATAAGATATAGATAAACACAAGAGATATGGTCAATAATCCATTCTCTCCATAGTTCTCCATAGTTTTCCGAATTTGTTAAGACTTCCAGAATAAGATAACATATTTATTAAAAAATTATTTTAAAACAATCAATAAATTGTTTTAAACAATTTAGAATTTCTAGCTTTTTTCCCAATCGGTCCCATGGCAGTTATGTCATGAATTCAGATTCCGGCCGTTCCGACTGATATAATACCTGCAGCAGATAGAAGGGTCGGTGCAAAGTTTCAGACCGATAGCTTTAAAACTGAAGACTAGCTTGCTTAGAAACAGACAGACGGGAATGGCTAGATCGACACGGCTGGTGATGCTGATCAAGAATGTATATACTTTATGGGGTTGGAGATGTCTCCATCACTGCGTTGCAAACTTCTGGTCAAAAACATAATACCCTTTGCAACGGTATAAAAATTAAATCCTACAAGTTGTAGAATAGACGGGCGGAATCGACGACGAAGACGTGATACCTATTAAAGGGGTTGGTTTGGTATTCATCACGGCTTCGGAACTGCTATTAATATATCATACTGGTGTTGTATTCCCAGTTGGTTAGTCCCCTGCAACTTGTGATGAAATATTTTTACCGAATAATTTGCGGGGTAAGGATTATTAGGATATGGTTGCGCTAAGCTTCAGTTCGTTCTGACAACTGAATTTTGACTTCTAAATTACAATCGATCGATTCATATGCTCTCTGTACATATGAAATAAGAACCTCCGTGGCTAACTATGTATCTTCAAAGTTTAAATTCAATATTTACATATGGTTAAGCTTATGTAAATACTTTTCAGAAGCCCTTTATTTTCATTCAGCTAAAATTTCTGCCAGGCAATGATTTGAGCTGTAAACTTTTTATATTATTTGGATTTGGTATTTGTTCTTCACGCCAAAATGCATAACCATACCTCATAAACTTATAAAATCCCTCATTCCTCATAAAATATGAAGATTTTATTTCGTTTTCTTGACCGTACACAAAACTGTACATTAGAGATAATACAAATAAAAGTATTATAGAGGACCGGTTTAAATAGGCTAGGACTTAGATAGAACCGTAGTTTATATGGGCTTGATCTTGAAATGGAGGCCAATGAGTGAGAAGACCAGGCACTTGAGGTCTTGCACCAGGTAGTAAAAGCAGCGAAGGCCCTCCGGGTCTTTTGACCGATTCACATCCACCAAGGATCCGGTTTTAGAGGTGGTGAACGATATATGCTCGTCGCCGATAACAATCTCCAGCTCCTGAAAAACACTTGGTTAATCTCAGAAGCCCGGCAATGTGTGAAATAACGCACCTGTCGGCCCACGCGGTCTGGCGGCGGCCAGGGGAGATCGTCCTCTTGCATGATCTCAGAGTCTATGATGATGCGCTTTAGCTCCTCCATTACAGACTGGTGGACGAAGGCCTCTTTGCGAATCATGGTGTCGTTCTTGTAGTTGGAGTTGTTGGCGTAGCGCAGCTTGCCGTCCGGCCGAAATTCGAACTCCAGAAACTCGTGCCCGAATTTGCCCTTATGGCCGACGTAATAGCGCAAATAGAAGTCCTCGGTGGACATGGTGCTGGGTATGTACGTAGGATAGTTTTTTCCTTACTTTCTCGAAAAATTCTGTTTTTTACCCAACTTTTACCGAAAATGCGGTTGAGATGGACCTTTCTCGATAGAGCTATCGATAACTCCCCTTAACTTACTTCGATAGTGCGCTTCCTGTGAATGGCAGAAATGGAAGTCGTATCACTTATCGGTGAATCGATGTCACAACAACATTGCGTGTTTGAGTCGCACTTCTGATTTTGTGTTAAAATGTAAAGCAATACGCGAAAATGGATTTACTTCAAAAAGTAGGTCTTTCTATTATTACGAAATGATGCTGTTGCTAGGGTCACAGACCCCGGGTGCATCCCCTGCAACATTGTTAGCATGGCCTTTGCGACAAAGTTGTCAATTTTTGTTTGTTTGCTCGTGCGATTTTAGTCGGTTTGGATATTGGCATCGATGTAATGGCATCCACGTCGGAACGTGAGAGAATACGCGGCATGCTCTCTTCAGTTTTAATACCAACTCCAGCACTGGCTACTTGTCCAGCCGAATCTCGGTCAAAGTAATTTTACAATAACACAAACAGCCATTAATTTGCGAGGAGTGCGAGAGAGAACTGAGAGCCGAGAGAGCGGCGCGAAGTGAAAGTGTAAGGATTCGAGGGCTCATGCGCCTCACTTGGCGGGAAAACGGAGCACGTGTGACCACAGTCGTCCTTCGGGAAAAGTTGGTCGTGCAACAAAGTTGCGCTCCGAGACGATGTTGACTCCCAATCCCATCCGCTTCACACTGAGTGCGTGCGCTCTTTACGAACGGTTGGTTACTTGGTAGAGGTTTGTTTTGACTGCTCCCCTAGAAAATCGATGACATTGAGTGCAACATTGTTGGCCGCCCCTGCGACCCTCCTGCATTCACAACCTCGGTGCATCCGCATGTGATGTGCCCCGCCTAGTAATGCTCAAGCTTATTCTCCAGGTCCCACAATATTTACAGCATTTATGCAAGCCACCGCTCTTCCTCTCTTATCTGAGCTGAGCGCTCTCCGTCCGGAAGCTAAAACCGGCGCTCCATTGGGGCGCAGTTTACAACTTTGTTAACTTCGGGCCCGGTCTTTTGTGTTTGCAGTCGGTATCGAGGACAGTAACCGGGACGGAGTTACTTTGTTGCGCATAAAATGATTTTTTCCGCAATCTGTTTTTCTTTTTTGTAAACTTAATGTGGCCAGAAAAAATTGTAAAAAGTTTTGTATTAAACCACTGAATATCTGATTAAATAAATTTGAATCGTGAATGTGTGAAAGTGAAAGGGTTTGGTATGTACCCACAATGTATGCTATACCATATACATACATACATGTTTATGTAAAGTATACATACATACGAGTACATGTTACTGTAGAAGCTTGTCGAGAACACACAAAACTAATTCCAGCCTTTGGGAAATCCCAAAATCAGGCACTTTACGAACTAGTTGCGATTAATGTACAATAAGGCATTCATTTTAATGAGCTTCAAGCTAACACAAAATAAGTTTTTTTTTTATCTCGAATAAATTGTGAATGATTAATAATGGAAAATGATTCCATTTTTAGGTCGTTTAGGGACGTAGGCGTCCTTTCGCTGCTGCTAGGAGTAAAACCTTGCACGCAACTTTTTATCGCTTGACCGAGCTATTCTGTATACATGAACCGTTTCACGAAGTAACGCGAAGTCAACATGTCAACGAACGCCCAAGCAAGTCAGTTTTCTTCACCTGCCGCCCTTAATGCAGCATGCAACCGCATGCGGGAGAGGGAGCAGGGTAAAGAAGCCAGGTCAGTAAGTACGTCGCAGCGCAATCTTCTTGAATTCCTGTGTATCTGCACAGCATGCATTGCCTGCTACTATAACAGCACCCAGTGTGGCCTAGTGTTCGACGACATAAGCGCGATCAGAGATAATAAGGACCTGCGACCACACACACCGCTGCGCAACGTCTTTCTCAATGACTTTTGGGGCACGCCGATGCGCAAGGAGCAGTCACACAAGTCCTACCGCCCACTCACCGTATTAACGTTCCGCTTCAACTACTTGCTGCATGCGCTGGAGCCATTTGGCTACCACATCGTCAACCTGCTGTTGCACATGTTGGTCTGCCTGCTTTGGCGTCGGGTCTGCCGGCTGCTGCTGCGAAAATGTGCAGCATGGGGCAGGCGCTCCGCGTCGGCCTTATCATCGGCCCAATCATCCTCGCTTAACACATGCGCCTTTGTGGCTTCTCTGCTCTTCGCCACCCACCCAGTGCATACTGAGGCCGTTACTGGCGTAGTCGGGCGCGCTGAATTGCTGTCTTCTATCTGCTTCCTGGCGGCCTTTCTCAGCTACGCAAAGTCTGTTGGCGACTCGGACTGCCCTCGTCGCACCCGCTGGCTTGATCTCCTCGCATGCTTCGGCAGTTGCTTACTGGCATCCATGCTGTGCAAGGAGCAGGGAATCACAATATCCGGAATTTGCGTGGTCTACGAATTGTTTGTTGTGCAACAGCTGAGGCCTCTGCAACTGGGCCACCTTGTTCTCCGGCTCTTCGAGGAACGACCCGAGGAGCAGTCGCCCAAGATGGCGAATTCCTCGGGCATGCGGCGCTGGTCCTCCCTAGTGCTGTGGAAGCGTCTTTCATTTGTGGCTGTCATCACACTGGTTCTATTGGTTGGCCGAGTCTATGTGATGGGCTCACAGCTGCCCATCTTCACCCGCTTCGACAACCCAGCATCTGCGGCGGATTCGCCCGAACGGCAGCTTACCTACGGCTACCTGATTTACCTGAACTGCTGGTTGCTGCTCTGTCCGGAAATTCTCTGCTGTGACTGGACAATGGGTAAGTTCAGATAGATGCATTTTGCAATGAAATGTTTTCTAAAATGCATTTATTGGACAGGCACTGTTCCACTACTAGAGGGATTAGCGGATGCTCGCAATGTGGCAACCTTGTGCACCCTCCTTGGGCTGGGAGTTTTGGTGGCCAAAGCCTGTTTTACTCGCAACTTGGCCCAATCGCGTACGCTGATCATGTGCCTTGGATGGATGGTGCTACCTTTTCTTCCGGCCTCCAATTTTTTTTTCCCAGTCGGTTTCGTGGTAGCAGAGCGAATTCTTTACATGCCGTCGATGGGTTACTGTCTTCTGGTGGCCTACGGCTATCAGCAACTCCAAAGGCGCGCGAACCACAGTTGGCGTTGTTTGGGACATTCGGCATTGGCCATTCTACTTCTTTCGCACGCTCTAAAGACGCACCAGCGAAACTGGGACTGGCGCACAGAGTACTCCCTATTCATGTCCGGTGTGCACGTTAACCACCGCAACGCGAAGCTGTATAACAACGTTGGTCACGCACTTGAGAACGATGGCAGGTTCGAGGAGGCGTTACTGTACTTTCAGCAGGCCGTGCGCATTCAGACGGACGATATCGGTGCCCACATTAACGTGGGACGTACGTTCAATCATCTTAAGCGATATGCAGAGGCCGAGCAGGCATACGTGCAGGCCAAGGCTCTTTTTCCTCAGGCTAAGCCGGGTGTCAGCTATCATGCGCGCATTGCCCCCAACCATCTCAATGTTTTCATCAACCTGGCAAATCTTATAGCCAAGAATCAGACGCGATTGGAAGAGGCTGATTATCTCTACCGGCAAGCGATTAGCATGCGCAGTGACTACGTTCAGGTGAGATATTCCGACTAATATGGGACCCAAAACGGCTAAATTTAAT
Source organism: Drosophila setifemur (assembly GCA_021224005.1). Classification (NCBI taxonomy): domain Eukaryota; kingdom Metazoa; phylum Arthropoda; class Insecta; order Diptera; family Drosophilidae; genus Drosophila; species Drosophila setifemur. Next base: position 2,676,072 of record JAJJHY010010898.1, read on the forward strand.
TCATTAATTTGCAAATAATTACAAAAATGTCATTTACAATTGGTATTTTTTAGACCCTATACCCAAAGGGTAAAGGCGTGACAGACCCCACAAAGTATATATATTCTTGATAAGCATGACGAGCTGAGTCGATATAGCCATGTCCGTCTGTTCGTCTGGATAAAAGAAAGGATCTCAGCAACTGTAGGAGCTAGAGTAACCATATTACCAGTGCAGATTCTCCTAATACTGACGCAACTGAAGTTGTCTTTTTTTCGGTGCCACGCCTACCGCCCCCGCATATTGTATTTTAATTTTTGCACTGCACAATTTTCAAACTAAAACTTTTGACAAAATTCGCATGCAATTGGAGCATGGATTTATACCCATCCTGAAAATTTCATCAAGATTGGTTAATTAGAAAGCGCACAATAAATACCCAAAGTTTACAGGCGCTAACCACAAGCAATCTGTTTATTTACTCAAACAAACGGTAAATCGCTTGCGTTCGGTGCTTGATTTTTCTAGGAAGTGCCGCTGCAGCTGCCAATACCTTCATTTACATTTGTATGAATGTGTACCTTCAATATATTTATACTGTATACCGCTGCTTTATAAAGTTTTGTGTGGTCGAACGGTTACGACATCTGATTAAAAGCGTGAAGATCTTGGCCTCCAATCCCAGACCGGACTTGGTGTAAATATATATATATTTTTTGGTTTTAATTTATTTTGCTTTTAACCAAATTTGTACATGGTCTGTAACAGACGGGAAACTCGACTGTAACGTTTTTACTTGTTTTTATATTATTTAAGTGTGCGCAGAGGGCAACATACGGTCCTATCCAAAATATTTTAAGTATTTTTTAAACCCTTTTACCCGCAGGCGTACATCAATCGAGGCGATATCCTAATGAAGTTGAATCGTACCGCCCAGGCCCAGGAGGTATATGAGCAGGCGCTGCTCTACGACAGTGAGAACGCGGACATCTATTACAACTTAGGCGTGGTCTTTTTGGAGCAAGGAAAGAGCCAGCAAGCGCAGGTGTACTTCAACAAGGCTATTGAGCTGTTTCCAGAACATGACCAGGCGCTGCTGAACTCGGCCATTCTGCTTCAGGAGCTGGGCGGCGAAGAAGCGCGTCGGCTGTCCCGTTCTCGTCTGTACAAGGTGCTGGCCAAAGATGACCAAAACGAGAAGGTGTACTTTAACCTGGGAATGCTAGCCATGGATGAGTCGAGTTTTGATGAGGCGGAGCAGTTCTTCAAGAGGGCCATCCATTTAAAGCCGGACTTCCGGAGCGCCCTCTTCAACCTAGCTCTATTGCTAGCGGACACAAAGCGCCCCCTAGATGCGGTGCCCTTCCTTAACCAATTGATCCGCCATCACGCATCGCATGTGAAGGGCCTGATACTGTTGGGCGACATTTACATAAACCACTTAAAGGACCTGGATGCGGCAGAAAAGTCCTACCGTAGTATTCTTCAGTATGATCCGCTAAACACCCAGGGGTTGCACAACCTGTGCGTGGTGTTCGTGGAGCGTAAACGCCTTGCGAAGGCGGCTGCATGCTTACAGTACGCCCAACGTTTAGCCCCAGCTGAGGACTATATCAGCCGGCATCTGCATATAGTGCATGCAAGGTTGCAAAAAATAAACATGTTACCTGAGACGGCGCCTGAACGGAAGCTCGCTTACGAGGACTACGATCCTCTGGAGTTCAAATTGCCTCAGGATCGGCAAAAGCACAAGCCGCGGAAGCAATCATAGCAAAGACAGGCTAAAAAGACTAACAAAGGCAAAGGAAATTTGCAGGGTCTCAGTACTTATTAGTTACAGTTGGATCTGAACCCATTTTGACGATGTTTTTACAACTTTTTTGACCCTTGCCATTTGGTAATGTTAATTACCATTTTCCTTTTGTACATACAATATTATTTAGATGTAGAATGGCAGATGTTTACTTAATGACGTAAATAAATGTACTTAACTAAAATAAATAAACATAAAAAACTGCGCTTATCAAAGATGGTGTTTTCATAGAATTCTCGTACATCCGATTTACTCATTCTTTTTATTAGATTTGCATTGTGATATGGAGTCATACATACATAAATAAATTCTTAACTTGATCTAATTTGCTCGCTCAATGAAAAATAATTCATTGATTAAGTTGGCTGCATAAATGTATTGGGAGCCCAGCTCAAACTAAACAAAACTAAAACAAATGCGATTACTATTAGACCTTAAATGTTCTCTCACATAATATCCGTTCTCCTTTTGCTCGCTATATGCGGATTATAAAATTGATACTTCATTTTGATGACATTTACTTCGGTTTGCTTGCAGTTGAACCTATTGTAAAATAGACACATTGAGATTTACAAAATTAAATGACTATTTTGTTTATAAAATCGGTGAGCTTATTCTGAATAAATGTCATATAATGAGAGCTACAAACGATGTCCTACCGATTCCCGGCTCTGACCGCGATGTTCTTGTGTGACTAGATTTCCGAGACTATTTTGAACAAGGTTTTGGCCTAAGTCGCTTCCGTTCAGATAAATGTACATAAGGCAGAGGGTTAAGCCTGGATCCAGAGTAGGAATCGGGCTCACTCGCAGGCTATTTTGCCATCAAAACTGCTGAGAGCTATGGCGAAGGCTTGTATTGCACAGAGCGGATAGCGATAGTCCATGGTGAACACATCCTCAGAAGTCCGTCCGAACTGCATAACGATGTACTCAGGATCGGAGTCGTGGACAAGCTGAAAGTTTTTCACCGAAGCCTGGGTGACGCGACCATGAAAGTTAAGCACATACGACTGGGTTTCGTCGTTCCACACGGGCGTCTTATTGTGCAGTTCCACTATGTTGTCCATATTCTGAATGCAAAGATTGCTCAGTAGGGGAATACAAATCTTGCTAAAAGTTAATGAACCTTCATTTTATACAGGTCGAGAATGCCCTGTTGCTTGGGATCCGCAGAACTGATCTTGACACGTTGGTCTTCCTCAGTCATTCCGGGCAGTATAACAGTCATGTTGCGGGGCCCCTTGAATCCAAGAATGTTGGTGTCCTGCAAAAAAAATCTTAATTATTATGTATATTTATTTTGATCATGATGAACCTAATACCAGTTATACGTTGCAAACAATTGCAATATATATTTAGTAAATTAAATTTAAATAAATCTGTATAAACGCAAGCCATAACAGTTAAGTTAACAAAAGTTCATAGGTAATTTTTGGCGAATGGCGTCTAAATACTTGAAAGATTCTGTTAATATTAATCTAAATTTCAGTCTTAAAGATTTTCTTTAATTTCATAAATACATCAAATTTGGTTTAAAGGGTCTTTAAAACTTTAAAGCAAAAACAAGAAACGAAGGCTATCTATAGAATATAATGGTCTGATTTTTGATTTTTAATTTTCTAAATTAGATTTAATGCCTATGAAAAGTATATTTCCAAGAATGAATTAATCATATTTATAAACACCAGAGTTATGATTAATGACCCTTTCTCCCATCGCAACAAATAGAAGGGTTGGTGCAAAGTTTCAGCCCGATCGGTTACTGAGGAACTAGTTTGTGTCTGAACAGACAGACGGAAAGACAGACAGATGAACATGGCTAGATCGACTCTGCTGGTGATGCTTATAAATACATACTTTATGGGGTCGTAGATGTCTCCTTCACTGCGTTGCATACTTCTGCTCAAAATTATATTACCCCCTGCAAGGGTATAAGAACAAGACGGGAAGGATAGCTTGGGGGCCCGAAGCTGAATACCCTTGCAAGCTAGTTGCCTCCAAACCGTTTGATATTCTGTATTCCAACTAAAGAATATAAGGGTCCGATTTCTTAGACCATATTCCCAAAGGGTAAAGAGTATATTAGTTTTGTGCAAATGTGTGTAACAGAAAATATGTATTCTTGATCTTGATGAGCTGATGATCCGTCGGTCCGTCAGGATGATCGAAAGGATCTCAGAAACTATAAAAGCTATAGGAACCAAGTTCTCCTAATACTGACGCATATAAAGTTTATTTTTTTATTCATTGCCACGCCCAACGTCCATATATTTATGATAAGTCTAGATAGTGGCCTCTGAGAACGCACTGCCTTCATATACATATGTACATACATATGTGTACCTTAATTATAATTGTAGTGCATTAGCTTATTGTTTAAAAATGTCCACCTTAATATTTTTATTCTTGATATAAAAAAATGGTAAAGGGCTCATCGTTCCTATGGCAGCTGTAGGATAAAGTGGTTGGATTTTAATGGGACTTTGAGGAATGGTTAACATAGTATAAATTTTTATTTAGAAAGCTTTAAAACTGAGAGACTAGTTGGCGTAGAAACAGACAAACGGGCATGGCTAGATGGAGTCGGATTGTGATGCTGATCAAGAATATATATACAGCTGTGTTTAACACAACACAGCAACACAATTGAGACGAGAAAAAAATAATTGGTCAAACATTTTTTTAATTTTAGTGATAACTTAACAATTGTATATAATTTTCGAATATATTTACAGTTTTATTTGTCGTAAAGTTTTATACAAAAATTTAATAAAAAAACATTTTAAGAAATAAAAGTGCGATTTAGAATTAATAAAGGATTAAACTTAAATTTAATTTTATATTTCATGTTCCACATGATTCCTATGCTCTAATACTTTCTTGTATACCCTTTATTTTCTAGATTGCATCGCCGCTGCAGGGAGTTAATAAGGTCCTGGAAGGACTTTAAAGCCAATGCCTTCTTAACTGTGTCCCAAAGCTGCTGCTTATTTGCAGGATATGATGATGCTACGACATATTTAATGTCTTCCAACATGTTTTCGATCGGATTAAGATTCGGCGACTTAGCTGGCCAGGACATCACATCAATTTTTTTCGACGCAAAACAAATCTTCAGCTTGTGGGTTTTGCAGCGTTCTCCTGTTGGATCACCCACTGTAATGATATTTTTACATTTGGCATATTTCAGCATTACATGCTCTAAGCTTTTACATTTAAACTCTGATCCATTATAAAATTGATAATATGGATTGCACCTATGCCGATTTAAGAAGAACAAGCCCATATCAAATTAATCAGTCCATAGTGATTAGTTGTGTATCTGGGGTGATATTCCATGTTTAGTGGACGACGGGTATATTTTCAGAAGCCTGATATACCAAAAAGTTCAATTTACCTTTTATCAGAACTCACTCACAGAATTCACCATTCCTACCAAATTTTTAATTTTGTTATTGTTTTTTTAGCTGAACTATTAATTCTCTCTTCTTGTTTGTACAATGCTTTTTTTCATACACTAAATATATGGAACAAACCCACAAGCATACGATTTTATATAACAATCTTCGAAATACCTAATTAGACTATTATTTATACATACCAATGAAAGATAAGTCGTTAAAAAATAGGCGACTACTATCTTTATGAACAGCTTTTTTTTTGGCACATTTTACAAAATAAGTGAAAAATAATTTTAAAAAAATATATATATAGCGAAAGAGACTTTTAATGAGACTTTTTAGTGATTTCCGTCTTAGAATTGCATAATATCAAAAGCAAGTAATGGTATTTGCGCGGGTAATCATGCTAAAACTTAACTGTACTTTGTATGGTCGGAGATGTACTCCACTGCTTTGTAAACTTCTGGTCACAATTATAATATCCTAGAAAAAATAGTTGAAATGCTGCGATCCATTTATAAACTTATAAAATAATAGTTTAGCTATTAAGATATAGCTTTAAGGGTCCACTTCTCTAATTTTATACCAAAACTTTAATATTAAAGCTTCTCCAAATTCATTTCATAATTATGAAAAAATACTCAAAATATTTGAACGTTTTTAGAAAATTATTATTTTTAGAAAATTATTGTGTTACTTACATAAATAATGACAGCCAAATCAAGCCGAGGACTCTCCATGCTCTCCTTGCTTCCATTGTCAAAAACCGTGAAGGACGTCCCGAAGACATTCGAACGGAGTTTTCCACAGAAGCCATCAGCATTTCGAGAAAGATCCGTAGGATCGCAGCTGACAATGTAGTTTGATGTCTTGCTCTTCTTGCGTTTACGACCTGCAAAAGGAGTAGATTTCCTAAGAAGGGAGTTGTTTAAAATGCAAGTTTTAAGCTACCTCCTAGAAGGAATATCTTTTTTCCGTAGTCTCGTTCCAAGTGTAGATAGTAGATGGGAAAGAGACCCCGATCCATTCCTTTTCTGTCGCGAGTAATGCGGCACTTGTACAGCACTCCCTGCGGCGCCGGCTGCATCACAAACTGGTCAATATTGCCGATGACATCGCCCTCGGATTCGCTTCCGGCTCCGTTGCCTGTTCCGTTACTGCTACCATCCAGCGTAGCCTCCTTGAATGGCGATGCAGTCTGGCCAGAGGGCCGCACTGCAGCCGTTCCAGTCACGTTGCGGTTGGCGTAATCGTCTTCGTCTAGGGTTTCGGTAAACGATTGTTGGCGCGTCCGCGGGCGCTGTGATTTCGTAGAGTTTGCACTATGCGTGGCGGGCTGATGCTGCTCAATAATCGTTACTGGACTGCTTTCCTCGTCCTCCAACTCGTGCGACGAGATCTCCTCGATAAGATCTGCGGAAAATTGACAATCTTTGTAATGACGATTGAACAAAAATATTTGTATAATCCAGAATTCGTTTTAAAAGGCGAGAGTAATTCTGCAAAAGGAATAAGGAAGCGTCAGCGTCGAGCTAGATGCGCGCGACTACCAATTTAAAAAAAAAAAACATGTAAGAATATTACTGAAGAGTTTCCAGCTGACTAATACCCAGTAGATGCATATAAAAATTAAAAAAGAAAAAACCAAAAAATTATAAAACATTGCAACGTATAAAAAGCAACAATGAACTACCCTGTCTGGGATTGAAACAGGGAATACATTCCTAAGGAAATAACAAATACAGTATATAAAGGTAGGGTGTTTAAGCGTCCACTCTCTAGAAAAGTCAACTTAAACAACTTCATTATGCAGTGTTTCCTAACAAATAATATGGAGGTGGAATAAATTACCACTTATTTAAGCAAATGAACAGATAGCTTGTTGTTAGCGGTCTATAGACTTCGCTTATAATCAAACTAGACTAGCGAAAAAATTGTGCAGTGCAGTGTAGACCTAGAGTACAAATTGAGGGGTAGAGGGCGTGACTTCATCTGCGTCAGTATTAGGAGATATTGACTATGTTGACTCAGCTCGTTTTGTTGATCAAGCATATATATATATACTTTGTGCGGATGTTTACGCTATTCACGCCTGTTAAATAAATTTGTTCAAATTTAATATACTCTTTTACCCTTTGTGTACTGGGTATAAAAACAAGTCAGAAGATTTCAGTACAGTTTCCGGACTGCTAAATTCCCTGTACCAATTTTGTTATAAGCGCCGCTCAAAATATATCACAAATATAAACAGAAAAACCAATAAATCAAAATCATAAAACACATCAAGGTATTAAATGCAAAAGCTAACAAGAAAGAAAGGATAGCTTCGGTACCCGAAGCTTAGAATACCCTTGCAGACTAGTTGCCTTTAAGCTGTTCGATCGTTTATTGTATGGCAGTTATAGGATATAGTAATCCGATTTTTGGTTTTTAATTTTCTAATTTCTATGAAAACAGTGTTTCTCAAGAATAAATTAATTATCTTGAAAAACACCAGAGTTCTGGTCAATGACCCATTTTCTCCCATCGTTCCTATGGCAGCTATAGGATATAGTAGTCCGATTTTTATGAAACTTTCAGGATATATAAATAAAATATCTTTAAAAATGGCGAAATTTTGCCACTTTTCCCAATCGTTCCTATCGCAGCTATGTGATGTAGGGTTTCCGATTGCGGCTTTTCCGACTTATTTACTACCTGCAACAGATTGAAGGGTCGGTGCAAAGTTTCAGCCCATTAGCTTTAAAACTGAGGGACTAGTTTACATAGCAACCGATAGACGGACAGACGGACAGACAGACAGACGGACATGGCTAGATCGACTCGGCTGGTGATGCTGATCAAGAATATATATACTTTATAGGGTCGGAAATGTCTCCTTCACTGCGTTACAAACTTCTGGTCAAAATTATATCGAACCGAGGCTTCCAGGCTAGGAGTGCGACATCCTAGCTCTTGCACCACCGAATATATTCTTAAGCAAATAGCAAATACAGTAAAAATATATTAAAGGCACACATTGTGTACATATGTATATGAATAAGCCGAGAACGCTACTCTCTAGAAAAGTCAGCTTGGATAACTTCAGTGTGCAGTGTTTCGTAAAAAGTAATATACAAATAATATTACAATAACATCTTAAGAATTAGCATAATTTAAAAAAGGAAAACTAACAAAAATAAAGAAAAGATAAAAGTTATATCTGGAGTCGAAGCTAAGTTCTCCAGACCTCAAACGGAATAACTTACAATTTATTTAAACAAACTTAATAACATTTTTAAGTCCGGTGGAAGTTTATGATCCAGTTGTGTGCGGTTAAAAAAAAATGGAGGGGTCTCTGACAAAAAAATAAACTTGATCTGCATCAGTATTAGAAAAATCTGCACTGCTAATATGATTCCTCAAGCTCTTACAGTTTCTGACATGCTTTCGTTCATCCAGATGGACAGACGGACATGGCAAAATCGACTCAGCTCATCTAGATCAAGAATATATATTTTTTGTGGGATCTGCCACGCTTCTTTCAGCCTGCTCTTACATATATAGAATTGCACAAACTTAATATACCCCTTAACCCTTTAGGGCCAAAAACGGTTCAAAACTAATATCCTAAACACTATAAGAGCTGAAAGCCTATTCCGAACCTGCATTATACAAATTCTGATAATACCCAAAACATAGATAAGAGAATATCAGATCTGATCAGTATTCTAGGTTATCTGTTTATCTTTAAATTAGCACCACCTCTTTCTGTTGCAGGTTGTTTGAGGAGAAGAGTTTATGTATTCATAAATTCTGAAATCCATTTAAAATATATTTAATAGTTGCTTTATATTAATTTTTGCCATAAACTGTTACGCACTTTGCTCTAATATTTTGTATGTATGCGCTTAGTTTAGTTCTTTTTCACACTTTACATTTGTACTTTTTGCTTATGAGTCAAATATCACGGTCGCGCAAAATCTTTTTAATTAAACTGAATTGAAAGAATCAAAATTTGATCGAGTTGGAAATTATCTTTACGACAGCGACATTAGGAGAGATAATTAAGGGTTTTCACCTTAATGCAAAGCTTGGTGTGCCATCCATTAACCTCAATATTTTTATTGAAAACTGAATAACCGTTACAAACTGTCATTTATTTTCTAAGCCGATTTGTGGAAAACAAATGAGATCGGATAGGATAGGAGATAGGAATTTTGTAACTGCCCTTCGGCGACCAATCTATCCTTCATTCCTCGTTAATAAAGTGGACATTTTAAGATAAGAAAACGTTCAATTGAATTTACATGCATATGTAATCATTATAAGGAATATTTTTATACCCTTGCAGAGGGTATTATAATTTTGACCAGAAATTTGTAACGCAGTGAAGGAGACGTCTCCGACCTTATAAAGTATATATATTCTTGATCAGCATCACCAGCCGAGTCGATATAGCCATGTCCGTCTGTCCGTCTGTCGGTTGCTTTGTAAACTAGTCCCTCAGTTTTAAAGCTATCGGACTGAAACTTTGCACCAACCCTTCAATCTGTTGCAAGTAGTAAATAAGTCGGAACGGCCGGAATCGGAACACTACATCACATAGCTGCCATAGGAACGATTCGGAAAAAGTGTCATAAATTTTGCCATTTTTAAAGTTAATAAATTTATTTCTTAGAAAGCTATATTAAATGATTTCTTTAACATATTCATCAAAATCGGGCCACTATATCCTATAGCTGCCATACAAACGATCACACAGTTTTAAGGCAACTGGTCTGCAAGGGTATTCTAAGCTTCGGGTACCGAAGCTAGCCTTCCTTTCTTGTTTTGTATCAAATATAAATAAATTATTGTTAGTTTACACATACCCTCTTGGTTAATAGTGCTGAGGCTACGCATGTTGTTTGAGTGGTTGCGATTCGTGTTCATGGCAGATGTAGCCATGTCTTCGGACCCCCCATTGCTGAGTATTTGGTCCGGGTTCTGAGGAGAGTTAATGAACTGCATCGGGCCGTCATAGGCGTGGAGCTCGCGGTTGTTGCTGCGCATTCCAGACATTGGCCGATACATCTGTAGATCGCTGGATTGGACCATGCCCGGTGAGGCTCGCTTCTGGCGGATGTACGCCTCCATCAGTTGGCGCTGCAAGCAGAAAGAAATGGAAAACAATCAAAAATCTTCTTTACTGCATTCAATTCAGGACTCAAATCAAATCAGGGTATATGCAATCTAACGATTGTCTAGATTGCGAACTGCCGTTGAAAACAGTGTAAGTTTAGATAGTATAAATCAATTTCCCTTGCGTTCGTTGAGGTACTTTCGGGATAGTGAGCAGCCATAACCGCAATTATTTTTGATTTACTATGCGACAATTTGCAAACGAATTTGTGTTTACCCAATTAGGCGGCCCAGTTTCGAGTTGCAACAAATTGCAAAGCAGAATTTACACCCACAAAGCGGATAAATAACGGTAATATTTGCATATGCATAAATACCCCTAATCCCCTTTCGGCCTTCCACCTGCTATGGTATGGAAAACGAACTGCTGGTAATTGGCCCATCATCCCGTCGGGTAAAAAGAGAGAATCTTAGTGATCCATCAGCGCCACCATTGGCCACCCACTTTCCGAAACCCCCGCTCTCTTATTTCGTATAATCAGTAAATGGGCTGGGTGGGTGTGGGAAAGCGAATGCAAATGGGACAGCGTCAAAACCACCGCCGAATGACATGTTGTTCGGCGGTTGATGGCAATGATTTCATTAAAGATTTAAATTTCAAGTTCACGTTCATGTGTCCCACCGCAATAAATGAAAAAAAGTTGCGCATATAACGCAAACGATAAATACCCCAGTTGAATAGATTTTCTTTATTTCCTTATAGAGGACATCGCCTAAAATATTTATTCAGATTAAAAGAAAATAGGTTGAATTTGAACACAATTCATGACAATAACACTCAAGATTGTTTTCCGTGACCCAAAGGGTAAAGGGTATATTAAGTTTGTTCAAATGTATGTAACAGGCAGAAGGAGGCCTGGCATACCCCACAAAGTAAATATATTCTTGATCAGCATGATGAGCTGTGTCGGCCCAGATGAACACACGGATCTCAGCAACTGTAAGAGCTAGAGCAACCGTATTACCAGTGTAGATTCTCCAAATACTGACACAGCTGATTTTTATTTTAATTTTTGCACTGCACTACACTGCACAACTTTCAAGCTAGACAGACATTTTTGTACGCAATTGGAGCATACATTTTTACCGATCCGTCAAGTTTGGTTAGAATTAGAAAGCGCACAAAAATATGCAAAGTTTACAGCCTCTTACAACAAACTATCTGTTTATTTGCTCAAAAAAAACGGTAAATCGCTTGCGGTTGGTTAATCTTTTAGGAAATGCAGCTGAAAACGCCCTACCTTCATATACATACTTATGTATGTATGAATGTGCGCCTTCAATATATTTATACTGTATTAGCTACTTGCTGCAAAATGTATACGGTGGTGCAATGGTTAGGACGTCTGTCAGGTTCGAGCCCAGATTCGGTAGATATTTTTTTTTTTCGTTGTTTTATTTTGCCTATAACCAAATTGGTACAGGATCTTTAACAGTCGGGAAAATCCACGGTTCTGATTTGTCTTCTTAAGGGTGCATACCTAGTTGTTGATGCAAGCAAAGCTAAGTATGTATATTCTTGTTTAGCATCAACAGCCGAATACATCGGACCACCATACTTACTAGCTACGGTGGGCACGATGCAAATGTTTTTTTTTTTTTTTTTTTTTAAAAATGTCATTTTACCAAGGTTGTAAAACTGCGATATTGGACTACACGTTAATCTTAATGGTTTTTTTGTTGTGCAATTAGCTCCATTTTGGCTTATTTATTGTTTGGCTTACATAACTGTTAGGGGTACAGGATACTGGAACTACAGAAAGTTAATATTACTCAGGATGTTATCGATGGTCGCATTCCTCTCGCGCTCCTTAGGCGCAGGATCGCACTGTAGTTGGAAATATTCGGGAAGGTCCCGCTCTGCTCCGAAGGCACTTGTCCGATTAGCACCCAGCCAGAGGTCTAGGCGGTCGTATATCACGCCCGTGGGGCCTTGCCTTAGGAACCAGTTAATGGAATCGCGGTCTTTAAGATCCGAACCCCATAGCAAGACGATGGGAACCTGCTCCTTGGCACGCTGAACAAGCGCCGGGTCTGATTTTACGAATATGGCGTTCGGCGCGATACCTCCTAAATCGAAGGCCTGGGAGAAATTTATGCTTTCTGTCACTGTACTGGTGCGAGGGTCGGCAAATACGTTCTCCTTGCTGCTGGAGAGGAAAAGCACTGGGTACATGTGTTGCTTGAAGCGCATCATTGAGCAGAGGTCCGCGTCAAAGCTCTTGAGCAGATTGAGTCTCCCGCAGCCGAATTGCTGCACCACCGTCAGTATGCGGTCTACAAAAAGGTTTTTGTCCAGCGTTTGTTTACTCTCAAACGACCCGTCTATTAATTCTTGTGGCCATTTAATCTCGATGTCGAAGCCAGTGGTCAGGTTGACCTGCTCGAAAAAGTCCTGGAGCGTAGGGAAGAGCCGATGATCAGGTGGCTCTACGTTGTTGTGCGCCGGGTACTCTATGATCTTGCTTCCTACAATTTGATATGTCTTCAGCTCTTTCAGCTGTTCGTAGGTTATATCCTTCAGCAGCACCTCGGTCAGGTCGTCACGGCTTGTCGGGGTCTTAGAGTCGATGCAGACGCGTATGGAGAAGTCGTGATGTATGATTGGTACCAGGTCGCTGGTCAGTTGCACGTCAAACTCCACGAGATCGGCGCCTAATTCGGCGGAAGCCAACATGGTGGCCACAGTGTTTTCGATCATCGGTGCTGCATTAGCTGTCACCGTAAGACTCTTTCCCAATCCCCGGTGACCAATTTCCAAGGCCGTCCAGTTAGAGCGCCAGTAGTTGGCAAAACTGGTGCGCAGGTCGAACCCCCCTTTTACCATGGGTCGGATGTGAAGGAACTCTAAGTGCAGATGACCAACAATCCTTTGCCAAAGCGGCGAGATCAAGTTGATGGTGAGTTTGCCCTCGCTACCGGTGAGCAAGTTCGGCATCAGGTGCGAATAGCCAAGCAGACGGACTAGGCTCTCATCTTGTTGCTCGGCGTACACTTCAATTAGGTAGGCCACCTGTTCCAAGTGCTCGAGGCTCACGTGGAACATAAGGATTTCGGTGGCGGTGTACGGCACTCCGTACTCCGGTTGTGTTCTGAGTTTGCTTTCCCCATACGCCATGCGCGCGTATTCCATATTTGCGCGGGCTGAACTGATGATGGGCGACAGGGTTTTTGGATCAACTGGCTGCAAACGCAGACGCAGTTGTCCGTGGCCCAGCTCCGGTGGTTCCTCCATTTTTAAAGCCTTCCGAAACACTTTGAGTTGCAGAATGCTGCCGGAATCCTGAAGCCAGCCGCGGGACAGCTCCCTCTGATTGCCAATCAAACCAAACTCGTTGCTTACATTGCCCGGGAACTTGGTGGTGCTTAAGGACCTGGCAAGGACATGCGATTCCCAACGAAGGATCTGCATGCTTCCCTTCTGACCCACTGCCGCCCCAAAGTAGCGATACTCCACGCTGCTGTTTTGTGGAATCTCTACGGAGGCAGTCCAAACGTTGTGGGTGGCGGTGCGGTTAAGGAGGACCGCCTGTCCAGCCTGCCATGAGCCTAAAACGGGAAGGTTGCCTACCAAAGCGGGACGCTCGAAAGCAGCCAATGGAGTGGCTTCCGGGATAATAACTGTAAAATTAAAGAGCAGCGGAGCGTTTCGTTTCAACGGCACGTACCGCCGAGCTGCATAGTACTTTTCGTAGTAGGAGGTATCGCAAAAGGTCTCAACGGGGAGAAGGCACAGAGTACTCAACCAGGCGACGGTGAGCGCCCCGTAAGTCTTTAACCAGGACACTGACATGTCTTCCCTCGGCGACGATCGCGGTGCGACTGATGTGGCAACTTATAGGTGCTATTATCGGAATCACAATCGCAAGATTTATGGCACCGGCCACATCTTCAATGGTGGTCAAGTGGTTCAGTTTGATAAGGGTTCGCACTAAACTGATGATTATCGAAGCCTCGGCGCGGATGCGAAATCGGTTTTGCCTGGCCGGCGGTCAAATCCGCTCTGCCAACGCACGTGTGGTCTAGACTCGTGCAGCCCCCAGACACATATACAGATACAGCGACAGCTGCAGTTGAAGATACAGATACGGACGCTATTACGACGAGCTTATCAAAAGCTTTGGGGTGGTGCCTAAGTCATCGTCATCCACGGACCGCCACAGTGGCAGATTTAAATGAATTTGATTTTGAGTGTTGCGCAAAAGCTTCACCTCCCATGGGGGGTGGATATGGGATGCGGGTTGTAGTCCCCTTATGTGGTGGCTGACCCCCAATCGAGTAATTTAAATGGTGAAAGTTTGTCAGCGTCTGTGTAATTTATCCGATTCACTCAATTATGAATTTCGTAACGTTTTGTTTTCTTTTTAAAAGGGGAGTGCTGGTGGTGGAAATAATTTTCGATTCGCGAAAGCAGATCTAGCGGGTACAGTGTCGACAATCGTATAAAGAGTAATCTGCAGAAACCGAGTAATTATATTGGTTGACGTAACCTGCCTGATTGCAGATTAACGAAGAGCTTTCCTATCTTTGAGATGTCTAGAATTCGTTTTACCTATTCGTTGGACCTCGTTTGCGGGATCTGTTCTTTTCGCGCCATTTTTGTGCGGAAAATGTAAATCCGATAGCTATAAGGGCAAATGCAAGCACTGAGCACATTCAGTAGACAGAAAGCCAAGAAAGGTTAATGCAACGCTCACGCAGGAAATCGAGTGTAGTGAGATCTGCGGAAGCAATTTTTTCAAAAGTCGAAGTACAACGAGGGTAAAGGGTGTATTAAGCTTGTGCAGATGTATATACAGACAGACGGATACGAGGCAGACCCCACAAAGTATATATATTCTTGATCAGCATTACGAGCTAAGTCGATATAGCCATGTCCGTCTGTCCGTCCGACCGGATGAACAAACGGATATTACCAGTGCAGATTCTCCTAATACTGACGCTGATAATTTTTTTTGGTCTGTGCCACGCCCACAGCCCTCTCAATTTGTATTTTAATGTTTGCACTGCACTGAACGCTAGTCTTAAGCTAGAGTCACATGCAATTAGACAATAAATTTCTACTGATCCAGAAAATCTCATCGGTTCGGTTAATTACAAAGCGCACAACAAATATGCAAAGGTTACAGCTGCTAAAAACAAAGCTATCTGTTTCTTTGCTCAAATAAACGGTAATTAATTGTTGAAAAATAAATTGCCTACAACCGAATTGGTACAGGGACTTTAACAGCCGGGAAACTCGACTGTAACGTTATTACTTGTTTCTAATTTGTCTGAAACGCACAGGGCTAAATAGACTCGGCTGGTGGTGCTGATCAAGAATATATTTACTTAACGGGGTCGTAGATGTCTACTTCCCTGCGTTGCAAACTTCTGATCATAATAATAATACCCTCTGCAAGGTTATAATAAGCTTAACGCTCAATTTCAATTCTTCATACGCAGTGTCTCGGGTGAAATACCAAATGTATCACAGCAACTTTTTGGATTTAACATTTATTTTAATTAGGGATCCGAAAAATTTGCATATTTGTACTCAAAGAAGGGTCCCAGCCAGTGCAATAAAAGAGACGAGAAAACACAAAAAGAACTCACACCAAGAAACGTACATTAAACAAGTAAGAACACTACAGTTGAGTTTCCCATTTAAATTTTAAAAACAAAGTATAATTGGCATAATTAAAAAAAAGGGAAAACAAAAAAATAGAAACAAGTTTATCAAGGTATCGCGGAAATTCGAACTCTCGGCCGCAAGTGACTTGTCATTTATTTGAGCAAATAAACAGTTAGCTTGTTGTTAGAGGCTGTAAAATTTGCCTATTTTTTGTGCGCTTTCTAATTAACGAAACTTGAGAAAATTTTCAGGATCGGTAGAAATTAATGCTCCGACTGCTTGTGAAAAAGCAGAAGCCTCTAGACTGGAAATTGTGCAGTGCAGTGCAAACATAAAAATACAAATTGAGGGGCCGTTGGGCGTGGCACGGACAAACAATTTTTTTTTATCTGCGTCAGTATTAGGAGAATGTACATTGGTAATACGGTTTATCTAGCTCTAACAGTTTCTGAGATCGGTTCGATTATCCAGACGGACAGACGGACGACTCAGCTTGTCATGCTGATCAAGAATATATATACCTTGTGGGATCTGCCACGCCTCCTTTTGCCTGTTACAGACATTTGCACAAACTGTATGTATGGGAGCCCTTTGGGTTAAGGGTCTAAAAAGAAAGGAAGGATATCTTCGGACTCCTAGATATGAATACTCTTGCAGAGAAATTGCTCCTAAAGCACTCGTTCGTTTCTATAAAGATATAACCGAATTTTAACCTAATTAATAACAAATTTCTCAATAAATTAATTATTTTCAAAAATACATACGATATATCAACTTTATAGTGTTCTTCTTTTTGATGAAACTTTTAGAATCTTACTAAATTATCATAAAATGGCCAGTTATAATATACAGTTAATAAACCGATAGGTAGACGGGCAGACAGGCATGGTTAGATACACTCCACTATTGATGCTGGTATATGTACATATGTATATTTAAATACATATACACTTTTTAGAGTCGCAGATGTCTCTTTTACTGGGCTGAATTATAATACCCTCAGCAAGGGTATTAAAAGGTCAATAAGTTTAGCTTGCTGATATTGGGTGTGGGCGGCATACTTTCGGGGGTCGTGTAATAAAATTATTACTTATACGCCCTGTACCGCAACTGGAATATTGAGAGTATCATCAAGCCAAACAGCAACAGTGTTTTATGGTTTTTTGTTGTCGTCGCTTGTTTGTTGTTTGTAAATGCGACAAAAGCCAGAACAAGCAAATCAAACGCCCTTTAACCATTCGGCATGGATTTTCAGCTGGGAGCTAATGTTTTTTGTCATAAAAGATTATAAGCATGTATTATAGCGACTTAAGTGAGCTTCCGCAATGCCAAAAAGCCAAAAGGCAACTTATTCAACGGTGGCAGGATAAAGCAAGTTAAGCCCCATTCAATTTTCAAAGCTTGGAGAATGCCCAACTTGGAAACTCACCCGGCTAGACTCACAAACAAGCAAAACCGAAAAACCGATGGAGTGGAAAAATGGTTATACATTTTCAGCATAGTCAACAGACAATAGCCAGCTGTCATCACAATCCGGCCGCAAATGCGGGATGGGGTTGTTCCTGCGTCGAAACTATTAGAAGAGTATCTGACCGGCTCTTCGCCTTTATCTTTCGTTGTCCTTATTGGATGTTTGGCCCCAGCTTTTGTTGGTTTTGGCCACATTGACATTCATTTACATCTCGCTTCATTAAACTATAAGCCATGGCCATGTTGGGCGTGTCATGTTCGTATTGTGCATCTTAAACGGAGACACAATCCTAAACATGCCGGTGGAGGATGTGGCAATCGGGTTGAAGTGTTAAGTGCTCCCGAAATTGGATAAAAATCTTGGGAACATCGGGTTATAGAAACGAAAACGGAATACTCGGCTACTTGCAGTAACCCTTGTGTATATATATTTTTGAACGCAGGTTAGAACAATATGTGTCGCAAGGGGTAAACTCAAAAAGAGTAGTATAAGCAGGTTATTGTATTTATATGAAGGTGAGGAAGTCACATTCTTTTTAATTGTAGTCAAACAAGAAAGGAAGGCTAGCTTAGGTACCCGAAGCTTAGAATACCCTTGCAGACCAGGTGCCTTAAAACTGTTTGATCGATTGTATGGCAGCTATAGGATATAGTGATCCGATCTTTGGTTTTGAAATTTCCAAAAAGGCTTTAATGTCTATGAAAACTGTTTTTCTCAAAAATAAATTAATTGTCTTGAAAAACACCAGAGTTATGCTTAGTGACATCACCAGTCGAGTCGATCTAGCCATGTCCGTCTGTCTGTCTGTCCGTCTGTCCGTCTGTCTGTCCGCCTGTCGGTTGCTATGTAAACTAGTCCCTCAGTTGTAAAGTTATCGATCTGAATCCTTGCACCAACCCTTCAATCTGTTGCAGGTAGTATATAAGTCGGAACGGCTGGAATCGGAACACTACATCACATAGCTGCCAAAGGAACAATTTGGAAAAAGTGTCATAAATTCGCATTTTTTTTAGATAATTATTTTTTTATTTTTAGAAAACTACATAATGACTATTTTAACATACCTTGAAAGTGTCATCAAAATCGTAACACTATATGCTATAGCTGCCATAGGAACGATGAGAGAATATGGGTCATTGAGCATAACTCTGGTGTTTTTCAAGACAATTAATTCATTCTTGAGAAATATAGTTGTCATAGACATTAAAGCCGTTTTAGAAAATTTAAAAAATTTTAAAATTAAAAATTAAAAAGTCTAGAATACCCCTGCAGACGCTGCCTTCAAAGCGTTCAATCATTTGTATGGCAGCTATAGGATATAGTGATCGCACTCTGCTGACAAAGTTTACAGGACTTGACAAAGCCACTCAAATGTCTAAAGTCCTGCTGGCGTGTGCGTGAGTGGGAGATTTAGGTGTGAGTGTGCGACTGTAGCAAAAAGCCTTTGAGCCGCGGAATATCCTCAGGCGCAAATTAGTTTCGTTTTTAGTGTAATACCTCCCTTTGTATGCAAACTTCGAACAAAAAGAAGAATAACAAAAAAAGCCAACAAAAAACGACGAACGACATTCACTGCCTCCGTGAATATGCGCCTCCGTGAGTAAGTGTGTAAGTGTAAGTGTGTGTTGTGCGCCCGAGAGTATGTAGTGAAATGTAACGAGGTGCAAGTGACTGAACAAGGAAAAGAATTAGAAAACAATCGCTGCGCCAACGGAGATACCTTGGCCTGAATACTATTGGCAAGGAACTTTACAATTGCATATGGGAATAAAATGAGCGGAATTCTAGCGATGGATTTCCACTAATGTGGAACTAGTTTGCTATTTAGAGTGCCAATTTCGCATTTTAAAACCTAGTATATGTATATCTTTTATTAAATTTATATTTTTATATTCCACATTAAGAGCAATGAGCTTTTATATATTTTGTTGGAACAAAAACTTTGGCCGAAATTAAAAACCTTACAAGTTCTCTTTACATTTTAAATAGTATTTTAATATTTTTTGGTGGCATTTCAAAATCCAAAATTTAAAATGGAGGCACAGTTCAGTGATTCCGAAGTTACATCGATATGTTATACATATTTGTGGGTGTTGGTAGGTATGTACATACATATGTACATATGTGTCAGTATGAGTCAGCATGAGTTCATTGTTAGGAGTAGGACACACGGCAACATGGGCCTATAGTTGGGCTTGTTGACGCTTATTCAACTGCACCCATGAGTCGGTTAGCTGTGCCGCTTTGAAAAGGTCAAATCAGATTCAGCTCTGGCATGTGTCCGCTTGGTCTGTTCTCTATCCGCTGGCGCACTACGCATTAGGGCAATAGTTTGTCTCCAATTCCCCGGATATGCCAAGTCCTTATACGAAATACGGCAAGAATTGTTTGTGCAAAGCAAACAAAAAGAGTTGGCAGGTGGTGACGAGCGAATTGGTTACCTGGCTATTGTTGCCCGGGAATGTAAGTATATATGTATGTAAATAGCATACAGAAAAACAAGAAAGGAAGGCTAGCTTCGGGCCCCGAAGCTTAGAATACCCTTGTCGACTAGTTGCCTTCAAACCTTTCTATAGTTTGTATGACATCTATAGAATATAGTCGTCCGATTTTTGGGTTTATTATTTGTGTACCCTTGCAGAGGGTATTATAATTTTGACCAAAAGCTTGTAACGCAGTGAAGGAGACATCTCCGACCCTATAGAATATATATATTCTTGATCGGCTTTACCAGCCGAGTCGATCTAGCCATGTCCGTCTGTCTGTCCGTCTGTCTGCCCGTCTGCCTGTCCGTCAGTCTGTTCGTCTGTCGGTTGCTATGTAAACTAGTTTCTCAGTTTTAAAGCTATCGGGCTGAGACTTTGCACCAACCCTTCAATCTGTTGCAGGTAGTATATATGTCGAAACGGACATCCGGAATCGGAACACTACATGGGAACGATGGGAACATGGGAAAGTGCCATAAATTCGCCATTTTTAAATTTATTTATAATTTTTTTTTTTTAACTATTAACTATTTTAACATATCCTGAAAGTTTTATCAAAATCGGACTACTATATCCTATAGCTGCCATACAAACGATTGAACGGTGTGAAAGCAACTGGTCTGCAAGGGTATTCTACGCTTCGGGTACCGAAGCTAGCCTTCCTTTCTTGTATTTTGTTATTTTTAAATTTCTTTTAGTTAATTTTAGCTAATTATTAAGTATTTCTGTAAAATTATTTCTATATTGTTTGTTAAGAAACACAGCAAAATGGGGTTACTTTTCTAGAGAATAGCCACTGATAACGCACGACCTTCATATACATGTGAATGTGTATATGTATATGTGTATACTGTATTAGCTACGTTCTTCGAAATGTATATGGTGGTGCAAAAGTTAGAATGTCTGGCTAATAACACGGTGGTCCCATATACAAAGTGAAGGAGACATCACCGCATAAAGTTTATATATTCTTGATCAGCATCAGCAGCCGAGTCGATCTAGTCATGTCCGTCTGTCTTTCCGTTTGCCCGTCTGTCGTTTGCTGTCTTTCAGTTTTGAAGCTCATCATTGAGCATAACTCTGGTATTTTTTTTTTAGGTCAATGAATTAATTCTTGTAAAATATTGTTTTCATATACATAAACACCGTTTTATAAAATTAAAAACCAAAAGTCTAACGGCTTGAAGGCAACTGGTCTGCAAGGGTATTCTTCGCTTCGGTCTCCGAAGCTAGTCTGTTTTGTTATACCCTTGCAGAGGGTATTATAATTTTGACCAGAAGTTTGTAACGCTGACCAGAAGTTTGTAACACTGAGGGATACGTGTCCGACCCTAACTCAAGCAACCCAAAAAGTCGTATTGTGGTTTTCGTACTCTTTAATATAACGATCACTCTCCTCAATCGATCTTACAGGCCGATCTTAATAACTTACAAGCATGGGGTCATGCAAACTTACTGAAATTAAAGGGCTCTAAGTGCAAAGTGATGACATTTTACCGTATAGACCCTCAGTTAGCTATCTTAAAAGAATCGCGTGAGGGATGATCTTGGTGTCATACTTGATGCCAAAATAAAATTTACTGACCATATTTCGTGCATGGTAAATACGTGTGGGGGTGCTAGAGATTATAAAAAGGTAGTCAAATTCAATGACCCCTTTGCTACTAAGACTTTATACATCTCGCTTGCTCGGCCAATTCTTTAGTACGGATCATGTATCTGTTGTCCTCACTATGGAGTTCACCAAGATCGCATCGAATCCGTGAAAAAATTATTTTAGATCTTCGCTCTTAGAGGCCTAAACTGGGAGCCAAACCTTTAAGTTTAACTTCCATCATACTCTAGTAGAGTAGTAGTAACCTACCCTCATTAACTAAGAGTAGAACCATGCATGGTGTACAATTCATCCTTAAACTAATTCACAATGAGGTTGATAGTTCTGTCTTATTAGAACGCATCAACTTTAATGTGACCCGTGGACTTACTTGAAATTTTATCCCTATTAGCTTGAAACCATAGTAGTTCGAACCATGTCGTGCATAAGCCCTTTAGAGTACTTTGCTCAGACTTCAATCAATTGTACCAATGAACTTCTGATTTTTCTTCAACTAACGACCTTACTCACATTAAGTCTTTAATTCTCATCTATTTAGCGCATTACAGATCTAGGTAGTTTTCCTCGCAAATATTTTTCCTATTTTACCTGCATGGTCGGTCCTACCTTCGCAATAAATCCATATTATGCGGCTGCGTCCCTCGGTCAGTTGGGCGGGTGCTTGTTTGCATCACGTACAACGGGAACCACCAGAAAAAAATATATATGTAATGCTTCAACTATAGACGAAGTGGCAATTGTCATAGTTGGAGATCAGTTCCAACCCCGAGATATTGATCTTCATCGACGAAACAATAAATTGAATAAAACTCACCGTTGCTACGATAGATCCTGTCAGGAGCGAAGAAACCAATATATAGTGCAGCGCAATGAATTTTTACGCTTTACGTTTCATGGTTCGGAGAAACGAGAACAATCATTTAATAAAATGCCGTCAGTTGTTCCATTAGTACAAAACGTTTTTATACCCTTGCAGAGGGTATTATAATTTTGAGCAGAAGTTTGTAACGCAGTGAAGGAGACTTTTCCGACCCTATAAAGTATATATATTCTTGATCAGCATCACTAGCCGAGTCGATCTAGCCATGTCCGTCTGTCCGTCTGTCGGTTTGTATGTAAACTAGTCCCTCAGTTTTAAAGCTATCGGGCTGAAACTTTGCACCGACCCTTCTATCTGTTGCAGGTAGTATATAAGTCGGAACGGCCGGAATCGGAACACTACATCACATGGCTGCCATAGTAACGATTTTGGAAAAGTGTCATAAATTCGCCATTTTTAAAGATATTTTATCTATTTCTTGAGAAACCCCTATTAATGACTACTTTGACATATCCTGAAAGTTTCATCAAAATCGGACTACTATTTCCTATAGCTGCCATACAAACGATCAAACAGTTTAAAGGCAACTGGTCTGCAAGGGTATTCTAAGCTTCGGGTACCGAAGCTAGTCTTCCTTTCTTGTTTTTAATTGAATCAGACCAAACTACCGTTGTGGAAGTAGAGGAAGTCGACAATTACCCAACGAAATAAAATATCTTTAAAAATGTCGAGTTTATAGCACTTTTTTCCAATAGTTCCTGTGGCAGCTATCTGATGTAGTGTTCCGATTCCGGACGTTCCGACTTATATACTACCTGCAACAGATTGAAGGTTCGGTGCAAAGTTTCAGCCCGATAGCTTTAAAACTGAGAAACTATTTTACATAGCAACCGACAGACGGACACACAAACGGACAGACAGACAGACAGACAGACAGACAGACGGACATGGCTAGATCGAATCGGCTGGTGATGCTGATCAAGAATATATATACTTTATAGGGTCGGAGACGTCTCCATCACTGCGTTACAAACTTCTGGTCAAAATTATAATACCCTATGCAAGGGTATAAAAGGAAAAATATTGTATAGCAACAAGTGTTACAAAATTAAATGGATATACAAATTCTATTTTGTGTGTTCATTACTTATGTATGCAACCACAATATGCCACAGTGGTAGGGTACAGCTAGTAAACAATATATATACTCTGGTAAAAATTCAAATACTCTGTGCTAGGGTATAGAAATAGTTAATAAAAGTTAAACCCATTTAAAGATAATAACAAGCATAATTTGTATTTTAAAAATTGCAATTAGAGTGCGCAGATAGATCTGCCAGGGATGCCATCACAAATACTAAAATTGCTTATACGAGGGCTGTTCAAAAAGTATCCCGAATTTTGTGTTTTTTTTTAAAAGTTATTTATTTATTTATGAATATCTTTTTTGTCCCCTTTAAAATAATCCCCATTAGATATTATACACTTGTGCCAACGGTTTTTCCAATCTTCGAAGCACTTCAAAAATTCATTTTTTTTAATCTTGTTTAGCTCCTCCTTCGATGCCGTCTTTATCTCGTCAAGCGTAGCGTAACGTCGTCCTTTCATGGGCCTCTTCAGTTTAGGGAACAAGAAAAAGTCACAGGGGGCCAGATCTGGGGAATACGGTGGCTGCGGCATCATTAGTGTGTTGTTTTTGGCCAAAAAGTCGCGCACAAGCAACGATGTGTGAGCAGGTGCGTTATCGTGGTGCAAAAGCCAATTTTTGTTCTTCCACAAATCCGGCCGTTTCTGGCGGATTGCTTCGCGCAAATTGCGCATAACTTGCAGGTAATATTCCTTATTGACCGTTCTTCCCTGTGGCAAGAACTTATGATGCACCACGCTTCTGCAATCGAAGAAAACTGTCAGCAAAACTTTCACATTCGACCGAACTTGGCGCGCTTTTTTCGGTCTTGGTTCGTGCGGCAGCTTCCATTGAGATGATTGAACTTTGGTTTCCACGTCATAACCGTAAACCCACGATTCGTCACCAGTTATGACCCTCTGGAGCAAGTTTGCGTCGTCGCGGACAGAGTTTAACATCTCATTAGCAATGTTCATGCGATG
Organism: Drosophila setifemur; assembly: GCA_021224005.1. Classification (NCBI taxonomy): domain Eukaryota; kingdom Metazoa; phylum Arthropoda; class Insecta; order Diptera; family Drosophilidae; genus Drosophila; species Drosophila setifemur. Next base: position 2,700,545 of record JAJJHY010010898.1, read on the forward strand.
CTGTTTTTGGTCGCAATTGAGCAATTTTGGTACGAATTTCGCGGCGAAAAATCGAAAAATCAAAGACGATTCAAAACACGTGCAAGCAAAGCAGCTGTCAACAATTAAGTGAACATTCAAAATGGCCCAGCTTGTCGGCATAAGTGAGAGACATGTGTACCAACATAACGCCAAAAAAAAATCGAAATTCGAATATACGTAACCCACGAAAATTCAAAATTCGCGATACTTTTTGAACAGACCACGTATTATCCGGTTGCGGAACATATCAAAATAACTTTAGGTTCATAAACCAAACCGAACAAAAATACCCTGTCATACAGAGCCATGGCTTTATCAATTCAGCCTAATAAAGAATATTACAAACATCGCCAGCAAAATGTTAGTTACTATTTAGATAGGTGTGGAACAGAATGGAAATAATCCATTTTGCAATTAAGATATTTTGATCGATTGAATGACTAATATAGAGTTAGCATCCCCAGCCGAGTCAGTCAAATCATGTCCGAAAGCAACAAAATTATATTTTAAGATAATTAGTTGAAATTGGATTTTAAATAAAAATTGCACATTTTGTTCGAGTGTAACGAATTCTGTTCCATTCTTAATGCTCTGTATGCATGAGGGGTATGAAAGTAGAAAGCCAAACTCAGTCAACATTTAATGATTGTAAAGAGGGCATTGGATATTACTCGGTTATAGTTAACTTTTATTCTGAGGATTCTGGGAAAACTCATAAACTCGCAGTTTTTTAAGAAATGGAATTGATTCGTTGGAAATAACTTTTTTTAAGACTATTTTAAACTATCTTAAAAGTACTAATAAAACCGGACCACTGTATCCAACAGCTGAAGACAAATAATTAATAATTCGAAAATATACTTTTCATAGAGATTATAGCCGATTTAGAATATTAAAAACATAAAATCCCGATTTTATCCTATATCTGTCATAAAAACGGTCGAAGGTTTAAAGGTATTTTGTATGCAAGGATATTATAAGATTTGGGCTCCGAAGCTAGCCTTCCTTTCTTGTTTTTTTTATTTTTTGTTTTCTAAGCATAGCTTAAAAAAATAAATTCAAACATATTTCTTAAAGACCAACAACAATTTTCTTAAAAACTATGAATTGCATTTGTGAATATGTGTGGCTTTTGCAGGCAATTGAAAAACATTTAATAAAAATGCTGTTATGTGCCTTTTATTACGTTAACTGGGAAATGGCATGCGAACGAAACTTTCCACGTCCGGAAGGCCGGATGGGGCCATCAACTAACCGCAAGGGATTCGAGATCTTCTCCCTCCAAATTGGGCACGATGATAACGTCCATTCCATTCGTATTCACACATTATAATGCCATTGAATTACATTGAATTTATGCGGGGATGAATTGTATCCCAAAACAATTGCATAATCGCATTTCGAATGAGATTGCTTTACTAACTCACTCGGTAATTATGATAGGACTTGCGCATAGCAACTGGACAACGGTTTAATAAGATTGGCAAAATTGTTAATTAATTAATTGTTAATTGTTAATTAGAGCAACAGACGGGAATGTTAGGTTGTTATGGAAAACTTGGCGCAAAGATTTAGTCTTATTAGTTGCGCACGCTGCCTTCAAAGATTCTCGTGAATAGGAAACGTTTTCCTTTCATCTGTCATGATTCCGCATCCTTGAACTTCTCTGTCTCTGTTGCAGTGCTGTATTTATACCCTTGCAGTGACTACAGAATATAGCTGCTTAAGGAAAAGTTGCATAACCTACTTATAATTTTTTAATTTGCAAGGAACTACTCCGTTCTGATAGGGTTCGTTGATATCGGTCCATGACACCAAAAGCTAAAGCTGCCAAAAGCAAAACGATGGGAAAATTTGTTCACATATAACTTCTTTATCGAAAACATGAAAGAAATGCTAGTTTCGGGGTCCAAAACTTAGAATACCCTTGCAGACCAGTTACCTTCGAAGGGTTTGACAGTTTGTAGGGTTTGTAAAGAATCAATCAATTATCTTCTGTGATGTAGTATTCCGATTCTGGCCGTTCCGACTTTTATACTATCTGCAACAGATAAAAGGGTTGGTGCAAAGATTTAGCCCGATTGCTTTAATGTGATTGATAGGGTTATGAAACTTCGGAGCCTAAGAAAAGGTTACTAGCATGTACCCTCACATAATACCAACCACCCAAGGATGACGATGCCTTAGCATAGTAAGCGTCGCTATGGAAAAGTTTTATCAATAAAAACTTCTCAAAGGCTTTTGCAGCAACGTGCAATATTGCACGTTCTCCTCGACTTTCGCTCGGATGAGCTGTCATGTCATTTTTTGGTGTCGAATGTTTTTCATTCATGTGCATCTTCATTTGCAAATTCTCCAGGCCTTATGAAGATTACGTGATGGGAGGTAAGAAAATGCGAGGAACGATAACAATGCGCCAAAACCCGGTGCTTTGTGTGCGAGCGTTCTCAAATTTTATAGCAGTACCCAATTGTCTTTGGCGACTTTGAATGAGCTCTTGACCTTTACAATCAAAACCGGTTGGTATCACTGTATTCATTACGACTCAATACACTTACATTTAAAATAAGCGCCATTAAGAGAGAACTTGGTTTGTAATACTTGGAATTTGGAAAAAAAGCGCACCGTATGAAAACACTAAAGGTTATTAAACGACATAATAATATTGTTGCCTTAGTATATTACTTTAACCATTAGTTCTATTTTATCTGTATCATTCTTTTCTTATTTCGTATTAATGCCAGAAACAATTGAACCATAAGATTGTCATATGTCACTGGCAAATAATCAATAATGAATCAAGAACTAACAGTTAGTCAGGGAAAAAGTTTAATAATATTGATTAAAAAGCAAACGCTCTTAATACATATGGAAATTAAGTATTGGGTGCATTGTCAATATAGTACAGGTGGCAAGGATTCAATCGATAAAATTCAATACAAGTTAGATCAAAACAAGTAAGGTCTGTGTTGAGATAGTTTATTGATTTCTCCCTGCCTTGACGGCAGGCAGGAAGTCGGACATGACTAGATCGACTTGGCAGGTAATGTTGATCAATAAAAGGGCCTTAAAAGGGGAGAGTAGATCTCTCCACTCCTTTAGCTCTCCACTCCTTTGAAGAGTTGTGCTTTTTTCTCAAAACGTGATTACACTTATACTGCACAAAGCGATAAAAAGTAGAAATGTAGTAGTGCTTAGTAGCTTAGTAGTAGACCATAGAGCACTGTATACGGTGTATAGGTAAGTAGTTAACTACTTAAATTATTGCTTGCTAAAATCAAGTATATTAATTTGACTGCAAAACGCTAGCCAGTATTTAGTCTTAATGGAAACAATCAAATCATTCCACAGCGCTCCCACTAATTATACCAGGGACAATATAATAGGTGGGGTTAACAAAGAGTTTGCCAGGCCGAAATAAAGTTATCGGAATCAGCCGCTTTATGGTTGTGGTAGCTGGAAGCAGGGACAAGACATGTCGGTCGTGGGTGATGTTCGGAGGCAAATGAGAAAAAGTCAGTTCGAGGTATGTGGCCACAGGTCAAAAAACAAACGGAAAGCCATTTAAAATATGGTGATGAGCACGCTCCTGGCTTCTGCCCACTAAAAGGCAAAAAGGGAGAACTTTATGGGAGAGGCCCAAGACGAAGCATAAGTTAGTTGTTGCATACTCCAAGGCCTATCAAAGTCACTGACCGGAAGGCAACGCTCCATAAACGCAACATTTTTTGTTTGGAAAGTACAATGTTTTAACAGCGTTCAGCGATTTGAGTGAAACCAATAACGGATGTCAATAGCTTGTGGACGGCGCATGAAATCGTTTAAATCTTCAAACAAATTTTCTGTAGTGCTGAAAGGGTACTTAAGATGAGTTTAAACTGAAATAAAGAGAAAACCGAACATAGGAACAACCACAGTAGATCAAAATTAACATAAGCGATTTTAAAATAGCTCTGTTATACAATTTCCAAATCATTATTTCCATATTATTAGTTGAGTGTCGAAAGTCAGATTGCAAAGAGATTTTGCAAAGAAGTTTGTAAGATTTGCGAGGATTTTATTTGAAATTCCTGCCACTATTCTCGTAGTAGACAGCAATAAAATTTTTTTTATTTTCGATCTCTTCTTTGGCAGATACATTCTATGTAGAGGACAAATTTTAGTCAAATGTACTATAGACTTGGAAGCGTTTTAAACAGGCATATTCCAAAAATAAATATTTTACCTATCGTTCCTTTGCTGGGGATCCAATTTCAAATAACAGTTTTTAGATCTGACTAAGTCCCCCTTATTAAGAATCAAGTATTTATCTCAACGAATACCATTTGCACCGTTCTCCGCGAAGATACAACTGAATTGTTTTCAAAACTAACAGCACTCTCGGTGTATACCCAGAGGAAAATGATATTAAAAAAAATACAAATAAAACAATAACATACAATTTATACGAGTTTTTAAATTAAATAATTAAATTAATTTTAATAAGAAGATTAATTGCACAATGAAGCTAAAAGCTTAATATCACCCATTTACCTTGGAGGGAGCCAGAGTGTAAACGCTACCCTGAAATCTGTCAAAACTTTAACTAAAGACGAATCCAATTAAATAAATATACTATACCTATTTGCTTCTGGCTAACCCACACCTTCGCACACAAGTAAATACTTCCAGTTGGGTGTGCCAGGTAAAATGTTGAATTTCGAAATTGTTATATATATTTCAAAAGTCATCTCAACAGAGCAAACAGAGTTGTCATCAGAGTAATTGGATTGCGTTTGGTCTGATTTGTGCATATTTAAATTCTCGAATTAAATGTTAATTGTAAAATGTTTGTCAACAGTTTCTTTAACAGAAATATGCGATTTGAAGAGACTTGTCGAAGTCCCCATTTCCGGGGAGTAAGAAAAAGTGAGAGTCATAATTCTGATGACTTCAGCAAGCTGGCAACAAGGATTAATTTTACGATTAAGACCCAATTGGACATTTTCTTTTCGTACGAAAAAAAAAAAATCTTATACAAGTATGAGTAAATGGCAAATGGAAAACCACCAAATGCTGCTCAGTACCATTTCCTCAACCAGAACAACCTGATGGGAAGGGGCAGGGAGAGAAAGAACATTTCAAGGATGAGGAAAATATGATTTTGTAATAATAACACAAAGCAAGTCAGCATCTTGGGACTTCAAGTAGGGTGGGAAATTATTTGCTAGACATTGAATAAGCCATTTTTTATAAAGCTTTCTTCACAGACAATTCTTTAGAACAATTATTTCAGCTATTTCAATCTGTAATCGTGTATAATTTTTATTAAACTAGCTTTTATTGTTGAATTTGGAAAATCGATACTGCACAATTTCACAATAAATATTTATGTCTTTATCGATGTGTAATTTAAATTGGACTTATTGTATTACTAAATATGTATTTTAAGCATTGGGCAGACAGCAGGAATAATCAGTTTTAAATTGAGCAAGGTTATTAAGGTCGAACTTGATCTGCTTTCAAGACTGCTTATGTAGTATTTCTGGAAACTATTCTGTCTGCATGTTAGATTTGCTCACATATGTACATACATATTTATGAAAATATATTGAAAAATTTCACCCTTCTTATAGGGGACAAGTCCCCGAACTGGTGTTGCAAATTTAATTAATATCAGATCAGACTGGCCCATTGACCATTTACTAAAGTTGTATACGATAAATATAACCCAGAAGAACTATTAACCCAGTTAATTTTCAAGTCAAAAGAGGTCTCAACGCTATTCATATGCAAAAGAAACAAGAAAGGTAGGCTAGCTTCGGGGTCCAAAGCTTAGAATACCCTTGCAGACCAGTTGCCTTGAAACAGTTTAATAGTTTGTATGACAGCTATAGGAAATTGTTGTCGGATTTTTGTCCAAGAATAAATAAATTACATTGATAAACACCAGAGCACTTAATTAGTGATGTGCCTGCTATAAACTGTCAATTCCAGTATACCTTCTTACAACCTCAGAGAACTTGTCCCAATAAAAAGCGAATCAATGTGAAAACGGTGAGAAAGAGTTTTTGGTTTATATGATACATTTTTGTATAGTTTTTATTCAAATTATTGCGATCTAAAAATTGCAATGCAATTGCATTGCAATGTAAATATAAAACTGGTATTAAATTTGCAAAGAAACAATCAGATGGACATCCCAACATTTGTGTGCCATCCCATATTCTCATATTTATATCAATAATCCACAAAAGTTTAAAATTTAGCGACACAACGACATAAATAAACTAATTTTTGAATGTTTCACAATTTAATCAGATACAAAGTGTATTTGTTATGCAAACAAGTTGATTTTGCTGTGCATATTTTAATTCCACGCTGAGAAGGTACTGGAAACTACGTAAACTTTATCGCTCCTGCTCCTGAGCTTTTGCTGGTGTGGCTGATGCGATTGCAGGAAGTTTGTGTCTGATAAATTGAGTTAGTTTTAATTTTAGAGGGATAAAATGCCACCATGAAATTTTCCTAAATTCACCGCTTGTAATTATTTAGGCTCCTGCCCCTCCACGCCAATTTGCAAACTATTGTTAAAAGATTAATTGTGCGGGTTGCGGAGCCATGCGTCTCTTCTTTATTTTTGTTGTTTTGCTTAATAATAATCGTTTACGTTTCAATAAATTTACTTAATGAACTACTTTGCATAGAAACTTTGTTGGCTCATGCTCATGCAGGTGCCAAACAATTCCAAAAAACCAAAAACCAAAAAATCGCGGAAGAGAAAAATATTAATACTCTATTGGAGAGTATTATAATTTGGACCAACAGTTTACAAGGAGGCAATAAATGTCTATAGTGTAAATATATTATTAATCAACATATACAGCCGATCTGGCCATGTTCGTCTGTCTGTCATCTGTCGGTTTCTAAAGTTATTGGCCATCTTTTTGTTGCAGGTAATATAATTCGGAACAGCTGAAATCGGAAAAACATCACTAAGCTGCCATAGGATCGATTTTTTGACCAGAAGTTTGTAACGCAGTGAAGGAGACGTCTCCGACCCTATAAAGTATATATATTCTTGATCAGCATCACCAGTCGAGTCGATCTAGCCATGTCCGACTGTCCGTCTGTCTGTCCGTCCATCGGTTGCTATGTAAACTAGTTTCTCAGTTTTCAAGCTATCGGACTGAAACTTTGCACCGACCCCTCACTCTGTTGCAGGTAGTATATAATTCTGAACGGCCGGAATCGGAACACTACATCACAAAGCTGCCATAGAAACGATTGAGAAAATAATAAATACATTTTTAGACCCTGTCCCCAAAGGGAAAAGGGTATATTAAGTTTGTGCAAATGTATGTAACAGGCACAAGGTGGCGTGGCAGACCCCACAAAGAATATATATTCTTGATCAGCATGACGAGCTGAGTCGATATAGCCGTGTCTGTCTGTCCGCCCATCCGTCTCGGCAAGAATCTCCTAATACCGACGCAGCTGAAGTTTATTATTGTTTGTCTGTGCCGCGCCCACCACCCCCGCAATTTGTACTTTTAATTTTTGCACTGCACTGCACTGCACAATTTTCAAGCTACCTTCATATACATATGTATGAATGTGTGCCTTCAATATATTTATATATATATTTTAACGAATGGTTACGACGTTTGTCTGAAAGCACGAAGATCTTGGGTTCGAGTCCCAGACCGGACTCGGTGTTAATATATATTTTTTTTTGGTTTTGATTTATTTTGCTTATAACCAAATTTGTACAGGGTCTGTAACAGTCGGGAATTTCGACTGTAACATTTTTACTTGCTTAAGATAATTGACTGAGTATATATTGACTATATCCAAAAGCTGGCCTAGGAACGATGGGAGAAAATGGGTCATAAATGGGCATAACATTTAATGCATTCTTGGAAAATATAGTTTCAATAGATATTAAATCCGCTTTGGCAATTAAAAAGAAAAAACCTATAGCTCCAATACAAACGATCGACCGGTTTGAAGGCAACTGGTCTCCAAGGGTGTTTTAATCTTCGGGCCCCGATACTAGCCTTCTTTTCTTGTTTTCAATTGACTCTCAAAATGTTTTATCAAATTTTATTAACCTTACAGTAAATATGTATATAAACAAAGGAAGTTTTGGGAAGTTCCGTTGGAAACAAGTGGGTTTCCCGAATGGTTTACTTATACATATGTACGATTTATGTATGCATGTATTAAAGGATACAAATTGAGTGATTTTAATACTCTGCTTTATTGACTGGCTTAACTCGCAGCCAAGTTTCTAAGGATTTTAGTCTCTTCCCTTTCGTCAGTTATTAAAATTCTATGCGCAACACGAAGCTTGGAAATAATTTTAAACACACTCATTGTTCATAGTTCTCGTTGTTTGTCTGTCAATTTCTGAATACCGGGAACGGGAGTTTCGCTAGAGTTGCCCATAGTTACACAGGACACCAACAAGAATCGTCGCCCGCGCCGGCGTCCACTTTATGGGGTGGATGTCGATGTACACCAAGTAATATGTTAATTGTCTGATTCTTCTAAGTGGAAAGAAAAATTAAGATATCGTCAGCCATCGGCTAAATATCCTTGCTGTTAGTTGAATTCTGACCAGCGATAACAAATAAGTAGCTTTTGTTGTGGGTAATTGCATTTGGGATTAACATTGTTTTGATATTTTTGAGCAAAATCATCCGGACACGAAATCAAACCAACTCGATGGACCTTGAACTCTCAATTCTTGGTTCTGAATATTGAAGTTGATTGATTGGATGAGGGCTGAGGATTTCAGTGGACGTCGTGCCATCAAACATAAATAAGGCCAATGACAATCCAATCGGATTGCAGCGACTGCACCTTCAAAGCCACACTCGAGGTCTGTTAAGGTGAAGTTTCGATTTATTTAAGTGCCGTTTCCCGGACAACCAAAGTTCCGATGGGCCAATTGAATCAGGCACAACAAAACCGTCCAAGAGGACAAAAAACATATGCCTCAAATATAATCAAGAAAGAATAATCAATACCAAAATATTTATAATCAGATAGCGGTCCGGAACACCATCCTAATACTTGTCGAACTTATGCATTATTAATTCCTTAAACAAACTTAAAGTTTCGACAAATTTCTAAAATTCTGTTTAATGTATAAACTAAAAACATACCTGTTGTTCCATTTTCTGATTACGACTTCCTATTGCGGACATTTTTTTCACTTTAACTAATTACTCCAAAGAAGATACAGGCAAAGAAGACAGATACGTTTATTCCAAGCTGATTTCAAAAAACTATAAAAGCGGCATTTGGCAGATTTCCAAATGACATCTGTTGAAAAAACAAAACAAACCAAGAGAATCGTCCAAGGCGAATGCAGTCACACACACCTCGTGGCAGTTCGTGTCGCGTACATGCGACTGCAAAAACAAAAACTTATGGGCAGAGAGTGAGCGAGGGGAGAGTGACAAAGGAGAGGGTGACTTTAGCGAACAGCTGCTCTTCTCGTCTTTCTGCAGCTCTCTGACGCGATCGGTAGCATTCCCTGGGTTGCTCGTGGATCCTGGCGTCTTTGGGTTTGCACAAGGATTTGCTCTATTTGTCAAATGCTATGTTGGGGAAACTCTTTGGCGGCGTTGTAAATCAATCTCTGGGACCGTATAGTATTTGAGAGTGTTGGCGCCTCATCTGGTAGGGGAAAATGGAAAAGTATGCCGTCCGCACCGCACGCTGACAAAACAACAACTGGCGAGTATTACCAGTCGACAACGCTAACAACTGACTCCGGCGGAACGCCGTGAAAGCGGAACAGAGCCGAACCAATACCCGAGGCCCGTTGTCCTTTCGTGTGCCAGCTAAGGAAGAGCAAGCCGTTCGCTCTCCGACGCTCTCTCTTCACTCCTACGTACAACAGATGTGCAGCTGCCGAAGGCATTTGGTTTTTTGCTCTGTCTCTGTCTTATTTACTGCTTCTAATGTGAAATTTTTTGGTAATTGATTCATTTCAATCTGACAACTCTATAGTTGTCATAAATCATAAAACATATTTATTTGCATTTTTAGACCCTGTACCCAAAGAGTAAAGGGTATATTAAGTTTGTGAAAATGTATGTAACAGGCAGAAGGAGGCGTGGCAGACCCCACAAAGTATATATATTCTTGATCAGCATGACGAGCTGAGTTGATATAGCCATGTCCGTCAGTCCGTCTGTCCGGCTGGATAAACGGAACGGATCTCAGAAACTGTACGAGCTGGAAGAATCGTATTACCAGTGCAGATTCTTCTAATTATTACGCAGATGAAGTTAATTTTTTTTCGGTGCCACGCCCCCCGCCCATGCAATTTGTATTTAAATGTTTGCGCTGCACAATTTTCAAGCTGAAAAAATACACATGCAATTGGAGCATAGAGTTCTATCCATCCTGAAAATTTCTTTAAGATTGGTTAATTAGAAAGCGCACAATAAATACCCAAAGTTTACAGGCGCTAACCACAAGTAATCTGTTTATTTGCTCAAATTAACGGTAAATCGCTTGCGTTCAGTGGTTGATTTTTCTCGGAAGTGCCGCTGCAGCTGCCACTACCTTTATATACATACTAATGTATGTATGTATGAATGTGCGCCTTCAATATATTTATACTGTATTAGCTACTGGTTCTGAAAATATTTGGTGGTCTAGTGGTTTGAACTTTTGGCTGAAAGCACGAAGGTCTTAGGCTCGAGTGCCAGACCAGACTCGGTTTGAATATTTTTTTTTTCGTTTTTGATTTATTTTGCTTAATTCGACAGTATCGTTCTTACTTGTTTAAAATGGTTGCTTATTCGATTAAATCGGAATCCTATATCTTATCTCTATACTAAAACCGAGTTACGATTTCCATTGAGATAAAGCGACAACAAAGAGATTTGCCCTTAACCACATATCCCCTGTTTACGTTACAATAAATGACAATTGTATTTTAGAAAATGTTGAGAGGTAAGTTTTTTTTAAATTTATTTAAACAGATAAATACATTTAAAATCAACATTCTTTTCTTAAATATACATTATGTGATCCCACATAAAAATATGCAAGATTACAATTTCGTCAGATTCTGTGAATCCCTGGCTTGGTGGTTAATAGCTAAAAACATTAAAGTTTTAATTCCCTGAATAAATCTATTGAGAATCGATAGCGAAAGATGTGACGAACCTCTGCTAACCAAACTTGTTAAGAAATTCCTATGTGGAGACCGTTTTTAAACTCATTTATGTAAGTACCCCAAATGACCCTATCGGTAGAAATAAATAAATTAGATAAAACAAGAATCCGTTTCCACAAATAAATGTCGATGATAAAAGAGTCTAGTCTTATTATCAAAATCGTTGTCATCTCTGGCGGTTTATTTTATTAACATTAGTCTTAGTCTTAAGTAAAATGAAATAACAAATAAATAAAATGTGTAGATGTATTTTGCAAACAACATTTTCGTAAATTCGATTTAAATATTTTTGTCATTTATGTGAGTTCTTACTAGTAAACAGTGTGATGGTTTTTGGGGGCCGTCTCAGCAGATCTTTGCGATTCGTTTACTCAGATTGCTAGAAGAACCTGCGCTTCTTCTTTTTATTGTTCTCCCCCTGCGCTGACGGCTGGGGCTCTACAGAGACCTGTCGTCGGGGCAGCAGGGGTGGTGGACTGACCTCCCCATCCGCAAGTCGGTTAAAGTTTAAGCCGTTAGACTGTGGCGACAATGGGCGTGGTGTCCGAAGGATGGAGGTGAGCGTCGGAGAGGTGGGCCCATTAATGTTTACATCTTGGCCATCCTCCTCGATCCGGTCCAGCCGAGAGCCATGCACAGAAGCCAGCTCCGACGGCGCCTTTACCTGTGATCCTCCATCGTCACCAAACTCGCTGGCCATGTTCATGCCGATGGTAGCGCCCACCTTAGCGCTGGCCGTCTTGAAATGGTCGCTCAGCTTTATCTGCACCACGTTTATGAACATGGATGTCAGCGCCAAGCCGAAGATTAAATAGATCATGCTGACCATCATGTAGATGGGGTTGCTGGGCACCAAATCGCCGAATCCGATGGTTGACATCGAAATAAAAACGTAGTAGAACGCTTCCAGAAAGGTCCAGTCGTCTGTGTATACGTAACCAGCTGTGCCCAGCAAAATGTACGAAATGAGCAGAAGGGACGCCACAGACACAGGCAGGTTAAACTCGTCGTCCACCTCGAAAGTCTCAGGGTACGGCGACGTGGGCGTCTCGAGGTGCGATGTACCCAGAGATCGGCCAGCCTCCGCATCCCCCTGGGACTCCAGTTCGTTCTCGGCTCTCCCGAAGAACATGCTGGGCCTTCGGATGGCCATATCGTAGACCGTATTAAAACCTGTCATGGCGTCCCGGATCTGTTGCTGCTTTCTAATCCGGCGGCAGGAACGCGTGTAATACACGCGACGAACGTATGCCCACAGAAACTTGACGCTGCGCGTAAAAAGCTTGCCTAAATCAGCCAGCACTATAAGAAACATTGGGATACCGATGATAGCGTAGACGATAGTGAGCGATCGTCCCAACCTGGTCTTTGGAGTAATGTGACCGTATCCTGTAGAATAGTAAAGGAGGAAAAATGCGAATGATCTGGTGTATATAGCAAATAATAAAAAAATAATATCAGAATACAAAAAAACCATTTTCACTTGCAGTGGCTATTATATTTTGAACACAAGTTTCCAACGCGGTGAAGGAGACATCTCCGACCCCATAAAGTATATATATTCTTGAGTACCACCAGCCAAATCGATCTACCCATGTCCGACTGTCTGTCTGTCTGTCCGTCTGTCGGTTGCTATGTAAACTAGTCTCTCAGTTTTTAAGCTATCGAGTTCAAACTTTGCACCTATTCTATTGTAGCCGGAATCGGTCACTACAACACTTTCTTTTTGGGGTCAAAGATGTGTCCTTCACTGCGTTACAAAATTATAATACCAATGGCAAGTGTATAAAAAGAAAGAAGCGTATCCCACACTGTAAATTTCTATATATAGGTATATACTTCATCAGCAGCAATAGCCAAGACGATATTGCCATAACCGTTGGCCCGTCCGTAAATACCTAGTTCTCAGAGAGTGGAGAGCTTGAGACACAATTTTTCTTTTGTAACTTGTATGAACCTCAATTGTTCAAACCCCTAAGATCCATTCCCGCTTTCGAAATTGAATTGAATCTAATTAAAACCCGGACCGATTTGGTTGCCACGAATGAAGAGAAAAGAGTACTTAATGGTATTCACTCTACGAAGTCGATCTTTTGTACTATTCTATAGCTCCTACGTTAGCTATAAGATAGCTGTTGGAATTTGATGAACATAAAAAGAAGACTGTAAAGCTTAAAAATTAGTTTTCTTAGAAACAGACAGACATGCGGAAAATATGTGTTATGGTTCGGATATGTCCTTTACTGCTTTGCAAGCTACTGGTAAAAATTATAACACCAAAGTCTGCGGTATATCAAGTAACCTATCACTGATTTCTTTGTGTATACCTATGGTAGTAAGTACGGTCCAGCAGAATATGAAGCAGTTGACGAAGTTCCAAGACTTCTGTCCTGGATATCGTCGCAGCCCTAGCTCTGCCAGCGTATTGAGTTCATCCTCAAATTTGCGCAGCTTCTGACGTGCCAACGACTTCCAGTCATCCTCTCTGGAAAATTTAGAAATATATCACTCTAGTCCTGGCTACTGGCTACCTAAGACCTCGAAAGCCCTACCTCATGTTGTGACTGACGTCCCATAGGTTGTCAATAAAATCGCGCTTCACCTTGCGCACCTCGCACTTGTAGATGTCTTCCGAAGTGCCCTCCGTGTAGCGAAACATTAGGCCACCGAAACCCAGAAGCATGGCTAGGCAAACTGAGTAGGCAACGCACTCGTTACGCAGCTGCCGAATTTCCTTTATCTGCTGTGGGTAGTCCAATTTAAGGCGCCGCCATTCATGACCGGCTTCCAACCGTAGTTGGGAAAGAAGCGACCTGCTAGAAATCTTTTGAGCAAATGGCTGTTTTTTCACATCTATGACGTTTTCGTGTGGAGGCTTTTTCTTTTGCCCAAATATAGATTTTAAGCGCTCTATGAAGTTGGTCTTGGGCTCAAATTTCGGGTTAGATTCTTCCTTGATGTCGACATTTGATGCCGACTTTTCCGTCTCTGGTTTATATGGGTCGCGTTCCTTAACTGTGCGCGCAGCATCCTCTAATTCTTGGGCCTTTCCACCCTTTTCCAAGCTTCCAAAGCATTTGACACTTAGCGGTCTTTCCAGACTGTGACTTCGTTTGGCCTCCGTATTAGGTGGTTTTGCTTCCTTCTCTGTCAGCCTCAAACTGTTGCTACGGCGCACCGCCTCTGCTGTTAGACTGTGAGCTGCTAGGGCTGCCCCCGCCTTAGCTGCGCGCTCGGCTGCCTCCCTGTATTTCAGCATCAGCTCTGACTCCTGTTCCGCCTCAGTGGTCCGTGGCTTCATAAAGTCGTTTGTGGTATCCCCCACTTCCACGTATTGATGCTTGCGGCTGATCTGTTCGCGCTGCTCCGGCGTCTTGGATCGTCGCTGCGGTCTAACGGGTGAAAGCGAGTTGTTGCGGCTCACTGAGTGCCTCTCTGGTGGCTTTGGAGGCGCCACAGGAAGTAATTGCGCCGATGGGGGTAATGGAGGAGCTCCTCGAATGGGAGCAGCAACATAGCCCGTAGGAGTCTTGGGTGGTCGTGCTCTCATATGCATCTCCTCTGTGGTTTCGGCTTCAGAAGAGCTGAACTGCGTAGAGGACTCCTCGTATCCACTGCTTCGGTTTCGGACACGCCCCTTGGGCGCCTCGTGTCGCTGAAGGCGCAGGTTTTGGATAAGCCGGCGGCGCTCCTTTTCGTCTTGCGGGAGCTGAATGCTATCGCTCAACTTACGGTAGCTCTGCAGCAGCCGCCTCCGCTCCGCGTTGTCCAGTTGCTGGCGGTGACGATGCTTGTGCTCCCGTTTTTCGCGTTCAAAAAGTCGCTTTTCAGCTTCGAAACGCCTTTGCTCGTCTTCGAACCGCTGCATATTCTGCTCCAGTCGGGAGAAAGTATCGTGTTTCCGGTCTGGATTAGGATCCCGCTGGTGGATGCTGCTGCCCGTGGTTAGTTCGCTCTCACTAGACTCTTCCTTGTGACGAGGTGATGACATGCTGCGGTGCTTGATCAGATGGTGGGCGTCCGGACTGCTGAGCTTCTCCGCCTCCCGTGGTTGCGAATGGCTGCGCGCAGTAGAGGCCGCAAAGCTCTTGTCCCGGCGCCGCAAAATCTTGCTCTCGTGGGCGGTCAGAGTACCTGGCGCGCGAATTTGCATGCGCACCATCTGCGGAGAGGGATCCGGATAAGTGTTCGGACTCTGGTCGTCCGATGGCTGGAGCTCCGGTACGGGCGTCGGTTCACGGGTGCTGCGTCCTATGCGACGACGGGGGCGTTGTTGTTGCATGGTATCCGTTGGCTGCTGCATTTTCGTGTCCAGCCGCAGGCATGTGCTGCTTTCGTGATCTATCTGTGTTCTCGCGCTAATGCTCTGGCCATCTATTTATAGATATATACGATCATATTCCTAAGAAGCAAAATATGCCCCTGGGTAATTATTTAACTTTCTTTTACAATTTCCTTTTATTGTCCCGGTACATCAAAAAAATCAGTTAGATAAAATTAAACGCAGTATCGTCGAAAAAGAGAACAGAAAAATGTTTATATCATTTATATGTATTTGCCAACTGAAAACACATACAAAAATATTTGTCAAGAGGTGCTCTAGAGCTCGTCGGAGTCCGATAGATTTCTATTTCAATGCTCGCCAACTCGACCACGGCTGATATTCAACTGAAGAGAGCTTGTAGGAAATTCTCAAAATGAATTCATTTTATTTTGGTTTTCTTAGTTTTTTTTAACAGATGTTTTGTTTTAGCTATGACAGCAGATAAATATGTGTGTACATTAATTTGCATGGGTATAATCCCCAGAATATTATTTCTGATACTTTTAACTTATTCTAAATTGTATCGCAATTTGGAGAACGCTGATCCATGGCCGCCAAAATATGTATATATGATTTTTGATTTGATATAGATTTTAATATGAACTATCAGTCTGAAAGCCATATAGAATGAGTGCTTTCGCGTTCCATTTCTATTTTGCACAACCAGAATTAAACAAATTTCGTTGACTAATATATTCGGTTATATACGAGGGCTGTTCAAAAAGTATCGCGAATTTTGTGTTTTTTCAAAAGTTATTTATTTATTTATGAATATCTATTTTGTCCCCTTTAAAATAATCCCCATTAGATATTATACACTTGTGCCAACGGTTTTTCCAATCTTCGAAGCACTTCAAAAATTCATTTTTTTTAATCTTATTCAGCTCCTTCGATGCCGTCTTTATCTCGTCAAGCGTAGCGTAACGTCGTCCTTTCATGGGCCTCTTCAGTTTAGGGAACAAGAAAAAGTCACAGGGGGCCAGATCTGGAGAATACGGTGGCTGCGGCATCATTAGTGTGTTGTTTTTGGCCAAAAAGTCGCGCACTAGCAACGATGTGTGAGCAGGTGCGTTATCGTGGTGCAAAAGCCAATTTTTGTTCTTCCACAAATCCGGCCGTTTCTGGCGGATTGCTTCGCGCAAATTGCGCATAACTTGCAGGTAATATTCCTTATTGACCGTTCTTCCCTGTGGCAAGAACTTATGATGCACCACGCTTCTGCAATCGAAGAAAACTGTCAGCAAAACTTTCACATTCGACCGAACTTGGCGCGCTTTTTTCGGTCTTGGTTCGTGCGGCAGCTTCCATTGAGATGATTGAACTTTGGTTTTCACGTCATAACCGTAAACCCACGATTCGTCACCAGTTATGACCCTCTGGAGCAAGTTTGCGTCGTCGCGGACAGAGTTTAACATCTCATTAGCAATGTTCATGCGATGCTGTTTTTGGTCGCAATTGAGCAATTTTGGTACGAATTTCGCGGCGAAAAATCGAAAAATCGAAGACGATACAAAACACGTGCAAGCAAAGCAGCTGTCAACAATTAAGTGAACATTCAAAATGACCGAGCTTGTCGGCATAAGTGAGAGACATGTGTACCAACATAACGCCACAAAAAAAAATCGAAATTCGAATATACGTAACCCACGAAAATTCAAAATTCGCGATACTTTTTGAACAGACCTCGTACGCTTGTAGATTGGGGAAAGGTATTTCCACGTAAATGGTATTACAATTTTGGGTAGAAATTTGCGACGCAGTAAAGGAGACATTCTTCCGTACAAAGTATTAATATTTATAATAAGCAATAACTGTGAAACCGATTAAGCCTATATAACTCTACGTAAACCCACAGTCGGAAGGTCCGGAATCGACATAGGATTGCAAAGAAGTATTAAAACTTCGTAACATTTTAGTATAATTTTCAAACTTTGCAAATTTTGTTTAATAATTGAATTGACCGTAATAAATAAGAGATTTAATGGAACATTGATCACAACTCCCTCTTTAGAGACAACTAATTATTTAATTAGGTCTCTGACCCTAGATTTATGGTCAATGACCCATTTTCTCCCATCGTTCCTATGGCAGCTGTAAGATATAGTGGTGCGATTTTGATGAAACTTTCCGGATATGTTAAAATAGTCATTAAATAGAGTTTCCTAAGAAATAAATAAAATATCTTTAAAACTGGCGAATTTATGGCACTTTTTTTTATGTAGTGTTCAGATTCCGGCCGTTCCGACTTATATACTACCTGCAACAGATTGAAGGGTCGGTGCAAAGTTTCAGTCCGAAAGCTTCAAAACTGAGAGACTAGTTTATATGGCAACCGACAGACGGACAGACAGACGGCCATGGCTAGATCGACTCGACTGGTGATGCTGATCAAAAATATATACACTTTATAGGGCCAGAGACGTCTCCTTCACTGCGTTACAGACTTCTGGTCAAAATTATAATACCATCTGCAAGGGTATAAAAATATTGAGAATTTGTCTAAAATCGACCACAACTCAATACAGGCTTAAGAGTGCTATACAATTCTTTAGAATGTAAGCGTATGCCATTACAATTAGTTAATACTTTGCAACCTCTTGATATCTTATCGATGTAATAATTTATTAATAATAACACTACCCACTAGTGTACCTCTTGAATAATTATTTTTTATATTTTGATCTCTTGATGACTTCCCTAAGCCATAATTTAATAATAATAACTGTAGTGCATTACTTGAACATTTACTTTCCATCTGAAGTGAATATTATGCGCTTTGTAATTTCTTTTTAAAATTCAGGCTTATGGGGTAATTGATAAATTGTTAAAAATTCTATAAATCGTTTTCCCTTTGTCACGTTGAAAAATGGGGTTGTTTTCAACCCGTTCAATCGTTTGTATGGCAGCTATAGGATATAGATATCCGATTTTTGGGTTTTTAAATTTCTAAAAAGGCTTTAATGTCTATGAAAACTGTTTTTATCAAGAATGAATTAATTGTCTTGAAAAACACCAGAGTTATGCTCGTTGGCCCATTTTCTCACATCGTTCCTATAGCAGCTATAGGATGTAGTGGTCCAATTTTGATGAAACTTTCAGGATAAGTTAAATTAGTCATTTAAACGAGTTTCCTAAAAAATAAATAAATTATCTTGAAAAATTGCGAAATTTTGGCACTTTTTCCCAATCGTTCCTATGGCAGCTATGTGATGTAGTGTTCCGATTCCGGCCGTTCCGACTTATATACTAACTGCAACAGATTGAAGGTTCGGTGCAAAGTTTCAGCCCGATAGCTTTAAAACTGAGGGACTAGTTTACAAAGCAACCGACAGACGGACAGACAGACAGACAGACGGACAGACGGACAGACGGACATGGCTAGATCGACTCGGCTGGTGATGCTGATCAAGAATATATATACTTTATAGGGTCGGAAATGTCTCCTTCAATGCGTTACAAACTTCTGGTCAAAATTATAATACCCTCTGCAAGGGTATAAAAAGTATTTAAATTATGTAAGACTTCATATAACTTCAACTTCAAAAACAGGTTTACCGTTAATTAATGTTTCAAATCAGGATAAAAATAGACAGGTGGCCAAATTGACACAATTTGAGAAATCTATTTAGTTCCATTTGTAAAGATAACAAATTAAAATTGAACCCCAATATGTGTATATGCATACAAAATATATTGGATCCCATGGATGACAAAACGAAAATTTTCAAATACAAATAAATTTGAAGGCAAAATGTAAATAATGCAAGGCTTTGAAAATTGTATCCAAACCATCTATAAGAATTATTCTATCTTATCGTGAATCTCATGAGAGATTGGAATTGAATAAATTCTTTTTCATTTGCTTAAAAGTGCGTAATCACAAAACGAAGGTAATTTCAATGCATTATATGGGCCAACAATTTGAACATATTTTATTTGTCTTTTCGCATTGTGGATGACGTCATAGAACTTATAGAACATTTCGCCACTTCGAAATTTCACATAAATTAAAATTTCTGCTATATTTTCTTCAGATACTTTTCGATACCATTTTGCCTCTCACCCTAGGTCAGTCGGATCGTTGGCTTTCGGCTCTTTTCCCCATTAAATTGTTGATGACGGGTCCAATTCGCTTTTATGGAATTTAGCAACGATAGTATAGTTGTTTATTTTTCGTATTTTCATTCAACATTTCCGAATTGCTTTCGGAATTGATTTTTTCCATTTCCGCCAAGTTATAAAACTTGTCGAATTTTGGCACGAAACGGATGTACAATGTTTTCAATAATCATTTTTTAATTCGCAGCATAATGATTTTATGGTGTCAAATAAACATTGAATTTGTTCATGCCACCTATAAAACCTTTAAAAATGCAGGGCAAATTTCATTCCCATTTCAAAATTATTTTCTCGAAAAATTAAAACAATATTGTCTGTGGTAAATATGATAATATTCGTGTGACATTCGTGGACCTAAAAATAAATAAATTCTAAATATTCAAAGAATTTGTATGTGAGTCACTGGGCGTATGGGCAACGGACGCGACGTCTAAGGAATCTCGAGTTCTAATTAACTTTATTTTCCACTAGATCATAAATATACTAAAATAAGTGCTTACACATTTGTAAAAATGTTTGTTTACCTCATGTACCATTTTTGACAAGTTGATTTTAGTTAAAGTTTTTATAAACTGCAATTCAAAATTTTATTTATAAAACGCACGCATTTACGACTACAGATTTTTGTCTTCGTATCGGTTGAAAATATTTCAATTTGTGTTGTTTTTGTAGATGTGGATGGAAAGCAATCCTCACGGACTTATAATTTTTTTTTACTTTTTAGTTTTTGGAAATAAAAGCAAGAAATAAAAACAAATATTTAGTTTTAAGCAATAGAAAAACTGTTACATTTTCTATTTTATGCGTATTCATTAACTAAACTTATTTGACCCACCCCATATTCTCCACTTAAAATAATATACATATTAATAATTTGTGTAACCAACTAAAAATATTAGCAACATTTAAATGAAACTGATGACTCCTACTTAATTTTGCCATATACATAGCATTGGTCATTAAATAAAAGAAAATTAGTAACCGCATCTTGAATATAAGATTTCGTAATAGAACGGTCAAAATCATTTTAAATTTCCAGGCATGTTTATGAATTTGAAAAGAAATTAAAATATAATAAAAGGTTAATTTTTTTAGGTGAAAGACTGCCAAAATATATCAACACCTCTATAGTTACAACACAACTCTTTGAGCAAGAGACCACAAAACAAATTATTTCCATCTTTTGCTACACATATATTCCAACTTAAATAGATTTTGCTTCCCAAGCATATATAATTTAACTATGTAGGCGTTTTCTCACCCGCAATATTCTTGGCACTTAAGAAATATCCCCTCGGGAGGACTGTGGGTCCCAACTCACCAATGGTTGTGTAGATAGTGCAGCTATAGACCATGGCGTTCCAGAAAGACCATGGGTCTTCCTTCTCGTCCAGTGATTTCCTGAGGATCGACTCAACCACGGATGGATAAACGTTCATGATGCGTATCAGAGAACCTTCAAAGTTTGCCTAAAAAAATGTCTTATTTGGGATTTGGATATGGCCTACCAAAATTACCTCGATAACTGGATCTTCGCTTATCTCAACCATCTCTTTTATAAATTTCCGCCGAAGACTTTGTTGCTCAAGCACATCAAAATCCCTCTGTCGACCTTTCAAGAAAGAAATAGTTAGAATTATGCGTTTTGGGGGCCTTATCGGATGGGGTAAACGGGATTTCTCCAACAAGCAATGTCTTTGGCACCATTACAAAGTACATTTTCGAAAGGAACATAGCTTTGCCATGGGAAACTATTGTGGATCAGCTGGTTGATGTACGTGCCACAAAAAAGCTCGCATCTTAAAAGCCAACCTCCGCTTGTTAATCATCTACGACCACTTGATTGTTTATTTGATACATTGTTTCCCCTCTGATCCGCCTGTTTTGAGCATTGATGGGAAATGTTTACTATTTTCCAAACAATTGTTGAAGAGCTTGAAAAGCAAACAAATTCGCATGTTATTCGTTCCACGTCCGGACAACTTATTTCGAAAATCCTAATGATACACTCATGGAAATTCTAAGCAAAGCATCACAGCAATTGGACTGCTTGTCTTTGTCTTAATTACAATTTTATCAGGGGAATCTTTTAACTCACTTTCAATGGTCCGGAAGAGAACGGCTCCGCCAATACTATATAATGCCAATACAATGATAAGGAACATGTGAGTGAACCACCGTCGCGACCATTTGCTGAACTTGTTGTACAAGGCGAAGGTAAACCTTTCGCCGAAACTCAATCCCGATTTAGTGAGATCGAGGAAACCCTCGTAGCCCTTAGACATGAAGTTTCCGTACCCGAAGGGATTGGCCACAGGCGGCCAATATGGACCTTGAGTCCCGATTCCTGTGTAATTAGTCTGTGCCGTCTGTGGCGGCTGGGCGCTGGGCGGTATCGACGATTGGCTCATGCCGGGGCCACTGTTCGGGTTATGGATGTTGATACGTGGGGGTCTTTGGGACCTTCGCGAGGGCGGTGGGGTGGTGGGAGTAGAGCTCGTACCATGCGACATTGTTTCCGAATTTGATTAACTTGTTTTAAGCGAAAAACTATTTTTCTGTTTAGATTGCCACTTATTTTCAATGATCAACTGAAAACACCTAAAGCTTTAGACCCCGCATATCCATAATTTTAGTAACATTTACTCGCACATATTATTATATATGTATAAATTTGTATTATTTTTAAGTTTATGAGTAGAATCGCCGTCGAGATTTCAAGGCCCTGGGTTTTTATTTTTCTCCGCGTATTTAGCCGATGCTGGCTCTTCTCGTTTCCGACCTGAACTGAACTGAAGCATTCATTTGGCCAACATCGGTGCTGTGTCGCGGATGCTTCTGTTCTGTCGCTATGAGTGTGTTTTTATTAGTATTCGACGAACCTCCGACTACCTACAATGACGACATCGACATTCATGATCTCACGAACGTTGACGTTTGTTTTGTTTTAAACATAAATGCGTTATAATTAAAAAAAATAATTAATCATTTTTACATTTCATTCGCTTCTTGTCAGTTCAAAATTAGCATAACAGACAACCAGAAGGTTCAGTCATTTCATTCCGGTAGTCATTAGTTTTCATATAATTCTTGTTAATAGAATTGGTCGTTCAAATGGCTTGCGCAGAAAAGCTTAATTTTCTGTTAACCAACTAGGCGTAGGCCAACAGGATTTATGTACAGTAAAAGCGAGCATGTATTTAGTTAAATTAAATCATTACTTTGGGCACTTACGTATACATCCGTAAACGGTAAATATTCAATTAATAAAAATGTAGGCTAGATGGTTAGGGAATTAAATTTCTTATATTTAATAACAAATATGGAGAGTACAAGTTTCTTCTTAATTTTAAAAAGAATCCGAAATTTTATTAATGTAGGAAGTGTATTCTTTAATTCTAATTTATCTGTCCGATAAATTAAAGAAGAAACCAGTTTATTCTTACTCGCCAGTAACGTTCCTAATTTTTCTTCAGCCTGTCAAAAATTCGATCATTAGAATCTCGAAGGCGTTTGACTTTTCCTTTTTTATTTTCAACTGGATTGTTCTATTAATTGATTTGTAATTTAAATAAACATAATTTATTTATTTAGGTAATGGTCAAGAAAAAAATACCTACCGATTGGTCGGTATCGCTTTCAAAATCAGAAAAGTGTTTTGCATCATTAACTCGTTTGCGCTGTTTTCTTAACGATGATTGTTGCGAATCACCAGGAGCACATCCCTGTATTAATACAGCCGCTGTACCCACCGAATGCTTGAATATGCTACTAATGCGATCCATTTTGTAATTGAGCTCAGCTATAATATTCTGTTAACAAATATTTGATTTGGTAATAACAACAAAAATAACCGGAAATAAATGACGATCCAACTTACATCTTTATCGCGTTCCATTTCTGACATTTCGGTTTGTTTGTTTTCTATTTTCAGCTGAAGTTGTATAAGTTTTTCCTGAAAGCATAAAATAAATTTGAATTGTTTCCAAATTTATTACTCAATTTATAGCCTACATGTAAGCTGTCTCCTTGTAACTTTAGTTCTTGCGCGAATTTAATCTTAGCTGCGGTAAATTCATTTGAAATTTTCTCCGTATTATCCTTTAGATTGAAAAAATCTTTCTGTAGCTTATCGCGATCAGACAATAAACACTTTAGTTTCTCTTGGTCATCGTTGATCAATATACGACTCTGCTCTAATGCGGCCTTTAGTGCTTGAATTTCATCTTTATGTTGCCGAATTTCATTCTCAAAATCATGTTTTTCGGTCTGGTACTGATGAAGCAGTTCAATTGACTTTTGTTGCTCCGATGTTAGCTGGTCCTTGAAGTATAGAGTTTTCTGTTGGAGCTCAAATTCTAGGGACTCTTTGGCTTTAAGCAAATCATTTCGCTGCAACTCGCACTCATTGAGCTGACCTTGAAGTTGGGATAACTGAAGCTTGCTGTCCTTTTCAAGTTTTTCTTTGTGCTCAAATAGAGCTAAACCAGAATTTATCTGCGATTGTAATTGACTTCTCAGCTCCAAAACAGTGCTCTAATCAAAAAATTTAAAAAAATTATTAAATAAAACAAATTTTATTATAAACAAGTCAGAACATTACAGTCGAGTTTCCCGACTGTTAACGACCCTGTACCATTTTGGTTATTAATATATCAAGAACGAAAAAAAATAAATGTATACCGAGTCTGGTCTGGGGTTCGGACCTTAGACTTCCGTGTTATCAGTCAGACGTCCTAGCCATTGCACCACCATACACAGTTCTAAGCAGTAGCTAATACAGTATAAATATATTGAAGGCGCACATTCATACACATATATATGACACTTCCGAGAAAAATCAACCAAGCAAGCGATTTACCGTTTATTTGAGCAAATAAACAGATAGCTTGTTGTTAGCGCCCGTAAACTTTGCGTATTTATTGTGCGCTATCTAATTAACCAATCTTGATGAAATTGGTTAATCAGGATCGGTAGAAATCCACGCTCCAATTGCATGTAAATTCTATAAAAATTCTAGCTAATAAATTGTGCAGTGCAGTGCAAACATTAAAATACAAATTGCGGGGCGGTGGGCGTGGCACCGAAAAAAAATCTGTATCTGCGTAATAATTAGGATAATCTGTATGTACATATACATAAAATGATCTCTCACCTTATGGGATTCCTTCAGGGTTATTAATTCCTGTGAACAGTTAAATTTACACATTTTTATTTCTTTTGACGAATCATCATTTTTTTTAATTAGGTTTTTCATCTTAGCGTCCATTTGCTTAATGTTATTTTGAAGAGATTCTAGCAAAGTTTCTTTTTCGTAAACATTAGCTTTAAGAGAATTAGTTTCATTTCGTGAAACCTCAAGTTCTTTTGTGAATTGCTCAAGCTCTAGACGACGTGATTCGCTTTCGTGTAGCTTAGTCTGAAATTTTGAAGAATTTGTATTGTATTCTCTTATGAGCTCTTCAATGCGAATGGTGAGTTTCTCGCAGGTGAAGTTGCAATCAGTGAGCTCGGACTCAAGATGCAAAATCTTCTCCTGCAAATAATGTGAAAAGTTATAAACAACAAATAAGTAAGAACATTACAGTCGAGTTTCCCGGTAGTTAAATACCCTTATCAAATTTTTTATGAGCGGCCTCACTAGAAAAGTTAACTTTAACAATTAAATTTTGCGGAATTCGTATCAATTAATATAATATTACAACATGAAAGGAAGGCTAGCTTCGGGGTCCGAAGCTTAGAATAACCTTGCAGACTAGTTGCCAGCTATGTCAGCTATAGGATATAGTGGTCCGATTTAAATACCATTTTCAGGCTGGTTAACAAAGTTGTTTATAAAGAATTAATCAATTATCTTTAAAAAATGTCGAATTTAAGACCTTTTTCCCAATCGTTCCTATGGCAGCTATAAGATATGGTGTTCCGATTCTGACCGCTCCGACTTATATACTACATGCAATTGATTGAAGGGTTGGTGCAAAGTTTCAGCCCGAAAGCTTTAAAACTAAGAGACTAGTTTACATAGCAACCGACAGACGGACAGACAGACGGACATGATCAAGAATGTATATTTATTATTAATATTATTTATTAAGGGGTCGGATATGTCTCCTTCACCGCGTTGCAAACTTCTGGTCAAAATTATAATACCCTCTGTAAGGGTATAAAAAGAAATTACTTTAAAAGGAATGACCTGTCTTCTACACTGTGCTGAAAACTTGAATGTACAATTATGAAACCCATGTACATGAAATTTAAATCATACCTCGCAAAACTCTTTTTGAGCGGTCAGGCTTTGTATTTCTACTGTGGAGCTGTTTAGTCCGTTCGATATTATATAATTACGATCTTTAAACTGTTTGATGATATTTTGATCCTCAAGAAGTTTTTTCTCGTAAGCTTGCATTATTCCATACAGCATTTTGGCGAGGTCACGATTTGTCTGTTGCATATATTTTAGCTGCCGATAAATAATATATGAAATACCTGTCGTATTTTTCGAACTTATTATCAAGTCTTTACCTCACGTTCAAGTTCAGAATTTTGTGATTGATGGTTAATTAGCTGAGCAGCTTGCTTGTTAACGAATTCTTTTACTGTGCTCAGCTGCATTTCATAGTGCTCTTCGGACTTAACTACGTTTTTGTAAATTGTATTTAGTCGTGCATTCTCCGTTTGCAGCCAATCAATGTGTATCCTTGAATTCTTTAACTCGCGACTCAAGTTAATTAACCTGAAAAAAATCTAAGCTTTAGCTTCAGACCAAAAGAAAATATATGTACATATATATGTTAAATCCTTACTCTTGAGTCAGTTGACCAAATTCGACCTTTTCCTTTAGCGTGCCCAACGATTGCTGTGCGATGCATCCAACGTTCTTTGTGAAATTAGTCACATTTGCAGTCGAGTAGTTGTTCACCGCCACAAATGTCTTCATCACCTTTTGAATGGTGGGCGCCAATTTCTCGGGAATACGAATCAAATTAAGGCATTTTATTTTGTTATCTATAGCTTTTTTTTCGGGAGCTCCGGTGCCCATTATATATTTTTCAATTTTATCTTTTATAATCTTTTTAATGGTCGGAACTCCCTCAATAGATATTGGGCTTTTAGCAGACGGTGGCATAATCCTTCGTCTTTTGGTTAGAGCTAAACATGACAACGGAGTTGCTGCTCTTTTCATTTGGCGCTGGGGATTTTCTTCTCTTTTTATTGGAGACCTGACGGGGAGTAACAAATGTTTAGGCGGTGGGGAGTTTTTATACCCTTGCAGATGGTATTATAATTTTGACCAGAAGTTTGTAACTCAGTGAAGGAGATGTCTCCGACCCTATAAAGTATATATATTCTTGATCAGCGTCACCAGCCGAGTCGATCTAACCATGTCCGTCGTTTGTCTGTGTGTCTGTTGCTATGTAAACTAGTCTCTCAGTTTTAAAGCTATCGGGCTGAAACTTTGCAACACCCCTTCAATCTGTTGCAGGTAGTACATAAGTCGGAACGGTCGGAAACAGAACACAACATCACATAGCTGCCATTGGAACGATTGGGAAAAAGTGTCATAAATTCGCCATTTTTTAAGATAATTAATTTACTTTTTAGGAAACTCTATTCATTGACTATTTTAACATATCCTGAAAGTTTCATCAAAATCGGACTACTATATCCTATAGCTGCCATAGGAACGATGGGAGAAAATGGGTCATTAAGCACAACTCTTGTGTTTTTCAAGACAATTAATTTATTCTTGAGAAATACAGTTTTCATAGACATTAAAGCAGTTTTAGAAATTTTAAAATCAAAGATCGGATCACCATATCCTACAGCTGTCATACAATCGATCAAACAGTTTTGAGGCAACTGGTCTGCAAGGGTATTCTAAGCTTCGGGTACCGAAGCTAGCCTTCCTTTCTTGTTTTTTTTTTTTTTTAATGGCGGTGGTGTGCCTGACCTTTTCTTTGGTGATGTGGCGGGGGATGCCTGTGTTTTTGATGCTTTTTCTGTAGCCCCAATATTTGACAAATTATGTTCTTTTTCTTCTTGATCAAAAAGCACTGTAGGCGGAGGAGTGTATGATATATTCCACGGGGATGAAGCTGATGCTGGTGGATTTGTAGCTCCTGTTTTCTTCCTGGTAGGAGTTAACATATTTGTTGCTTCTTTTTCAAAAATAATTGGGGATAGAGGAGTTGTTGTTCTATTTTTTTGAGTTTCGGCGGATGGAATCGGGTTTGTAGATCCTTTATTCTTGCTGGTTACCGGGAAAATATTTGAATCGCCATCTTCTATAGCTGCAGTGGCCAAAAGACGTCCATTTCGTTTTTTTTGTGACCCAGCGGAGGATGCCATACTGGTAGTTCCTTTTTCCACAACCCGAGGTGGCTGCGTGGCTTTTCCTTTTTTCTTTTGGAATTCCATATCTGTAAGCTTAAGAATTTTCGTATTTTCTATGCTCTTTTTGGTTGCATGATATTGCCCAGAGTTCATAGTTTTCTTTTTGAGGATTATCGGTATCGTTGCCTCATCCCGATTTCTGGTTTCCATCATCTGCACAACCGACAAACAAAAATCGTATTGTTTAAATTAAACTATGAAAGATTAATTAAAATATATGAGATAAATAGAAAATAGGAAAACTGTTGTTAAGGAGCGCGTCCTTTTACGAAAAGCAACGGTTAATTTAAAAACTAACTAGCGCGTCGTGGAGAATGACTGTTTTTAAATAGTGTTGCCTATTTTGATACATGTTAAAAGCCGGCCACACTATTTTTACTAGTGTTGCCCAACGCTAGCTTTAGACGAATCCGTGCATTACCCAACACATGGATATTCTGATTGCTATTTTACATATGTACATATAAACTAAGAAATTAGGCATTGTTTTCCACAGTAAAATGGAGGAGAATGACATCCAATCGGAGAGCACAGGCTCCAAAAATCCCGCCAACGGTAAGGCAGCCGGCCAGAAAGCGTTGCCCTGCTAATCACGGCTCCCTTCCTTCGCAGGCGAAGATGACGCGACCAGATTGATCTTTCTGCAGGGCGATATGCGTAAAATGCAAAACGAGTTTAACACGCAGCGGGCCAAGATGCGGGAGCTGTACATGCAAAAGGAGACGGAGTGCAGCCAGATCCAGGTGAAGCGCCGCGAGCTGCAGGCGGAGTTGGACGAGCTAAAATCTCATCTTATGGTGGCCGACTTAAAGTCCGAGAACGAGATGCAGTTAAAGGATATTAAGGCCCAGGAGGAAATCCACTCTCTGCAGCAACTGGTACAAGATACAATAGAGGAGTCGGCGCACTACAAGGGGGAGTTAGAACGTCTTAAACTTGAGCTAAGCAGATACCAGCATCATCAGCAGACGCAGACGTTGGTTCAGCCCCAACAGGCTGAGTCATCTGGTGGCTTAGCGCCCCAGATGCTAAATCAGGTTAAAAAAACCCTAGGCTCCGTACGGAAATTGGGATCCGATTCCCTGAACAGCAGCATGCAGCATGAAGACGACAGAGAATCAAACAAAGGCATTGGAAAATATTACGTATGTATAATCTATAAATCTTCTAATGTAAAACCTAATGTTTATATTGCAGGCCTCTGAAGACGCGGAGATGCTGCACTCGATAGTCGAACAGCTGCAGGAGGAGATGAAAGCCCTGAAGTTCAAATTGCGCGAACAGGATGAGCAACTGCAGGCCAAGATAGTCAGTAAAAAGGAGTCGCTGCTCGATCCGACCACCATGCACAAATCCACATCGATTGACATTGTCGAATCCACCTGTGAGGGGGGCAGCTTGGCGGAAAAGAAAGTCGAGGAGCTAAATGTAACCTTAAGAACGCAACAAAAGCAAGTCGACCTGGTGCAAAAACAGTTGTTGGAATCTCGCGAAACCCTAGCGAAGGAGGCGGCTCTACGTAAGGATCTGGAGAATCAGTGGCAGGAAAAGCGAGAGGCCCATAAGAGTGAAGTACAAAGCTTGCGAGAGCAATCCAAAGCCAACGAGCTGCGACTGCTAAATATTCAGGAAAAGTTTATCGAGACCAAGGATGAAGTGATGAAGCAGATACAGAGAGTGACTGATGACAGGGAGCGCGTCAACAAGCAGCTGGAGACGTTGCAGGCCGATAACGATTTTCTGTCCGGCCGCTACCTGGCCACCTCCGAGGAAATCGAAAACCAGTACATAAACTTGCCAAACACGGTTGTTGAACTACAGGAATTGATGCTGCGCCAACACAGTGAGCTTATCCAAGCCCGTGTCAGTAGCGAGTACGAGCGGCAAAAATACGAGAGCACGCGCGACGAGATTCAAATCGTGAGAGCCCAGCTGGAGGAGAGCAATAACGAGCGTCGAGCCTACAAGCGAAAAGTGCAATTGGATATCAAGTCGCTGCAGTACGTGTTGACTTTGATAAGTGCAATGTAAAGAAAAACTGAAAATCTTAATTATTGTAATTTACAGGGACCGGGTAACGGAGCACTTGGTCACGATGCAGGCGCATGAGAATACCAAAACTCAACTGGAGCGCAGAGGGGCTGAGCTTAACAAGCAGTTGTCCGAGTGTCGTGTGGAAATAATTGAACTGCAGGATGCTAATGTAGGTGAAGACCATGGATTATTGATACTGATATTGATACTGATACAAAATTATCTTTCAGGAGAAGTATGCTAAAACAAACACGGAGTACAAGTCAAAAATAAAAACCCTGCAGGATGAGCTGTCAACCATGGAAACCGTTCAAAAAGACTTCGTCAAATTATCTCAAACGCTGCAAGTAAGTTCGTTATAAAAATATAGTTTATTTGCAGAGTATTAACATTTTGTGAGTTAACAGATGTCATTGGAGGAGTTGCGGCATGCCGATACGGATGTACGCTGGCAGGAGGACGATGATGTGAACAACTGTCCCACGTGTAACGCCTATTTCACGGTCATGGTGCGCAAAATCCATTGCCGCCACTGCGGCCACATTTACTGTGATAAGTGTCTAACGAAAACGGTAGCTTCGGGACCACGGAAACGAGTGGCTCGCGTTTGTGATATCTGTCACACTCTGCTGACGCCAAACACCGCTCCCTATTTCAGTCAGGGGCAGCCGCTGCAGCAGCAACAGAGCCAACAACAGTTAAACTAGGCGTCACGTTCGTTAGCCTTTAATTGTATATTGTGTGAACTTACTAAGACGATTTAGCTGGTATTCATTTGAACTATATTGGCCTGTTTTGAGCTCCGATATTACGAGGTCAAATCTTTTCATATGCCACACTAGGTCGAGTCATATCCATTTGCTCTTTGCTAATGTTTTATTTCTATACTGATTTCTTTATGTTAGCTTTTTTCGTAAGTAAGTTGTCAAAATAGAATTGAACTTAAAACCAATATAAAATACAAATATATTTTATTTCTTGTTTGTAGGTTGGCTAAAGGTGCTTATTTCAACCAATTTTGCCTGCAATAAAGCGAGCCGTTATTAAATTATATTTTTATTAATCTTCGTGTCATACTATACATTTTTTGGGCAATTATTTATTCGATAATACTAAAAAATCAATGTGTAAATTATTGTTATCAAATGTATTTGTGGTTTCATTTGGTTGCGAGGATCTATGATTGGTTAAGGTATTTACGGAATATTTTAAAATAATAATATGGGCGTTCCCATTTAAATTCTGAATGTACAACTCTCTTTTCAACTAATGCATAATGAAAATCTAATACTGCAATCTCCGCATTCATCGAAACGTTTGAACAACACACATACAGGCACGCACATAGAGGAATTACATTATTATTGGGAAGCAATTACAGATTGTTTGGCACAGAGTGTCTGTAATAGAAAGAAAAAAAAATTAAATGCCAATTAGGCTGACTGTTAATCTAAAATTTGGCATTCATTTACGTACCTCACCATAGAATACGTCCTGTTAGCATAGCCACTATGGTCACAACAATCACGCCCATAAAACTTATGACACGGGAACCTGTATAAACCGAAGGAAATTATCTGATAAGTACATGATTATTTAAGAACGATTTAAATGCTTTGGTACTTGATTGCACCCGGTTTGTGGTATTCGCATTTATTTAGTAAATTTTAATTCGGTAGCTTAAAGAAAAATAATTGTGCATGCTATATATATATATATAAGTAAGGATTGAGCATGTTGTTAGATAGGGCGATAGAAATTGACAGACTAAATGAATACATATTTTTTTAAGCACAGTGCAGATACATTGACATGACACCAGTCTATCCTGGAAAGGGTTTTGTGGGTCTGGGAAAAGGGTAGAGTTACACAAAACACATGCCGCGACATTCACATATAATCAACCAAATCAGATAACCCAATGGACACTTACGCGTGAGTCTGCAACTTGATGGCGATGCTCGAGCCAGCTTTGAGACATGTAATGTGATTTTGTATTTTTGTTGGAATTTTGACAAGTCATACTTTTAAAAATATATGGATACACCATTACAGGACAGTACGTGTTTGTTGGACATCTACCATCCTACCTCCTGGCTATGCTGTGACTGTGTTGCTGCTCAGAATGTCGATTGTTCGCGGTACAGATAAAGTTATAAACAGCGAAAGAGAGGGAAAGAATAAAGGAAACCTTGCTTAATCTAAGAATGAGCAGTTGATGAGCGTTTCAAGATGGAATTTTCAACGTAATATTTTACAAATAAATTTTTTAAAACAGCTTTGGCTTTTAGCCCGTGATAAAGTGGCGATGGGAATTGATGGATAGCGTTTTGGATTTGGTTGCTGTACACATTCATTCTACTGCGGCTTTTCACCTGCTCCGCCGCCGTCTCCCCCATCGCTCAGCGTTAGCTCGCGTCCGTGTTTGCTTAACCACTCGATAATAACGCCGTTGGACCAGCCAAATCCGGTCTGCACTCCATACTCGCCACCACCGCCATGACCGCCAAACTCCTCGGCGTTGTACTAGAAAGAAGAAACAAAAAGCCGTATCAGAGAAAAACAGGATCCAACACTCGGGACGACCTACCTTCTCATACATGTGGAAACTGTCACTGTAGGCCTTGAAGTTAGATTTGACCCAGCGGATAGCCCACTCCTTGGACAATTCTTTGGCCTCTGGCGTGTTAAGGTTGTTAAGGCCCTCGACCACAATGTATTGCATTGGAGCCCACACATTGGGGAAGTCCCACTGCTCTCCAGTATGGTAAAGAGTGTTAGGCACTCCGCCTGGGAATGTGTCCAGGTTGTTTCTCTTTATGTAAGCCAATATTGAGGCTGAGATTTTCTCAGAATCTAAAATGTTATAGGCTTTAAGCCAAAGAGGAGACAAATTGGTGGGCACAAAGTAGTCCCGAGGTTTTTCGTTGACCATGTCGTAGTCAAGCCAACATCCAACTTCCTCATTCCAAAGCACTTCTTGAATGCCCTAAAAATTATAGAGAAATGTAGATAACAATCAATATTATAACATTCTTTCCACTTAAAATGTTCTTCCATTTCCATTACTTTCACAAAATTTTGTTTCATTCATACCCCTGTATATTTTTCTTTAGTCTAGTTTTTAAAGTTTTATAAAGTTGGAAATATATTATTAATTATACCCTTGCTGAGGATATTATTATTCTGACCAGAAGTTTGCAGTTTGGAGACAATTTTAACTAGTCTAGCAAACTAGTCTCTCAGTTTTTAAGCAATCGGACTGTAACTTGGCACAGACCCTTCTTTTGGTTGCAGATAAGTTGGATCTGATGGAATCGGAGCACTGCATCTTACTATCATTATTTCGGTATTTCTTAAAATAAATGATTGATTCTAAAAACACATGAAAATCGGACCACTATATCTTAAGCTGCCAGAGAAACGATTGTAGCCTTTTTATAATGATTAAAGGGGAGTTGTAAAGACTAAAAAATATCGCGTTAATATATCCTTCAGCTGCCGTACAAAATATCAATCTTTTTGAGAGCACTGCTTTTATGTTTCATGTAACATTTAAAAGTAAATTCATGAAAACAGAAAGAGCAAATACAATTAACTTTAACTTAATTAACTTAACTTTAAATTTGGTTTGAAATCGCAGTTCAATAGAAAAATGTCACTTACCTGCAGTAGCTTTTGAGCCTTTGTCTCGTATTCGGTCATTTTCTCAATGTTACCGACTTTGGAGTGAAATTCGGCTATCACCTTGGCATTCCAGTAGAGAAGGGCATTCAGGTCGACCGGAACAATGGAGCGCGTTCTTAGGTTCGTGAGATTACCGATATTGGTGCCGTTTGCGTTAATAAACCAACGGGAGCTAAAGTCCATTCCAGACTCAGCCGCCGACTTAAGCTCGCTATAGTGATCTTCTTTATCCTCCGGGGTATTGAAATGCTCGGCGGTCTCTATATCCTCACTGTAGGACTCCGGCCTCGGACCTGTCGACGAGTCGCGGTAGACTGCCAGGTTGTGGCCCTTTACCTGTACCGAGTGATTATTCACAAAGAATTCGAACTCGTGCTCCAGCACTTCTAGCGCATTAATAGCAAATTCGTCGTCGTTGGCAAAGTCAACGTAAGATTTCACCATGGCGGTTAATAGCGGTGGCTGGGAGCGGCCCCAGTAGTAGACGCGTCCGCCATTCGGAATAAAGCCGATACGTTGCACGATCGACATAAAATTCTCGATCATGCCGCGGGCGGTGGTAAACATCTCGCTGTAGAGCAGTCCGCGGATGATCCAGTAAGAGTCCCAGTAGTAGAACTCGATGAAACGACCACCTGGTATGATAACTGGATTTGGCACAGGGATGATCGAGTAATACTCAGGGTTCTTCATTACGTCTTCCTTCATTTTTCGACCCAAATCCTTCCAAATGTTGTTTAGCTCTTGGCCCCACTGTTTTAGGTCCGGGTCGCTAATCAGATCGAGGAAGCCTGGGTGCTCTTTCCAGTCAGTTGGCGTCCACAAATCCAGTTCAGTGCCTTTAGGACTAAAGAAATCCTGCGAAAAAAATAATATTTCTTAATTATACCCTTGCGGAGAGTATTAAAATTTTTTCAGAAGTTTGTAACGCAGTGATAGAGATATTTCCGACACTATAAAGTATATATATTCTTGATCAGCATCACCAGCCGAGTCGATATAGCCATGTTCGTCTGTCGGTTGCTAGGTAAACTAGTATCTCAGTTTTAAAGCTATCGGGCTAAAACTTTACGTCGACCCTTTTATCTGTTGCAGGTAGTATATAAGTCGAAACGGCCGGAATCGGAACACTACATCACATAGCTGCCATAAGAACGATTGGGATAAAAGGTCGTAAATTTGACATTTTATAAGATAATTAATTGATTTTTTATAAATCACTTTTAACCTATCGTAAAATTCTTATCAAAATCGGACCAATATATCCTATAGCTGCCATAGGAATGATGGGAGAAAATGGGTTATTGACCATGACTCTGGTGTTTATTAACATAATAAATTCATTCTTGGACACTATACTTTATATAGATTAAAGCCAATTTAGAAAATGAAAAACCAAAAATTTGATCACTATATCCTACACTGCTATACAAACGACCGAACTGTTTGATGGCCACCCTCTGCAAGGGTATTTAAATTAAAAAGATATGTCTACAACCTAAAAGTCATACAAGTCGCGTTATTTGAAAAGGCATTGCTGATTTAAACCGTTTGATATAATTGATGCCCAGCTTTCGCTAAATTCCTCTTTTACTTTTTTAGCCGGTATTCTGGCATTAAAATGCTTTTCAGTATGCACACTTACGTCGACGAACTTCTGAATATCCTCCCGGCTAGGCGTTCTGTTTTTAGACTCCATCATAGCATCAAAGCTCTCAAGGGTCTTATCTGGGGAATTGTTAAGTTTCATGTCCACAAACGTTTTCGAGTCCGGGAACAGCTTGGCCATTTGAATGGTGTGCAGCAGGTCGCCATAGCAGTAAATTTTACTGAAAAAATTTATATTTTATTATATTTAATAATATTCAAGAATTAAAAAAAATTTTGTNAAGAATTAAAATAAATTTCGTTAGCTTTAATTATTTAAAATTCAATAATTGAAATATATTTTGTTAGCCTTAGATAAAATTTGCATTTGGAAATGTTCTAAACTGATCCATTTGTTAAAATCGAACTATTCTACCCTACAGCTGCCTTAAATGTCTCAATCCAAGATAAGTTCACTTTTTAAACATTAGTTTTATAATTTAATACAATTTAATAAAACTTTCTTTCGGTATTTAAAAATTGCCATATTCTTAATCTAGTATATGCACAAGTAACGTAAGTTAAGCCCTATTAAAGAGCACACAAAATCGTTGCTCTCATATAGTAGATAAATGACGTCATTAATTAGTGCAAATTATCGCAAATTAAATAGATTTAGAACTGCTATAGTATCCAGCTGGTGCTGGTTAAGTGAACACCTGCCTTAAGCATCGTTGAATCGTATCTCTAGATCAGATACGACTAAAGTTAATGCACGAATATCCAAACGTCACGTTTTATCGGACTGGGAAAAGGAAAGCACTGAAGCTGAAAACTCATGTAAAACATGTTTGTATATACATGAGTGCCCCAGACTCAAGAATATAGATTGGGGTACGTAAATCTTCAGTTTCACATGTTTTTTTGGGTCGCAGTACTTACCAACTGTCAAAGTTGTATGTCTCCACATCCTTGGCAATGACATTATCATTGTCAGTGCTAAAATCGATCAAGGACTTTCCCTTGGACAGAGTCGCAAGACAACTCCAGATCAAAAGGAGCAGCTGAATAGTCCCTACCTTAGTCATAGCTATTAGGAACACTTTTCACTTATAATCACTTGGCAAGCTGTGTGGATGTAAGATACAAATGTAGCAATTAGCTGACTGAAAAAAAAATGCCTTTGCGTACAGGATATGCCCGTGATCCCCGGACCCGATCAGAACACAAGCACAATCAGTGCCAGTCAACGCAAGAATACTTCTAACTGTTTCGTTCGCTTCCGTTTTTATAAAAAAGTACATTCATTTACGACGACGAGCGATCGGTTTCCGAACGCTCGTGGGGGCAAGGTGACTACTGGTGGTCGCTTAAGCGGAGGTGGGACGGGGGCGTTTTGCTGTTTAATCGGCGGTATTGCTTTTGGGGGCGTGTTCGGTCTATTTTTAAAAACGTCAAAGTAACCCGAATTCAAATGCGAGCAGTGCAAACGTATGTCAGGTTCGCCTGCTGCGAGTCTCGTGAACATGATCATTCATTTGATACTGGCTGCTTGCGCTAGCGGATAACTGGAATTGGTCTATCATCAGTTACAATTGCTTCTACGTCAGTAAGGTGCTGGTATGGTAATCGGATAGTGTTGTAGTGGCAAAGGGAAGGCGGTTCGGTTTTTGGCAAAACCATACATTTACATGCGGATAACCAGCAAATGAATATTCATCTTAGTTCTGCAGGGCCTTGAAATGTATACATTTTAAATTGAATTTCTATAACAATATCAATTATAAGGAGATGGTTATGGTTAGCCTGGTACCCGCATTATTAGATTGAGTGTGGCCTGATCATTATATATTTTTAATACGAATTGTTTTGACTGAGAAAGACCCACTGTAATGTCAAGGCGGACTTGATAAGAAAATTGTCAAAGCCACTTTCGGGAATTTGGGCCTAGCTTAAGTGCTAAATAAGAATATGCTAATGTTGATCAGATTGGAAGTCAGGCAATACTTTTCCAGGTATCTAGGTAACCTGTTTAGACAATTTATTAAGAATCAAGAAACTCATGTATAAAATGGTTATTTACAAATGCAGCTAGGTAACCTATTTACTTGTAATGTTATGCACTGCATTAAACGATAGGAGAAGTCCTCATTAAGGAAAAATACCTCATCATACGAAAAACAACACCAAATACACAGCCCTTTTTATTCCTAAAAATCCACTTTAAGTTATATTTTTATATTCTATTTATATTTCAGTAGAATATATGTTTGTGTTTGTGACACGTGTTTTGCTCTAAGCAATAAAAAGGAATTGCGACGCATCGCATCAATGTACATACATAACTCAACGCATGTAGAATGAACTAACTAGTCTCAATTGAAATGATTTGCTTAATAAGGATTCCGATTGTGAGATAAAATGGATGTACACATGTGCAAAGTCAAGATAAAAATGTGCAACCTTAAAACATGAAACCAATTTAAATAATTTATTATACCCTTGCAGAGGGTATTATAATTTTGACCAGAAGTTTGCAACGCAGTGAAGGAGACATTTCCGACCCTATAAAGTATATATATTCTTGATCAGCACCACCAGCCGAGTCGATCTAGCCATGTCCGTCTGTCCGTCTGTCTGTCCGTCTGTCTGTCCGTCTGTCCGTCTGTCCGTCTGTCGGTTGCTATGTAAACTAGTCCCTCAGTTTTAAAGCTATCGGGCTGAAACTTTGCACCAACCCTTCAATCTGTTGCAGGTAGTATATAAGTCGGAACGGCCGGAATCGGAACACTACATCACATAGCTGCCATAGGAACGATTGGGAAAAAGTGCCATAATTTCGTCATTTTTCAAGATAATTTATTTATTTTTTGGTAAACTCTATTTAATAGCAATTTTTTAAATATCCTGAAAGTTTCATTAAAATCGGACCACTATATCCTATAGCTGCCATAGGAACGATAGGAGAAAATGGGTCATTGAGCATAACTCTGGTATTTCTTAAGACAATTAATTCATTCTTGAGAAAAACAGTTTTCATAGACATTAAAGCCTTTTTAGAAATTTTAAAACCAAAGATCGGATCACTATATCCTAAAGCTGCCATACAATCGATGGAACAGTTTGAAGGCAACTGGTCTGCAAGGGTATTCTAAGCTTCGGGTACCGAAGCTAGCCTTCCTTTCTTGTTTTTAACTTGCATTTGAGAATAGAAATTACAACTAGCAGAATCACATTAAATGTTGATCATGAGTTCATTTAATCAGTTGGTATTGCTATCAAACAGAAGAGTACTAGTTGCATTATATATATATACATACAATTTTTAGGCACCCCGATCTCATTGTATTCTAAGTCTACGACTTTAATGACTGTGTTCCGCCTAGCTTAAACACAACAGAAAATCAATATTTAATCGAGTATGCGGCCTTTCCAAAAATTATTTATATGACAAATAGCAGCCGCAGCTGGGCGGCATACGTGCAAAGCGTTTAAAAGTTCAATTAAATTCAAAAATGTATATTAAATTGCTTTGTTTGGCGTTCCTCTGTCGGTGCGTTTCGACTCCGCATAACATGAAATTTAGCAATTCCGGCTTTAGTTATATTTTAATTATAACAAGAAAGGAAGGCTAGCTTCGGTACCCGAAGCTTAGAACACCCTTGCAGAACAGTTTCTTTCAAATCGTTCGATCGTTTGTATGGCAGCTATATAATATAGTAATCCGATTCTTGGGTTTTTAATTTTGTAAAACGGCTTCTATGTCTATGGAAACTGTATTTCTCAAGAATGAATTAATTGTCTTGAAAAACACCAGAGTTATGCTCAATGACCCATTTTCTCTTATCGTTCCTATGGCAGCTATAGGATACAGTGGTCCGATTTAGATGAAACTTTCAGGATATGTTAAAATAAATATTAAATAGAGTTTATCAAGAAATAAATAAAATATCTTTAAAAATGGCGAAATTTTGGCATTTTTTCCCAATCGTTCCTATGGCAGCAATGTGATGTAGTGTTCCGATTCCGGCCGTTCCGACTTATATACTAACTGCAACAGACTGCAACAGGTGCAAAGTTTCAGCCCGATAGCTTTAAAACTGAGGGACTAGTTTACATAGCAACCGACAGACGGACAGACGGACAGACGGACGGACAGACGGATATGGCTAGATCGACTCGGCTGGTGATGCTGATCAAGAATATGTTTACTTTATAGGGTCGGAAATGTCTCCTTCACTGCGTTACAAACTTCTGGTCAAAATTATAATACCCTCTGCAAGGGTATACAAAAAACATCATATGGCTGACCTCCAAAACGATCTCAGAATTATCAAAAACAATTTTATAGTGATTTTCCAACACAATTCTTAACCGTCATTAAACAGATTTATGATGTTAGATATACCAAATTGTTTGATTAAGTGCAAAGTGCCTCAGGTGCTTGAAATTTTGGTTTTTGATTTTTAACAAGGTATCTGTATTTTGCTAATACCTGAACAGAACATTCAATATGACATGTTTAAAAACAGGAGAGGATAGCAAAGAATCAAATACAAAAACTGGAATCGTAATTATGAAGCCTGCATCAGGTTGAATTAACTTGTTTTAAATCTTGTATAATTTGTTTTGCTTAACGGTTCAAATACAAATGCAAAGGCCTTTTAAAGTTCATTGAATCAATAAAAAAGCTACAGCATTAGAACATAAACCTTGAAAATTTGTAGATTTGGGCTAATGAGTAATAATAAATACTTTAAGAAATGATATTATAGTATATTCTGGAAGTCGGTGAACAGTTTGACCTACTGATGTACAACTTGACAATTTATCTACCATCTGAAATATATAGTTAACGATTGTAAATTGCTTATCAAACCCAAGACATTGAAATTAATCTTGTAGATTTAATTGATTTAGCATTGACTTTATCAAGACAATTGTTTATTGGGTTGATGTGAAGTAGAGATTTTGCCCTATCGGCAACTTGGAAGACGGAATGGTTTTTTTTAACAATTACGATACGACGCCACTCACTTCACTCGATTCCAACCACTTAAGAATAAAGTACCAAAAAGTAAAAACACTTTAATTGGAAACATATTGATTAGGGTGTTGATAAATCTTAAAAAATCGTATTTAACTAAGGAAAATATGCATATATGTATAAACATACATGTATGTATGTAGATTAAAAAATATTAACAGAAGAAGCTATGAGATTCGTGCTAGATTTGTTTTTTTTTGGGACTCGAAGTTGTGTTAGGTGGTCTAATGTTTCCCTAAATATTTATCATGCTTTTAAATAAAGGGTATTTCTAATAGAGCGGGTCGATGTTAATAATCTGTGGCGGTCATTCTTATTCAGTCCCTGATGCCAAATCACCATGGCAAGTTACACGGTAGAGTAGCATGTAAAATGATAAAACTCTATTATCAAAATACAATCAAGACGGCGCTACTTGCAACACACCGAACGACACAATGCACATTCTACATGAACGGTTTCAGGGTAGGTTTATCTCTCGCAGAGGTGACGTGAATTGGCCACCAAGATCGTGAAATTTCCCTCCGCTAGATTTTTTCTTGTCGGGTTTTCTGAAGTCGCAGGTCAATGCCAATGAGCCACAATCGACCGTTGTCCTAAAAGCCGACAAATCGCAGGCCATCGCTCAGATTTAGCCGGATCTATGCAGCAGTCATTAAAAATTGGACCTCTCGGATTCGTTCTACCATACGAAGCGCGGCGGACATTTAAACAATGTCATAATGGCTTAAATGGGAATTTCAAAAAAAAAATTTATTTCGTTAATATCACACATACATCTTGTTTTATTCAATTTTAACATCGACCCGTCCTTGTTTTTTATTGGTCGAAACGTTAATCAATTATTTATTTTGTGCTATTCGTTCGGCTACTTAATTATTAAATAACCAGGAACCACAGATCATCGACACCGCATGTCAATGAGTAAATACAACACAAATTTAAAACGCAAACAGAATACGCTAAGGGAAAATATCAGCAAATATAGGGGAAAATACCAGCAACCGCAACATTTTGTATTGAAAATGATAATTTAATTGCTTTTGTTAATTCAAC
Source organism: Drosophila setifemur (assembly GCA_021224005.1). Lineage (NCBI taxonomy): Eukaryota > Metazoa > Arthropoda > Insecta > Diptera > Drosophilidae > Drosophila > Drosophila setifemur. The sequence goes on from JAJJHY010010898.1 coordinate 2,741,999, forward strand.
TTGCGGTATTTTGTAAGCTCCCTGGGAGTTTTACGACAGCAAATACAAAAACTTTTAATGTACTAAATTACAATGGATTGATTATTTTTAATTTTTTAATTATTTTCCACTTTGTTTTCGCATTTCACACACTTTTATTATTGGCAATTTGTTCAGCTGAGCGCGAGTTTTTATAACTAGTTCCCTATCTCTGGTGGGCACTTGATGACTGTATATGTATATGCCTGGATAATATACATATACTCAGCTCTAATCAAAAAGCGGTACTCAACAGCACCTTCCCGGTGTTGAGCGTTTGAAAGCAACTGCTCGACTGGCGCAAACCAAGTGTTTGGGATTTACATTTAAACAAGATTTACGCTAATTTGGAACAGAACCGAGCTAGCAAGGGTTTCCTTGGGAATTATAAAGAATATCTAATTCCAGCTGACGTGTTCACAGAACACTTTGAGAATATTTTTTAAAGAAAAAAGTTCATACATTTTTTTAAATGATGCGTAAACGTAGGCATTTGATAAATTTGAGATTGACATTCAAGCAAATCTACTTATGTAAACCCTTCCGTAAGGCGCTTGTTAACCTAACAAAATGATTTATAACTTAGCACGGGACTGCAGTAATAAAAACTTTAAGAAAATTAGGCGATAAGATAGAATCAATTTTTTTTAATGTTGACGTGGTTATTAAGTCCTCAAAATAATGGCACATATATATGAATATAAGAATCATATTATCTTTACCAATAGCTAATATAAATAATATTTGATTGGTTGATTGCTTCAAGATACGCCAAAAATTTTTCGTTTGATTACGAAAATACCAATCCACTATAACATAAAGCTGTCATTTAAACGATGGGTCAAAAGTGGGAAATTAGTGTTTTTCAAGATACATGATTTGTTTTTCGGAAATACATTTTTAAAATACGTTAATTTCGATTTAAGAAAATGTAAGTTGCTTTTAAATGCAATAGTAAAATGCAAAAGTCCACAAAATTAATCATTTATAAAATATGGACTCATTCTTTGGAAATGCCCATATTAAGTATATGGGATCAAAATGAACCCTTAGTTATCTACGATACCTCAAATCAGTTTAGCATCACCAGACTCACTTGATCGTAATCTGATCACTGCGTCTCCTAAACGCATTTGGAACTAATTTTGCCAAGGTGTCAGAGAGGCGAGAATATCGGGAATATTGAGATAAACACTTAATAATTAGCATTTTCTGAATATTTGCAGTTCCGAGTTTAATTTTAATTTGAATTTTAGCAAAAATGATTTCCATGCTCGAGGGCCTGCATATAAACTGATAAGAAAAGTGACTGATAATGATTGCGCGAGTCGAAATAGCAAATTATTCTCCGATGCGCTCTCTGGTCTAGGTCTAGTTAGACATTTCTCAACTACGTAGTAAAATTAAATGTGACCATATTTAATTTAACTATAAACGTATTTAAATTAAATATTTGTACTTTGATTAAAATACATATGTATCTTAGTAAAACATAATTGATTTAACTAATATACCAACTGGCCATATCCGTCTGTATGTTTCTGCATACAAACTAATGGGGTTTAAACTTCACACAGGGCCTTCCTTTTAAGCTAACGGGCTTTAACTTAGCAAAAACTCTTCTTCCGTAGCAGGTAGTATATAAATCGGAACGGCCGGAACATTACATCATAAAGCTGACATTGGAGATAATTGAATGAGTCTTTACAAAAACTTTTTAATTTTAACCTATTCTGACAGTCTCATTAAAATTAAACCACTTAATCAATAGCTGTCATAGGATAGTTGGCAGAAATGGGTTTTTAATCATAACTCTGCTGTTTATCCACTGGGACCAATGTATCCTATAACTACCAACCAAACGATTGAACGGCGCATCGCTTCATATATCTACATATGGATTGGCATGTTCAAAAAAAAAAAGTAAAAAAAACTACATCGCAAATAAGTTTATTTTTATCCTGGAACATTAATAATCAATTGAATTCGTATAGTCCTTTGCGATTTCTTGTAATTCTCTAAGATGCCTTCTTAGTAAGAAATTTGTGATAAAAAATTAATGAGCAGATAAAATCTAATAAAAAAAATAAAAATCCTTTTCTATAATTATTCCTTTATAAAAAGATAAATGGGCCATTAAGGGCTCATCTTCAAGGTAGTTTTGATCAAAAAGTTAAATTCTACAAATGTTAAAGTGAAATACATTTTAAATTTATCAAATCCTGCTTGAAGTTATGGTAAATAAAAAATAGTAATTTAAAAAAGAAAGATTTTTTTCTCCCTATCAGGGTGGTCCTTTTCATACCCTTGCAGATGGTATTATAATTTTGACCAGAAGTTTCCAACGCGGTTAAGAAGACAACTCCGACCCCATAAAGTATATATATTCTTGTTTTTTACGCAAACTAGTCTCTCAGTTTTAAAGTTATCGGTCAGCCAGAATGGGAACACTACATCACATTGTTGCCATAGAAACGATTGGAAAAATGGTTGACATTTTTAATGATAATTGATTGATTCTTTATAAATCACTTTTAAATTAGAATCTTATTAAAATCGGACCAATATAGCCTTTAGCTGCCATACAAACTATAGTCTGCAAGGGTATTGCCAAGTTAAAATTTACCTAACACATTTCGTACATGGTAAATAAGGCCATGGGTGTGCTAGGGATTATAAAAAGGATTATAAAAAAGAATTCAATGACCCCTTTGTTACTAAGACTTTATACGTCTCGCTTTCTGTTGTCCTTAGTATGGAGTTCACCATGATCGCATCGAATCCGTGAAAAAAATATTTTAGATTTTCGCTTATAGAGGCCTAAACTGGGAACCAAACCTTTAACTTTCATCATACTCTAGTAGAGTAGTAGTAACCTACCCGCATTAGCTAATCGTAGAGCCATGCTTGGTGTAAAATTCATCCTTATACTAATTCACAATGAGGTTGATAGTTCTGTCTTATTAGAACGCATCAACTTTAATGGGCCCCGTAGACATACCATAAACCATAGTAGTTCGAACCATGTCGTGCATAAGCCCTTTAGAGACTCAGACTCAGACTTCAATCAATTGTACCAATTAACTTCGGATTTTTCTTCAACTAACGACTTTACTCATATTAAGTCTTTAATTCCCTACTATCTAGCGCAAAATAGTTCTATGTAGTTTTCCTCGCAAATCGCAATAGTTTTGCTCGGTCCTATATCATAAGAAGATCTGATGGCAGTCGTTCGAATGTTGCTGTTTAAAATGAAATCATTTTAGCAAACTATAATTTCAAAAGAAATGACTGCAGATATGAATGGAGTATGCGAAAAGCATAGCAATAATAATGTGGCAATATTAGGTGATTTTAATGTTTGCAGAGTGATCAACTCTATGATACTTTTAACGGATATGGCCCTATACCAAATGATATTTCTCCAACTACAAAACATTTAACACAAATTGATTGGCTATTTGCTGATAATCGGTTAAAATGTAGCCCTACCTACCAGATATCCTATAGTCATCATGACGTGATTTACTTTAAATAGGTGATATATATATGTATTTATAAAATTAATAGTTTACTTATAATGTGATTGTATACTACTATACTATATAT